>CM071932.1:82711387-83166257 GCA_016081115.2 Rehmannia glutinosa | reverse complement strand
CGCTTCGATAATGCATTCCTCCACAACCGCGCAGCCTATCCTCCATGTCACTAGCAATCGTTTTTTTTTTGTGTCGGCCTAATTTCTTCTTTGGTATTTTTTGAGTGGTTTCCTACTCTTTGTTGGTTTCATTGGTCCCCGCCTAGAGCGTGACCCTCCGAAAGGAAGTGCCGCCCGTAGCCAGTCCCCATACTTCCTCCCTTGTTCTTCAACGGCCTCCTCCGCACATTCTCTCCACGTATGTCCCACTTTTCCGCACGTGTAGCGTAAATCGCGACTTTTTGTAAGTGAGCGTACCATAAATTCTTCTTCCTCATTCTCTCTTTAATAATTATGTGGCTTTGCAACGACTTGCCGATCTCTCTATTTATTTTGATACATGCATATCTCCCCAAAAAATTGCTAGAGTCCCCCTTGTCGATTTCCACCACTTTTCCTAGTTGTTCCCCCACATGCCTGATCACTGCCTCTTGCATGAATGCAATAGGAATATTATGGCACTGCACCCAAATCTCCATATCATCAAATTTCATCAATTCAGGGTTTTGAGTTCCTACCACATCATTGAATATTACCAGGTTTCGAAAAAATGCCAAGGCCCTCCGTTGATTGCTCTTTTTCTATCGATAGGGTTTTGGAATTCCAACATGAAAAGATTTTCTCCTACCACCTCAATATCGATCTGCTTTGTGGCTTGGAGTATGCGTGGAATATGTTGTTTGAATGTGTCCCGGTTCACTCTCTTGACTGAGAAAACCTTTGCCACCAAGCACTTTGTTAGTCTGTTTTCTCCTCTCCTACGCAGATCCCGATCTAGGGTTAGCGTTGGAGGTTCGCCCTTATGTGTTAACTTTATTTCACTAATTCTCCGTAAGATCTCATCGTGCTCTATCCTTAAACGTTGCTGAATCTCGATCCGTATTCCCACCAAAGATATGCGAAATACCTTGATGGAAGATGACTACACCCCGGTAGTATGTCTACCCTAATTAGGTTTTCCCCAGAGAGAAAAACGTAAGAGGGAGAGATTAGAAGCGGATATAACGTGAATATATATATTATAACATAAATATATGTTTACGTGAATAAATAATATATAACGTGTATACAATTTATATTATAACATGAGATATATATATTGAGGTATATATATTATATCACGTTATTAATATATATAATATATTCACGTTATTATATATATTATAACATGATTATTATATATATATATATTATAACGTGAATATATTCACGTTATAATATATATATGTATATATATTATATCACGTTATATATATTTATATCGTTATTAATATACATAATATATTCACATTATTATATATATTATAATGTGATTATTATATATATATTGTAACGTGAATATATATTCATGTTATATATATTATAATGTGAGATATCCACGTTACATATATATAACGTGACCCACATAACGTGGGATACATCTTATAACATGGAAAAATTTCTAGATAATTTTTAATCTTATTTTTTCATCTTTTTTGTATTGCATTTAGTGAAATTTATGTTGAACATTTATTAGGTTGGACTTTCGCGGAGGAGGGAGAATTATCAGACTAGTCGAGCTTCTATCAATGGACATGTCAGAGCTAAAATCAATCCATTGATCGTCACAGAGTTACAGACGTGCGAGGGAAATTATGATGTATATCAGGAGTTTAAAAACTTCTATTTCGGATAATTTTTGGATTTCGACTAGTCGGGTTTCAGTTGTAATGCAACCTCCATATCAGTGAGGCCCAAAGTTTCAATTATAAATACTCACCCATTCCCCTATACAAGGTAAACAAATAATTGTTTTATCAATTTTTGTCTAGTCGTTTTAGATTATATTAAGAATTTTTGTTGACTTAAGAATCCAAGAGGCTTTATTGGAACAATCCCGAACCCTTCTCAATATTTGTTCGTGTTGAAAGTGTGTAGTCAATTAGGAGAATTATTGTTTTTGAAATTTGGTTATGATCTTTGGATTTTAGCAGCATTAAAAGCTTTATAAAATCTTAATTGTTATAAAGATTTTTCTTAAAAAGCATAAAAAATAAAAATTAAAACGTACAACATACTCAATATTTTTTTCGGAATATTTTTTTAATAAGTGCATGCTAAAATTTATAGCAGTTAAAAAAATATAATTTATATGATTTTAAATGTCATCTTACTCTTTATTTATGTTTAATTAATTCTTAAAATGAACCCACTATTTTTTATTATTATGTTTTTTTTTTGTTTTGCAATGTTATTGATGCTGCCAAAGCTAGCAAGTATATGATCCGTCTCCGGTCTAATGTTCAATCCGCGTGACCAAAATCAGCCTACAACACGCAAATAAAGTTAGAATGACCCGAGGATTATACTGGGGAAGCTCTTGCGACGTTTAAGTCAGAAGTGTATAGGAGAAAAATCCAGTGAGTATGAGAATTAAATAGTTCAAATGTCCGTAATGGATAATACTTAAAGAGAGGCAATTTATACCTGGGATTGTAGGACAAATGAGCATAGCGGAATAAGTTGGGCCGCAATGGCATAACATAATGAATTGAACCTCTAGGGTCTAATATTATAAGTTGAGTGTCATGGGCTTGATGTGACGAACTGGACCTTGTGGGCAATAATTTCTATGAGCTAGTAATTAATTAAAAGCAAAATTACATAAATGATATAATATTGAAAAGGAAAATTATAATTATACCAGTTATCGTTTATAAATTTTTATTATTTTTTTACCAAAACAATTGTATAATATGCTATATATATAAATAGAACCCTAAAATACCATATAAAATACTCAGAGGAGCTTATATATGCTTGTCCCGACACCTTTATTTAGGTTAAATTCTATGTATAGATAAACGATGCAAAATCATTTTTGAGATGTGCATCAAGTTATTGACAAAAACTCCGGGCGGTCTAACGGGTCACAATTCGTTAGGACGGATTCTAAAACCCGACCCGTGATGTTTTTATAATATTCGAGGGGACCGATGGAGTTTTTGTAATTTTTATGGATCGAAAAGTATTAATTTTTTCACTAAAAAGTATTAGCAGACTATCTGAATGTATGTAGTTCACTTGAAAAGTATAGTTTTTGTAATATATTTGATAGCACTGAAAAGTATTATCTTCTCATCTGAAAAATATTAGTAGTCCATTTGAAAAGTATTAGTACTTAGTTCACTTGAAAATATTTAATAATCTTCCTAAAGTGTATTAATTTTTCCATCAAAAGTATTAGTAGTCCATCTGAAACGTATTAGTTGTTTCCCTAAAAAATATTAGTTTTTCCATAATAGTTTTTAGTAATTCTCTTGAAAATTAAGTATTAGGTTTTCTAATAAGAAGTATTAGTAGTTCCACTGAAAAGTATTAGTTATTCCCCTGAATAGTAATAGTTTTCCCCGAAAAAAGTACTAGTAATCCCACAAAAGGTATTAGTAGCTATCTAAAAATTATTAGTTAATTAAAATCAAAGATCTATTCAAAAATGGAGAAGAGATCGAAGCCGCAAATCACAAAATTAATTCAGAATTAATTAATGCATTTTAGTGTGCGAGTCTTTTGTGGTGTTAACGTAAAATCGCGGGCCATCGATTCGACAAGAGATGGACGTTATGTCTATGTATTATCCGCCGATTTATTCTCCTTGTTTGCATAGGGCTTTGATTTTCGCTATAATCACATTGCGAAAGCAATAGCTACTTGAAATTATATTTTTAAATTGATTCTTTGATTTTTGAGTTGATTGTTGGAAAAAATAAAGAATAATTGGTGATGAAAGATGGTTGGTGTGGCGGAAGAAAGTGCAAAAGGGTATACGGATAATGTATTTCATGGTGGTGATGGTGATGTGATGGCGATGCTATTTTGCTTGTTCGTTAATCATGAGCTTCACCCGCATAAAAATGTTATGTTTTAAGGAAGCATTTGCAGAGATACTCGTTCGGAGCTTCCTTTTTTGGAGGAGATGAGCATGCCGAGTCGGGTTGGTTGTAGGGTTCCGTCTAATGGATTAGATCCATTAGGCGCCGATGTAAGATTAGTAGTGGGCGAAGATTTTACATTGGTATCATAAATCTTAATCACGTGATACGATCGAGATCTTATTAAAATTGGTAACATATATATATGTGTACTTGTATGGTGAATGAATTATATGTGTAACTTGATTGCTTTAGGAATTGGATAAGGTAAGTATTTAATTTCCTAATTAATTGAATATAGGGTTTTTCCTAATTAATTAAATATAGGGTTTTCCTAATCAGTTGAGTGTAGTGTTTTATCCTCAAATTGTTCAACTTAATGTGATTTTATTATTATGCTATTCGTTTATGTTTATTCTCGCATTCAATGAAAAGTTGCATTACTTTCATACATCATGTTAAATGTACGTTTATAGCAAGCATTTCACAAGTATATATAGTCAATTTTTAAGGTTTAGAATTAATAATGTTGTTCGAAAAGAAAATAGGTGCACATTGTTCTATGATGCTGGAGTGAGTGGGAAATGGGCGTGGGGGGACCGGCGTTCCAACAATGTGCCGCGTGCGGCTAACGTTAATGTTAAAGAAAAAAGGCCCTCGAGCGAAATGAAAGGAAATGGCCTTGGAGCAAAATATTAATCGGGTTCCAAATAACAAGGCATTTTGTGACTACTGATTAGAACAATGTGTCACCAAGTGAGCTCGCATCCTAAGAACCTTTTACGAAAAGGAAGAAAGAAAGAAAGAGAAAGTTTTAAGTATGTAAACGAAAGGATTTTAAGTAAAGAAATTATACGGTTTAAGTAAGTTGAGTCATTGCATTAAGCATGCATCATGCATGAGATTACTTGTTGAGCTCCTTTAAGCTCATTCCACGAATGTTTTTTTTTTTTTCAGATGAGAATAATGAGGAAGGAGATGGCGGGGCGCAGTGGCTGAAGAACCCATGTCCTTCAGTTTAGCTTATGTTTTTTGTTGAGTTGACTTATTAGTATATTTAATGTTAAACGTCGTTTTATTTTTCAGTATGATTGTTTTGGACTAATAGTTTTTAGTATTTATTTTCACTGCAAGTTTTCGAACTAAGTAGGATTATTTTTTGCATTAAAATTTAAGTAAGCTAGAAAAGGGCGCTATAATAAGTGAGTTTCTTCTCGTGTAGCAGCTGCCCGCCATCGCCGTCTAGCGTCAAGGAGCCGCCCGCCGTCGCCTTCTAGACTCAAGCAACCGCCACTGTCAAGTAATCTGCACAGCTTCTGTTGGGTATCTATCTCTCTCTGAATAGATCGATACACGGAGTACCGAACAACCAAATATTACAGACTCAATCAGAATCCTATTAATACAGCTTTTACACTAGACTCTTTTGCAGAAAGTAAAATACAAAAGATTAACTGAAAGTAAATGAAGTATAACACAATATATAAAAGGGATAAAACCCCAAGATCCGAATATTGAAAATTATTTGGCTCGGGACCGATTTTTCCCAAACCACGAAAAGTCATCACCGGAGATTCAACCGAGAGAACCAAGAAATGGCACCCGGCAGCCAAGCCAACAATAGCCCTCAAGAACCCAAAGTGTTTGAACCTCGAAACCCGGAAGAAACCCTAGAAAACCCTCGAACCACCCAAACCCTAATATCACTCAGAAATAGGGAAATAGTCCACAGAGGAAGTGAACGAGTTAGATAACACTCAGATCTAACACAAACACCCCAGAATCACACAGAAATCCAACAAGGTGGTGAGATTTCTAGAGAGAGAGCTCGGAGAACCTCAGAGAAGAATCGATAGAGAAGAGAGAGAAAATCACAGAGAATAATGAATTAGGGTTCGGGGTTGGGGAGTTTAAATATAGTTAATGAACGAACGGATCACATAGCAAGAATGGACGGACGGGATTAGAAGCGAGAGGATCCGCGGACAAGCTTCCGAATCCCGATCCAAAACCACGACCCGGATTCAAGCGGGTCAAAAGAGGCTTGTTGCATATTGGGCTGCTGACTTGGGCCAAGAAATGTTACTAAATAGATCATACAAAATGGGCCAATCAATATAACAATCTCCACCTTTGGCTCATTATGAATCATTAGACAAACTTAGGGAAAATAACTGGTCATCATCATTGCCGATTGCCTTCCCAGCACTTAAGCTAAGAAGGACTTATGTTCAAATGACACTAAAGTTTGCCGCAGAATCGAGTAAGGATCTCAACTAGCACACAACAAGTCAAGTTCCCCCATTGAATTAACATAAGCACAGAGCAAATGTCAATTTAACAGTTTTGGATTCAACATAAACACACAGTAACTGTTAAACCCAACATAGAGGGTAACTAACCGGGTAATCAATCACCAGTGTCAAAATTCAGAATTTTCAAACAAGTTTTGAACTTTGATAAGGGTAGACACTTAGTACCCATATCAGCAGGGTTATATTCAGATGCCACTTTTTCAAGACAGATAAGTCCTTTTGAAACAATGTCCCTTATAAAATGAAATCTAACATCAATATGTTTTGTTCTGTCATGAAAAACGGGATTCTTACAAAGCTGAATACCAGATTGGGAGTCAGAAAATACAACAACATTTTGTTTTAGAAAACCAATTTCAGTAACAAGTCCTTTAAGCCATAAGACTTCTTTTAAAGCTTCAGTAACTGCAACATATTCGACTCAGTGGTAGACAGTGCCACAATGTGTTGCAGTTGGGATTTCCAACTTATACAAGAACCACACAAAGTAAAAACATAAGAAGTTGTTGATTTTCTGTTATCTTTATCATTTGCATAGTTGGAATCCACATATCCTTTTAAAACCACACCATTTTCACACTTAGAGAATTTAAGGCAGTAATCAGTTGAATGTCTGAGATATCTTAATAACCACTTCAAAGCATTCCAATGCACCAAACCAAGATTAGACATAAATCTACTAAGGCAAGAAACAACATAGGCAATGTCAGGTCTAGTACTGACCATTAAGTACATAAGAGATCCAATGGCATTAGCATAGGGAATGTTTTGCATAGAAGATATTTCAAGATCAGTTTTAGGGGACTGATCCCTACTTAGCACAAAGTGAGAAGCAAGTGGGACATTCACAGATTTTGCATTACTCATAGAGAATTTTTGTAAAATTTTCTCAACATATGAAGATTGATAAAGATAAAGCACAGAGTTAATTCTATCCCTATCAATGTTCATACCAAGTATTTTCTTAGCATCACCTAAGAATTTCATGTCAAATTTAGCACTTAAGTAGTTTTTAACATAGTCAATAGCCTTAATGCATGGTCCAGTCAAAAGCATATCATCCACATAAATCAGCAAGAAAACAGGAGACTTAGCATCAAGTTTGAAATACAGAAAATGATCAAATTGGCTTTTACAGAATTTCAAATCAAGCATGCACTGATCAAATATTTTATTCCACTGTCTAGGTGATTGCTTTAAACCACACAAAGACTTTTTCATCAAACATACATGATTAGGTTTGGATTTGTCTTCAAAACCTTCAGGTTGTTTCATAAAAATTTGTTCTTCCAAATCACCATGTAAAAAAGCAGTTTTAACATCAAGTTGCTTTAGTTCCCAGTCAAACTGAGCCACTAAAGCTAGCATAATTCTCACAGTTACAAACTTCACAACAGGTGCAAAAATCTCAGTGTAATCAATGCCTTCTTTCTGTGTAAAACCTTTTGCAACTAATCTAGCTTTGTATCTAACACCTACATTTTCTTGTTTGATTTTAAACAGCCATTTACAATCAACAATGGAACAATTAATAGGTTTTGGGACAAGTTCCCAGGTGTTATTCACATACAAAGAGGTCATTTCATCTTGCATAGCACTCAGCCACTTCACAGAATTCACAGAATTCACAGCATCAAGATAGGTTTTAGGCTCAGAATTTTCAATTGATTCAAACACTGAGAACACATAAGAAGTTAAGTGAAAATCAGCAAACTTATTAGGGATTCTAATGTTCTTTCTTCTTTTATCTCTTGTTAACACATAATCATTCAAGTTATCATTTTCAGCATGCTCATGATTCAATTCAGTATCAACAAGGGGAAATTCATCATGCTCATTATCATTCAATTCAGCATTATCATTCTCAATATCATTGTGCACATCATTAGCATTCACAGGATCATGCTCAACATCAATCATATCAGAGTTATCATTAACAGAGATAGAAGGCACATTAGAAAGCTCCACCTTATTAGGAGTAGTGGGGTTTTGAGTTGCAGAAACATTTTTAGAAACATCAAGGCAGGGAAACTCATTTTCATTAAAAACCACATCCCTGCTAATCAGCACTTTAAAACCATTTTCAGATTTAGACCACAATCAGTACCCTTTAACCCCATCAGGGTATCCCAAAAAAAGACACTTTAAAGATCTTGGATCAAGTTTGTCAACCTTTTGGTGGACAAAGGCTGAACAACCAAAAAATTTTAAATTTGAGAAGTCCACAGTTTACGGACCAAACTTGTTCGGGGTATTTCCTTTTAAAGGCAGGATGGTGATCTATTAATCACATATAAGTGTGATGAACACTTCACCCGAGAACCTTTTGGAAAGTCCGGATGTACTTAACATACTTCTCACCCTTTCTAAAAGAGTTCTGTTTCATTCTCTCAAAGAACCCCATTTTTTGAGGGGTGTAAAGCGATTTGTGCCTTACAATTCTGAATCAACACAAAGTTGATCAATGAGTTGGTTGCAAAATTCCAACCCATTATCAGTTCTCAAATACTTAATTTTCTTTCCAGTCTGATTTTCTATCAAGATTTTCCAAGTTTGAAGTTTTTCAAAAACATCGACTTGTTTTTCATAAGAAATACAAACACTTTTCTAGAAAAGTCACCAATCACATATAGAAAATATTGTTCCCACCATGTGTAGGAACACTAGCAGTCCCCAAACATCAAAGCATATAAGTATTCAAGAATATCAGTGCAAGAAGATTGTTTAGGATAAGATGAAGTAGGGAAGCTGACTTTTTGTTGTTTACCATAAATGCATGAGTCACAGAAGGGAACACAAGTAAGTTTATCATTTCCAAAACATCCTTCTTTATGCAACAGTTCAAGACCTTTAGAACTTATATAACCAAGCCTTTTATGCCAAAGTTCAGTTTTATCAATCACAGAATTCACATTGGTCATAGAGTTTACATTGTTCACATAATTTAGTATGCAAGAGACAGACTCAGCATTACAAACATACAAGTTCCTTTTCTTTTCAGCTTTAGCAATAATAAGGGAGCCTTTCATGATTTTCATCAAACCCTTACCCCATCTTCCCTCATAGCCATCATGCTCAAGCATAGAACATGAGATCAAGTTGTTAGACAGATTAGGAACATGCCTTACATCATTCAAAGTCAAAACAAAACTAGAATCAAGTTTCAAGCACACAGTGCCAACACCAATCACTTGACATTTCTTATCATTTGCCATAGAAACAGATCCATTTTGCACAGAAGCATATGAGGCAAATATGTGTTTAAAAGGTGTCATGTGGAATGTGCAAGCAGAATCAATAAGCCAATCATTTTTACTGAAAGAATTTGAAGGCACATCATTCACAGAGTCATGCACTTCATGCACCATAAACACATCACCCATGTGATCATTAGAAGTAGTCAAGTTCACAGAATCATTGGTTTGGTTCTTGTTATTCTGATTATTGTTTTGATTGTTGTTTTGGTTATTCCTGGGTTTAGTACATTCTTTTATGTAATGGCCATGTTCACCATAATTATAACATTTCATGTTATTCCTAGGTCTGGAATTAGACCTACCTCTGCTTTTACTTCTCTTCCTGCCTGATTTATTGTTGGAGTTATTCCCATTCCTCCTATTCTGAGGTCTACCCCTGACATGCATAACCTTCCCTGACTCCTGTTCATTTCCCTTGGATATTTTCAGATCTAATTTCTTACTCTTAAGGCCATTAATCACAGTATCAAGGGTAATAGAGTCTCTACCATACTTAATGACAGATTTCACATCAGCATAAGAATCAGGGATGGCATTTAGCAACACAATAGGGGTATAATCATCAATGTTTTTATCACCAGTAAGTTTTATATCTTGAATCAGTTTAGTAAAAACATCAAGATTTTCATCCATATCCTTTGTCAAGTCAAGTTTAAATCTAAAAAACTTTTCAAGTAAGAACAGTTTGGAAGGTAGTGAGGTTTCAGTAAAGAGTTCTTCCAACTTGTTCCACAATTCCTTGGCACTTGACAACTTGCCAACTTTTTTTAACACAGAATCAGAAAGGTTTAGGATGATGGATGAATAAGCAAACTCATCAAGTTCAGCTTTAATATCAGCAGTATCTTTGTCAATATATTTTTGTTCAACAACTTTAAAACATTTTTGTTGAATCAAAATGCCCTTCATCTTTTGTTGCCAAATAGAAAAATCAGTTTTTCCATTGAAGGGTTCCAAGTGATAGCCAGAAACACCAGTCATTATCACAGATATACTCAAGAATATATCACACAGATAAGACACAGGTAATTCACAGAGTACACAAGAAGTACACCAAGAAATCACAAGGAACCGAAATCAGAAGCAATGTAGGTGGACCACACAGAGTCCAAGCAAATGCAACAATAAAATGAACAACAGGCAATTCAGGACCACACAGAGTCCAACAGGAAAGCAATAAAAGGACCACACAGAGTCCAGAGAAAATAGTAAGGCCCTAGGGTGGATCCCCCTCGCACCTCAGGATTCCACTGCGCTCGTGGCACAGGGTCAAGAGGCTTGAAGCTTAGGGTTTCCCTAAAACTACTACTAACAAAGAAATAAAGAGGAGGGAGGAGAGATTAATCCTTACTACCAGGAGCAAGTCCTGGGTATCAAACCGGTCACTGAGTTCACCAGGAGCCAAGAATCACCAAGATCCAAAGACGAACGTAAGCACCAACCCACCAAGAGGCAGATAGGTGCTCTGATACCACTATTGGGTATCTATCTGCCTCTGAATAGATTGATACACGGAGTACCGAACAACCAAATATTACAAACTCAATCAGAATCATATTAATACAGCTTTTACACTAGACTCTTTTGCAGAAAGTAAAATACAAAAGATTAACTGAAAGTAAATGAAGTATAACACAATATATAAAAGGGATAAAACCCCAAGATCCGAATATTGAAAATTATACGGCTCAGGACCAGTTTTTCCCAAGCCACGAAGCTGTCACCAGAGATTCAACCAGAGAACCAAGAAATGGCACCCAAGCAGCCAAGCCAACAATAGCCCTCAAGAACCCAAAGTGTTTGAACCCTCGAAACCCAGAAGAAACCCTAGAAAACCCCTCGAACCACCCAAACCCTAATATCACTCAGAAATAGGGAAATAGTCCACAGAGGAAGTGAACGAGTTAGATAACACTCAGATCTAACACAAACACCCCAGAATCACACAGAAATCCAACAAGGTGGTGAGATTTCTAGAGAGAGAGAGAGCTCGAGAGAACCTCGAGAAGAATCGAGAGAGAGAGAGAAAATCACAGAGAATAATGAATTAGGGTTCGGGGTTGGGGAGTTTAAATAGGGTTAATGAGCGAACCAGATCACATAGCAAGAATGGACGAACATGATTAGAAGCAGAGGATCCGCGGACCAAGCTTCCGGATCCCGCAATCCGAAACCACGACCCGGATTCACAAGCGGGTCAAATCCAGTAGGCTTGTTGCATATTGGGCTGCTGACTTGGGCCAAGAAATGTTACAAAATGGGCCAATCAATATAACAGCTTCCCACTGAGGTTAGCCGATGAGTTATCCCCAAACTCAATGCAGATTCCATTTACTGTTTATTTTATCGGAAATCAGACTATTGATATCCTTGAGATAATGTCAGATTTCCTGAACGCCGTTAGTTTGAGAGGGCGACATAAAACTCCTGTTTCCTCAAAGCAACAGCGTCGCACGATTAATCGCCATCTGAGAGAGGATGTCGACTCCCGGTCAATCTCAAAGTCTAAGGCCAGGTCTCTCTCTTTCATACCTTTTCATTTTCTGATGTAGTGATTAATGTTTGATTTTTTTATTATGTTTTATATATATGGCCAAATCTTTTGATTTCCCTAGGATTTTAGATTTAGGCTAATGGCTGCCCGATTTTCATGGTTTTTCTTATTTTAACCTGAGAAGGTTATTTTCTCCTTTTAATTCTGGCCATGTTTTCCTTTTTTGTTTTGCATATGTTCCTTGTTTTCTTATTGGAGCAATGGTTGACCACTGCCTTCCTGGGGAAGTAAGCAATTTGGGTAAAAATTTGCTCTGGTAACCTACTACCCTTTTATTAGATATTTGCCAACATTTTGATTTTGTGATTTTATATTTCAATATTGTATCTTTTAAGAGATTACCATTTGACTCTTGAAATACTAGTTTTGCCCAACATTGCTCGGACTGAGTATCAATGTCAAGTAGAGAAATGAAGATATTATGACGTTATTCAGTTTATGACTAGGATATCCTATATTTCTATCGAAAAGTCTCTTACTGAGAAAATCTTTAAGTCAAGGAATGACCTATTTTTCTGACTTCTTGGCATGGCAATCAAAGTAGTGGAGTAGCTTTCTCCTTTGAAGAATCTCTCCTGTGAAACATTTTTGCAACATTCTTTGACACGAGAAACCTTTTCTATATAATGACTTTCCATCTTGTCCGAGTGCTTGTGTTTCCGATGATTTTATGTGTTTCCAGGTTATTTGGATGCCGGTTCACCAACTCTTGGATCCAACAGGTCATGGAAGTTTTTGATACAGGTGGATAGCAGAACTCCTGGTTGATTTCTATATCAATATCCTGCCAATTGGGGTATGCAGTGTTTTTTATGCTGCTTAATAGACTGTGTTATTCAAATATCACTTCATTTTATGAGGACAAAGTCCGGATATGCTTTGAATTTGGGATGTATGGTGCATGTAATAAACATTTCAAAGTTACTACTAGTCTCTGGATGCATGAATTGTAATGCATCATTGACAGCCTAAATGGGATTCTTAATACATTGAAAAATAATTTTGTATGTACATCTAACTAACTGTATTATTGTTTTATAAAGCACCTGCATTTTATCTTATAGAAGTTGTTGTTTCAGGTTCCTCCAGTCCTTGTACAAAATATCTTCACGCAAATTTTCTCCTATGTAAACATTCAACTTTTCAACAGGTTGCTCATATACCTTCATTGCGTGTTTCCTTTTGTTATATATTACCAGATTTATTATGGCTTGTAACCATGTTTCATGTTTCTTCAGCCTTCTTCTCCATAGAGAGTGTTGCACGTTTAGCAACAGGGAATATGTAAAAGCAGGGTTAGATGAATTAGAAATTTGGTGCGGACATGCACAAGAGGTATACTGATTGTAGCATGTGAATATTTATTCATGCCACTAAATTGGTATATAACACGAGCAGTACAGGTTTATGGTTACTGTATTGTTATCATAGTTACTATGTATGATTTGTGCTCTAGTCCGCGTGCCATTTTTAGATTGAGTAATTAGTTGTCTCTTACAGTTTGCAGGCCCACCATGGGATGAATTGAAATATGTATGGTAGGCTGTAGGATTTTTGGTATGTTCTCGAGTTTTTTCCTTACGCGAACTACGTTTAATATATGTCGGTTATCATGGAATCCTAGAATATTAGTCTTCTTAATCTTTGAACCTAGACGATGATGTTGTTAATTTTTGCATTGATTTTCAAATTCTGCAAAGAAATGAGATTTTACTTCTTTTAGCTTCATGTTGGTATTACTATAAATATTACATTTTCCACATTTAAATATAGGATCAGTATTGTTGCAAGATGAATGCACATGTCTTACACATGTTGAGATAACATATGTTTCACTATAGGAGATATAATAATTCTTTACCTCTTGTGCAGGTCATACACCAAAAATCACGAATAATCTATGACGATCTCACTACTGACCTCTGCCCTGTAAGTCTCTCATTTTTTGCTCACTACAATTTGATTCTTGTTCTTTTTTGCCCCTGCCCCCCATTTTTTTTAATATTTGTGTATGCGTGTGTCTTTCTCTTTTCAAAATGGAGCTGCATTCGACATAGATTTTTAATTTTTGTGTTTTTTTTTTGTTTCTCGTCTTCTGATTGGATATTCCTGTTAGCCTTTTAGGCTGTAGGATTTTTGGTATGTTCTCGAGTTTTTTCCTTACGCGAACTACGTTTAATATATGTCGGTTATCATGGAATCCTAGAATATTAGTCTTCTTAATCTTTGAACCTAGACGATGATGTTGTTAATTTTTGCATTGATTTTTAAATTCTGCAAAGAAATGAGATTTTACTTCTTTTAGCTTCAGGTTGGTATTACTATAAATATTACATTTTCCACATTTAAATATAGGATCAGTATTGTTGCAAGATGAATGAACATGTCTTACACATGTTGAGATAACATATGTTTCACTATAGGAGATATAATAATTCTTTACCTCTTGTGCAGGTCATACACCAAAAATCACGAATAATCTATGACGATCTCACTACTGACCTCTGCCCTGTAAGTCTCTCATTTTTTGCTCACTACAATTTGATTCTTGTTCTTTTTTGGCCCCCCCCCCCATTTTTTTTAATATTTGTGTATGCGTGTGTCTTTCTCTTTTCAAAATGGAGTTGCATTCGACATAGATTTTTAATTTTTGTGTTTTTTTTTTTGTTTCTTGTCTTCTGATTGGATATTCCTGTTAGCCTTTTATTGATGCATATTTGCTTACGGGAGATTTGAGGACTTTTATATATGTGGTATAATCTATTCACAGATACCAAGCATTCAACAGCTTTATAGAATTTATACTCTTTATGGCGATGACAACTTTAATACACCAAGCGTAGCTCCAGAAGTAAGTTTTCCATTGTCCTTTTTCTCTAGTTCACATCACAACTTTTATCATTTACATTGTTGTGGTCTTCCTGAATTTTGAATTCAGATTGTTTTTAACTATTTCCTGTTTTATAACCAACTTTATGCTGGTCTCAATAGGTAATTTCCAACATGAAGATACTTATGACAGAGGATTCTAATGATGCTGATAGTAATTCATTTTTGTTAGATGATGATTCAAGGTAGAGTGATAAGATATAGGCTCTCTTCACAATAAAACCAAGTTATATTTCAAATTACAAATACTACCCGTGAGTTTCAGTCTATTTACGAAAAAACCAAGTTATACTTCAAAATTACAAATACCCTCTTGACATATTACAAACTTTACCTATTGAGTTCAGGAAAGTCATCAGTGTTGGAGAGCATAGTCGACGTGAATTTTTCTCTTGAATATTTATAGTACTTAGCCTGATGAAATGGATTGAGCATAGGTATGAGTATGTTTGCTGACAAGATGTTGTTGCTTTGTTTCTTTTTTGAAGAAGTTCTCTGAAGACCGAACCTCTATTTGTTCATGAAGAGTACTTCTGAATGTCCCGGAGGAGTAGCTATTTAGGTACATTCCTATTTATTATTAGAGTTTATTTTGGAAATTACCATCAGTTCACTTGCACGTATAGAAAATTTCACACCGTTGCAGCTTCAAGCAACAAATTGTGTACCTTAACCCGATGATGAGTCCAGTGAAGTTCCAATTAAAGTTCCACGGGAATCCATATGGAATCTTCCACGTGTGACTTTATATTGTGGAAACAATTTAACAACAATATGCAGAGGTGAAAACAACTGATTATATACTACACATAAACTTAAACTCAATATATGGTTGTTACAAATATATTGGTTTATTTTTTCTCCTGTTAAAGCAGGTATGGAAACTCACCAAGTTCATAAATGCTTTCGGACAGGTAATATGCGTGATTGGCACGGTGTAATAGCTTCCAACAAGGACAAAAATGTCTAGTAATTGAGGTACTTCAACATTGCCGAGAATGAGTTCAAGAGGGGGATGGATTAATTAAAAACAACACCCTCCACCCAGCAAACAAACGGCAGTACGCTTACTTTTTTGTGCTAATCTTCATTCCATTATGAAATTAATTTAAAAGGAGAAAGGATCATTAAGTGCAATGATAAGTATAGACAAACTGTACGTACATAAACCACAGAGATCACAGACAATAATTTCAAAATCTCACCAAAAACGAAAATTGTTGAAAGTTTTGATTTATAAACAAGTGAACTTGCAGAAGAAGAATTGATCAACAAAGCCAAGTATAATTTACTCGTAATTCACACTTGGTGACCCAATCCTCCAAGTATGCACATCGTGGGTCATATAATTTATTTACTCGTAATTCACACTTCCTAGTTAAAATAAATCAATCAATGAACTCAATAATAAGATTTGATGATACCTCGTGGAGAAAAATTCATTTTTGGTCCCATTAGATTTACCCCCTGATGATTTTAGTCCCATTAGACTCACTTTTAGTCTCAAATCGACATTTTTCACTAAAAATAGTCCCATAAGACTGGAAAACTGAAATTTTGGTGTTGCTCTGTTAAATAATTAACGGAAACCGTTATGATGATAGAAATAGTCCCATAGGCCACCAAAGTTAAATTTTTAACGACAAAAATGGTCGCATAGGACACCAAAGTTTAATTTTTAACCAAAAATGGTCTCATTATACTTTTTTTGGTTAAATTTAATATTATTGATGATAAAAATTATTTTAAATTTTATATTTTTCGTTATTTATTTAAATAATATTGTGAATGTCCCACTTGAAAACTAAAAAAATCTCCGTCCTTCAAATATTTTCCTAAAAATATCTTTTTCCAGTGTGTTTTATTTATTTCCTAAAACAAATTCTTTTACTTAAAATATTTAGAAAAATAAATAATTTTCCTACATTTTTTTATTTTAAATCACTTCTTGATTTTGAAAAATATATGTAGTTCGACTATTAATAAAATAAAAAAGTTTACGATATTAAATAATTTTATATCTTTAAATATATGAATTATTTATAAAAATTTTAGAAAAATACTATTAAAATATTTTAGTATTGTTAAATTGTAAATACTAATATTTTGGTAATGTTAACCTAGCTCACATTTTTTTATTTTCTATTTTTTCAAATATTATTTTTTTTTTTTTTTGTTTTTAAATCAAACTTTATATTTCCTCAAATAAATAAAAAATCAAACTTTATATATATACACATACATGCGCTGGGATATATGAGATCAGTATCCTGGGATGAGAATATAGGGACCCAAAAAAAATCAAACTTTACATATATACATATACATGCATTGGGTTATATATGCATGTATTTGATCTTTTTTTTTCTTTTTACACATTCACAGCAAAAAAAATTATTTAACATCTACTTTTAAAAGTTATTTTTCAGAAAATTTAAACTTTATAACTTGAGTTATAAATTTTATCATTTAAATTACTTTGTTAATTTTCTAATTAAAATAAATGATACATGTATTGAATCTTTTTTTTTTTTTGTATTATAGATTCACAAAAAAAACAATCAACATCAATTTTTAAAAATTATTTTCTAGAAAATTTATTTTAAATAAGTTGAATTATAAATTTTATCATTTAATTTACTTGACAATTTTTTAATTATAATAAATAAAAAAGTAGTAAACTTTAATAATAATATATTTTTAAAATAGATATTATAGTTATATTTAGTTTTTTGAGAAAAGTTCACTTTTGGTCTCATTAGACTGAGCTCCTGATGATTTTAGTCCCATTATTCTCACTTTTAGTCCCAAATCGCATGTTTGACTTTCAATTTGATAGGTTTGACCGTTAATTATTTAACAGTGAGACCATTAGTAAGACAAGAAAAATCTTATAGGACTATTTTCAAGACATGAGACTCAAATCATCTGGAGGTAAGTCTAATGGAACCAAAAGTGAATTTTTTTCATACCTCGTGCGTGTAGGTCATTTGGGGAGTAGTGAAAGACTTGCCTAGGCCGAGATCGGCGATCTTAAGGATTCCCTTGTCCTTATCGAGCAGTAGATTTTGGGGCTTGAGATCGTGGTGAAGGACTCCATGGTTGTGGTAGTGAGAAACGCATGTTCAGAGTTGGTAAAGGAAACTATGAATGATCAATTATGGGGGAAGAGGCCTAGGGGCATGGTCGTGCCTTGCTTGAGGCCATTGAGTTAAAGGACTCAGGCCCCAAAAAAATATAAAATTTAGGGCCCAAATTTTTTAATGATATATATGTATATATAGGGATTGTTCAAATGGGACACCCCCCCTTATATGAGACGGTAGGGACTAATCCAGGCCATTAATTTTTTTGATTGATGGTGTAGACTTAATGACTAAAAAAATAAATTAATGATTAAAACTGATAATTGTAAGGGTAAAATAGTCAATATATATGATATCCAAAACTTCCATATATCTTTTCTACAAATTAGGGATTTAATTACTAACCTAATCAACAAAATCGTGGGAGAGAATTTTCAAACCTCTCCACCTTATCCCCTCCTATCGTCCTCTCTACACCATCTCATGCCCACAACCTTTATTCCTCCATTTGTACATGTCAAGGCATTAGCAGCTATAATCGATACAGAAACTTCGATTCCCCATTGGACGACGAAAGAAACCGTCAAATTATCATCTTTATGGATATTGTGGAGTTCTTAAAGCCTAGGTACGTACTAATGGAAAATGTGGTTGACATTATAAGATTTGACAAAGGCTCTCTCGGAAGATACGCTTTAAGCCGTTTGGTCCGTATGAAATATCAAGCGAAGTTAGGTGTCGAGAATATGGGGTTGTTGGTGGCGGAACTTGGGTCGTATGATTTGGGGTTGGGGTAATTTTTGGATTTTTCTGACGGCAAGGAAGTGGTGCTTTGATGGTGGCGACTATGGTGGATTATGGTGGTGGTTGGGCTTACATCTTTGCCCCGTATTTTCTTCTCCTTATATTTTCTTTTTCTCGTTTGTTTTTTTGATTGGGCTATATGTGGAGTTTTCAGTGGAATTTCCAACGGGTTGTCGTGACTGGTTTTTGGGATTGGAATGGATTTTAGTGTTGCAACATGATTGAATTGGCATGGATTCTAGTACTCCAAGTTTTCTTGTCTGGTGTTTGGGCGAATGGGTCAATTATTGTGTTGTATACTTAGTTTAGTTTTAATGCTTATTTAATACATTTTTGTTGTTTTATGCAGTACAATTTTGTGTATGTCTTCAACATAGCTTAATTTTCATGGTAGCTATATAATACAATTTTAACTTATTTGTCATCACATGTTTGTGTAGTGTTAGAATAAATTTACTGTATTTGTCATTGCATTTTGTTGAATTGGAATGATAATATTTTGGGAAAGAATGTTGATTCCAATTTTTTTCTGGGGCAAAAAAGTTATTTCCAGCTTTTGTTTTCGGATAGTGGTGTGTATTTTTAGTACACTTTTGATGTTTTAAGCTTGTCAATTATGTGTGTATTTTTTACATTGCTTGTTTAATGATTTGTTATTTTATAGAGAAAAATTCACTTTTGGTCCAATTAGATTTACCCCCTGATGATTTTAGTCCCATTAGACTCACTTTTAGTCCCAAATCGATATTTTTCACCAAAAATAGTCCCATAGGACTTAAAAGCGAAAATCCGTTAAAAAAATTAACGGAAACCGTTAGTGATGACAAAGATGATCCCATAGGACACCAAAGTTAAATTTGTAACGACGAAAATGGTCCCATACGACACCAAAGTTAAATTTTTAACCAAAAATGGTCTCATTATTCTTTTTTTGGTTAAATTTAATATTATTGATGATAAAATTATTTTAAAATTTTATATTTTGAGTTATTTATTTAAATTAATATTGTGAATGTTTAACTTGAAAACTAAAAAAAATCTCTGTCCTTCAAATATTTTTCTAAAAAATATCTTTTTCCAGTGTGTTTTATTTCACTAAAACAAATTCTCTTACTTAAAATACTTAGAAAAACAAATAATTTTCCTAATTTTTTTTTGGCTTAAATCACTTCTTGATTTTGGAAATACAAGTAATTACAAAAATCACATTTACGTATTGGAAAATATATGTAGTTCAACTATCAATAAAATAAAAAATTTACGATATTAAATAATTTCATAATTTTTAAATATAAGAATTATTCTTAAAAATACTATTAAATTTTTTTAGTAATGTTAACCTAGCTCACATTATTTTTTTTTTCATTTTCAAATATATATTTTTATTTTTTATGTTTTTAAATCAAATTTTACATTTCCTAAAAAAAATTTAAACTTTACATATATACATATACATGCAGTGGGTTATATGAGACCAGTATCCTGGTGCAAGAACATAGGGACTCAAAAAAAAAAAAAAACTTTATATATATACACACACATGAACTGGGTTATATATGCATGTACGTAATTGATCTTTTTTTTTTTGGTATTACACATTCACAAAAAAAAACTAAAAGTTATTTTTCAGAAAATTTAAATTTTATAATTTGAGTTATAAATTTTATCATTTATTTTACTTTGTTAATTTTCTAATTAAAATAAATGATACATGTATTTCATCTTTTTTTATTACACATTCACGTAAAAAAATTAATTAACATCTATTTTCCAGAAAATTTATTTTATATAAGTTAAATTATAAATTTTGTCATTTATTTTACTTTGATAATTTTCTAATTAAAATAAATGATACATGTATTTCATCTTTTTTTTATATTACATATTCACGAAAAACAATTAATTAACATCTATTTTTAAAAATTATTTTCCAGAAAATTTATATTATATAAGTTGAATTATAAATTTTATCATTTAATTTACTTGTTAATTTTTTAATTAAAACAAATAAAAAAAATAGTAACTTTAATGATAATATATATTTTTAAAATAGATATTAGTTATATTTAGATTTTAGAGAAAAATTCACTTTTGGTCTCATTAGACTGAGCATCTGATGATTTCAATCCCATTGTTCTCACTTTTAGTCCCAAATCGCAGGTTTGACTTTCAATTTGACAGGCTTGATCGTTAAACTTTTAACGGTGGAACCATTAGTGAGATAAGAAAAATCTTATGGGACTAAAATCATCAGGGGGTAAATCTAATGGGACCAAAAGTGAGTTTTTCCCTTATTTTATAATATACACTGTATACTACAATTAAACTAACTGTATACATACTTTTTGTTTGTTGTATAAAAAGAAGTATATCTATACAATAATTTTGCTACTGCTCCACAAAACTAATTATGCAACAAACATGACATAAAGAACCGCAGTGTATATTATATCTATACAGTAATTTTGCTACTAGGGTTTGGGCAGTTGGGATTATATTTCTTCAGATCGGTACTCAAATACTCGAACAAGGTTTTGGACTGAGTTTTCTCGTGTTAAAGAGAGGATACAGAGGGATCGAGGAAAAAGTGGCCGCAGCGGCAAGCCATGATGGTGGATTGCCGGAGAGATGAGACATCGGTTGTTTTAAAGAACCGGTGTAAAGTACCGTGTAAAGAACCACAACTTTACATCGTTTGCCTAGAAAAGAGATGCAAAGAATAATGCTACATCGGTTCTCTTTATTAACCGATGTTCCAATCTATAAAAATTACAATTATGCCACCGCCCTTTTTTTACATTCGTTGCTTAGCAAACTGATGTTAAACCTCGATGTAAAATCTAGTAGTGTAATTCAAATATCATACTTCATCTTTCCAAAATTGATCATAAAGCTTCTTAATTCATATAAATTGATCAAAAGAATTATACACACCAACTGTATTAATATTTGAAATATCAGACATAACACAATTTGGTGAAAAAAGTGATAACTACAAAATCCCCCTGAGGTCTAGCCTAATTACAAAAAAAAAAACCCAAAAAAAAAATCAGAGTCTTCTGCAAATTGCGAAAATCACCTCAATATTAAGTTTCAACATTCCAGCAAAAAAAAGGACTAAATTAACCAATTTTAATAAGAGGAAAAATTTGAACATTTGAAAACAAACATGACCATTCTTGACGCCACCCTAAAGTTAGGGAACCAATTTGACTATTTTACCATAAAAATATATACATGCACAAAGCCATGGTAGATATTGTGTAAACTCACCAAATAAAGAGATTTAGAATCATGGTAGAAATTTTGTAAACTCGATCGTGAAACTTTTCTCCTTCCATTTCTTTCAGATGTTCTAATTATTATTATTATTAGCTATTTGCTTTTATTTAGTTTTGGTAATATTAATTCTGTATTTAGAAAGGATGCCTATCTTTTATATATAAATATATAGGGATTGGATCAAATGAGACTACATAATTAGAGTAAGACAGTGTGGACTAATCCTGTCCACAAATTTATAATTTTAGGTGGTTAAGATTTATCCAATTTAATAAATATTTTTGATTTATTTTAATTTTGAAAAGGGAAACATTGTTATTGTGTAATTACATACATATAAAAAGAATTTTCTGTTTGAATTTGATGAACCATGTTTTCGTCGCGTCCCATGATTATGGTTCTTGCTTTGACACCCTGGTATAAAATTAATTTTTTTGTTGTTATTTTTGTTTTATTTTCAGCTATGGGTTTGTTTGATCAGTGGTTAATGATGTATGGAGGAAGATGTGGCGATTGCAGATGGAGTGCCTGAGTTTTTGAGTTTTTGAGGAATTCTGTAATTTTACAAATTTTTGGGGTGAAACACAAACACCCATGTCAGGATATGGAAAATGTGGTGGTTCCGCCTTATATCTCGCCGGAAAGTGTACGTGCCACCCTGGAGAAGTCTCCGGTGACAGAGCGCCGTGATATTTTCGCATTTTTCAGGGGTAAAATGGAAGTTCACCCCAAGAATGTCAGCGGTCGTTTTTACAGCAAGTAGGAATCATCCTTTTTTTTTGTCTCAACTTTTTAGCTTAATTGCAATTTTGGTCCTCTAATTCTTAGGGATGACTATAGTGAATTTGTTTATTACGTGTTTGAATTATAGGATTGGTGAAGAAGACGATGATGACGTTAAGAAAACGAGGGACTACGAGGAAGCAGTGAGGATTACTGTATACTTATATGTTTTTCGATGTATACTTAGATGCGTTTTGTTGTATAAGTAGTTAAATTTTGATGTATGTATTTTTGTTGTTGTATATTTGTATTTTTTGTTGTATACTTATATGTGTTTTGTTGTATATTTATAGGTATTTTGTTGTATACTTATATTTTTGTTTGACAATTATAATATGCAGTACACATATGTTAAATATACAACATAATAGTGTTAAATATACAGTACATATATGTGAAATATACAGTTAAATAATGAGCGTGATTTTTTTTCTCTCTCTCTCTCTCTCTCTGTCTCTCTCTATCTCTCTCTATCTATCTATAATCGATTCCTTGATTCACAGTCCCCACATATTTTTGTTTGACCATTTTAATGTGCAGTAAAATTATGTTAAACATACAGTAAAACAGTGTTAAGTATACAACATACTGCATGGCAGAGCACATGCATGATTTTCTCTCTCCAACGCGATTTTCTCTCTCCCCACGTGATTTTCTCTTTCCTAATAACTGATTTCATATTTGGATGGTCCCCCACATGTTTGTTTTGACAATTATACCCTTATTTTGCCATAATTAAATGTTTAATGTAATTTTAACCCTATTTATCTTAGCCATTGATATAGATAAAGGAGGGTTGAGATGAGTTCACATTGTCTCACTATAATATGTGGTCTCATTGGATCCCCCTAAATATATATATGCGAAGGTAAGTTGGTTAATGGTTGCATGCAGATTGACGCGTTGCATGAACGTGGCACTTTGATTTCAAACGTGTCAAAAAATTTAAAATCCCAATACACCTTGCGATACCTCGTTATTAAGGACATCGATTTTGTGGGATGATCCTAATCTTCTCCAAAGGACAACCCTAATACATCCCGCGATAGTCGGTATTTATTTAAAATCCAAGAATGAAGGTTATAAAAGCAAGCTCAATCCCTTAGGCCAACCCCTGGGTTTAATATAATGTGTTTCCTTGCTCACCGAAAATTAGGGTTGATCAACAAAAACCGAAAACCGCTAAAACCGATCAATTAAATCGCACCACACCGCAATTGCTTATTTATTGGAAAAACGCAATTAATATTTTTAATCTAAACCACGCCACATAAGATGGTGCAATTACAATTTGAAATCTCAAACCGCACCGACCGCACCGCAAGTAGAATACGACATATATATATTCTGTATATATTATTACATTTCTCTTAATCTATAGTATATTTGTGTATAATTATGTATTGTCATATTTAATTATTTTCACCGGTTTATTGTGGGTATATTAGACGTCAATTGACTTAATAGTTTAATACATCAAAGCCTTTATTTCTTGTTATGGATGTAAATTGTAGAATGAGATTTATGATGGGGAATTTGTGACATGGAGATTGAAATATTGATCAAGTGGGAGAGTTTGCAAAAACTTATGCTTTTAGAAAAAAAATAATTTATTGTAGCAAAAGTAGTAGTTGTGAATCAGAAGTTGGTAGAGTTTGAAAATAAAATCAAAAGTTGAGAAACAGAAGTTGAGATTGTTCGGTGAAAAAGTTGTAGACGTGCTTATTTGTTTGTAAAAATCAAACTAGGAGCAGAAACAAAAATCTAAAGCACTCATCTCCATGCTTTTTTAAGCCAAAATATAAGAAACACTTTTTTTAGTTATTGCAAACACTCCCTATATTTATTAGATCCAACTACTATATGTTATTGAAGTTGTTATAATATTCAATTTAGGCAATTACAACATATCCTAATTTTTTAATTATCGAATTGATAAGATTCTTTTGCACATTTTGATTGTTCCATATAATATTCACGTATTTTACATTAAAACTGCAAAACCGCCCGAAACCGTTGAAAACCGCATGCTTGTTTTATTCTAAAAAGCCACGACTTGAAATCAAACTTGTAGTCGAACCGCATTTAACAATTCGGTCTGAAAATATTAAATAAATCACCCAAACCGCACTGCAATCACCCCTACCAAAAATGCTGCTGAAGACTAAGAGTCAAACAGAAAGACAAAGGAAGCCCAGCCATGAGGAAAGTTGGAAACCAATTTTGGATATTTTGCTAGAAAGTTCAGCAGGCAGGACAAAACTTGTCCTCTAAAAACCACTGATGAAAAATGTCATTAATGCAAAGCCATCAATCATCGATCGTCACCATATATATATAGTTTATATAATTTCACGATAACTCAAAACATTTTACATGCATAATCCACAAAACAAATTCAAAAGATAATATTCATAAATCAACGTTCATACATATATCAACACCATTACATCACCATCTCTCCACCTTTCCTCATAATACAACTCAATAAATATGTAAAAAATATATTTATAAACAACTTTAAATATGTTTCTACTTCTACGATTTTAACAATGCAAAAAAATTATTATTAAAAATACTTTACTAAACATCATCTTAAATTTTTTTCCAGAATCATCTCACTTCTAAATCTATATATATTCTCAATATTTGTACTTCAACCAAATATAATCACAGTTTTTCAAACAAAAGATAATTTGATACAATCCAAATATCTCAATAGAAATAGTACAAATATAGTAGTTTCAAATGACACCACGCCGTATCAGCCCAAAAGATTTTCCCTTGCTCAATGAAAAGGATGCAGAAGACGAAGAGTCAACAAAAAGACAAAGGAAGCCACTTTAGAAACCTATTTTGATTCTTATGCTAGCTAGAATAACTGCCAAAATATTACTAACGCAACCCCATCAGCTATCGACATCGTCACCATATATATAAAGGTTATATAATTTCACTACAACTCAAAACATTCATACATACATAATCCCCAAAAAGAACTCAAAATATAATATTCATAAATCAAAAATGGAAACAACCTGGCTCTACACTTTCCTCTCTCTCCTCGTTCTCCTCATCGCCTTCAAATTTTCAACAAAACCAAAAAGAAAACTCCCACCAAGTCCATTCCCCACACTTCCCCTCATAGGCCACCTCCACCTCATTAAATTCCCTGTTCATCGTACTTTCCAAAAATTCTCTGACAAATTAGGCCCCATATTCTCTCTCCGATTGGGCAACCGTCTCATGGTGGTGGTGTCCTCCCCCACCATCGTCGAGGAGTGTTTCACCAAAAACGACATAGTTTTAGCCGGCAGACCTCGCTTAATCATCGGCAAATATATAGGCTACAATTACACCACTATATTCGACTCCCCGTACGGAGACTACTGGCGCAACCTCCGCCGCTTGTACAACGTCGAATTTTTCTCGATGGCTCGGCTCGACACCTTTCAATCCATCAGACAGGATGATATTAAACTTATACTGAAAAAGATTTATAAAAACTCGTACGAAAATTTCGCGAGAGTTGAGCTCAGATCCTTGTTTTCGGAGGTGATTTTTAATAATATAATGAGAATGGTGGATGGGAAGAGATATGTTAGGGAGGATGAGGACGATGACGAGGCGAAGAGGTTTTGGGATCTTATTAAGGAGGTTTTAACCTACGGTGGGGCAGCGAATATGGTAGGTTTTTTTCCGATGGTTAGATGGATTGATTATACAGGAATTGAGAAGAATTTGGCGAGGTTAGGTGGAAAAATGGATTCTCGTCTGCAACATTTGATTGATAAGCAGAGACGAAATAAGAGTAAAACGGATACTATGATTGATCATATGCTTTGTTTGCAAGAGTCGGAGCCTGAGTATTATACTGATGTTACCATCAAAGGGATCATATTGGTGAGTTTTTTTCTAATTTTTTTCTTCTGATCAATTTTCTTATTTAATGACCAAAATGAGCATATCTTTGGTTTTTTTTAACAGAATATTATATATTGTAGGTTTTATTACACAATATGTGATAGATTGGGAGAGATTTAAAAAAAATAAAGTCGACCCTCACGACTCAGGGTTTTTTTATATATAAATTTGAGTTCTAGTCGTGATCTCAGTCCACGGCTGGAGAATAAATGCAAAAGAAACAAAAATCCAGTGGGCTGTCAATTAATCACGATTATTGACGGATCAAAAAATCTACCGAAAATGGTGTATATATGTATTTTATAATTTGTAAATTTTTTTGAATATCCATTAAAAAAAGTGTAGGCGCCAGTTAAAATGAGTAGATATTGGATTGAGATCACGACTGGATCTCGAATTTAACTATAAAAAAAACTCTGAGTCGTGAATTGGATTAATAGGCATATCATACTTGCAACCATTATGGTGTTTCGTGTTGTGTTTAACACATTAAGTGAATATTATCATGTATACAATAATTATATTATTTATCTTGTACACGTCAAGTAATAAATTGCAACATTATATGAAACACATTAAACCTATGAGATCATGATGTATATAATCCGCCTTGCGGACCTCATGTATGACCAACAAGTTGGAGTTAAGGCTTCAAATGTTTAGGGAACTTTTAGTTCACCCACACTGCACCAAAAGTAAACAAAAAAAAAAAAAAACATGTCACGACCCTTCACTCTTTCATTCAAGAGTCAAGCTCTTAACCTTCAACTAGTCATTTCCCCTGCTTGAATATTAATTTCCATTTATTGATTGTTCTAAATATGATTATCAGTTTGTTAGTATACACATTATTGTTACCTTGTCGGCATAATACTATTCTTAATTAGTTGTATAGTCTCATTACATAATTATTTTCTCTAATTATTATTATTGAATAATTAGTATTACAATTAATATTTTTGCTCTTAACTTAGATTAATATTTTAAGATAAAACAATTCGACTATATGAGTCCATTTTTAGGTACCAACCGAGCTAAATCGTAGCATTTGGATAAATATGAAATTGGTATATATAATCACATGACCCATTAGACTATGAATGAGATGACTTGACATGGATAAGTATAAAGTTGGCCTCACATGACCTATTATTAGACTATGAAACCACGACTTCACATTTCAATACTGACAATGAACATTGCATTACCGATAAACAACTAATTTTTTTCTAAGAGCCAATTGATTAATCACGCATCCACTCTATACTCATTATCCTAATATGGTTATATGAATTCCAAATGACAGATCATGCTAATTGCTGGAATAGACACGTCAGCAAACACCATAGAATGGGCAATGTCTGCTCTACTCAATCACCCTGAAAAATTACAGAAGGCCAAAATAGAGATTGACAATCTTGTTGGAAATGATCGTCTAGTCAACGAGTCAGATTTGACCAAACTCCCATACCTTCAAAATATTATGTTTGAGACGTTTCGTTTATTCCTACTTGCGCCAAAGATTTCTACCACACGAGGCAACAAGTGATTGTACTCTTAGTGGATACGACATACCAAGTGGCACAATCTTGACCGTGAACGCGTGGGCCATTCATAGGGACCCCAAGATTTGGGATGACCCCACAAACTTCAATCCTGAGCGTTTCAAAGCTGGAAAAGTTGGGCCTCCGAAGCTGATACCATTTGGAATGGGAAGAAGGTTCTGCCCGGGTATGGGTTTGGCCCATCGGGTTGTGGGCTTGGTCTTAGGGTCTCTGATACAATGTTTTGAGTGGCAACGGGTTGGTGAGGGCTTGGTGAGGGCTTGGTCGATTTGTGAAGGAAAGGGGTGACCTTGCCCAAAGTCACCTCTCAAGGCCATGTGCAAGGCACGTAATGTGCTTAAAGTAAAGTTTTTCTAGAAGCAAACCGAGATATTAATTTGTTGGGTAAATTATAAAGGCTGGTTTTGAAGCTTAGTCTAGTTATATATATAATAAAAATAATAATAAACTCAGTTGTTTTTCAATATTACAAGGGGATGTAACGCTTTAATGAGAAATTTTAATTTTGATAGATAACTTGAGTTTTTTGCAATTAGGTTAAACCAGTGTTTGTAATTTATACGTGATTTGTTGGAATATATTCTAGAACTAGAATAAATAGTAATAAGTTCTCTATTTGAGAGACACTGTAAATCTTCATTATTAAGTCACCTATATGGCAAAGCATTGCTGAGTCTTGAAAGTTTTCTTTGATGTGAAACTTATTAGAATTTTTCTGATGCACCATTTTGGTGCATATTGCAACAATATTTCGAAATATTGTATTAACTTAGGGAATTATTGTCCATTAATTCTTTCTTCAAATCATTGTTGACTTTTTTTATATTATGAATTTGGGTAAATAAATTAGATGTATATGATCGGATTAGGTCGCCTTGCCACGAGCCTATATACTTAGTTCGAGGACCTGTAATAGAACGAACGTTAAGCTAGCTGGGTGTACCATCAACAAAGGTCCTCCGACACTAAAGTCAATTACAGGTGATAAGGTCATTACGAACTGAAAAGTGAGGTCATTAATTGATTCTGAGATGATTGTAGCAAACAATTGTATTGTGTTTTTAGGTTTAACTTCAGTAGCCCGTACAAGCTAGCTCCACGTATCGGGATCGTCTAAGTCCACATATCACGTCATGGTGCAGATCAACGGTGTTGGGTCATGAGGCGACCCGGATCATCGGTCATGACCCCAATAAGAAACAAGCAGATCTTAGGGTATTTTTGCCATACAGAAAATTTTGTATATAAGTTAAGATAACTACAAAGTGTAGATAAAATTATTGTAGGTAAATATTTACCAACAAAATCTAAAATTGTACGTTGGTAAATGGCTACCGTAATTCTGCCTCTAAATTTAAAAAAAAATATTGGTTATTTGTGGTAATTAGGAGGTATAGATTCGGAGAAAATAAGATTTTTTTATTTTGTAGGTAGTTTTTAGTTAAATGTAAAATTTAGTTACAAAATTATTTATGTCGGTAGTTTTGTCAGTAAACTTGGATTTCTTTGTAGTGTATATAAATATAATATGACACAGTCGTTTTTTTAGGTCATAGACATTATTATCATACCTTGTTTAGGATATTGCATTTTATTGATTGCTATGTACAGATTTAAGAAGAAATTGTGGGAAATACCCACATTGGATTCGTCAAATATTTTTTTGACATTAAATATAATAAACAATTTTTTCTACCCACTTTTGTTGGTCTTTTACCCAAATACTCTCAATGCCTCAAAATGTAAGAAATGAAGAGAATAAAGGGACCTACGTAGGTCCCTTTATTCTATTCATTTCTTCTCTTTCTTCTTTGCAGACAATATTTTCATATCTAACAACTCTCTCTCTTTCTTCTTTCTCATACTTTCTTCTCTTTATTTCTTCTTTCTTTGTTCTTTGTGGCTCTCTTCTCATAAATCGGACGAAGTGAACAACTTTCGGAGGTAATTTATCTTATTTGTCAAATTAATCTAGGCAGTAGAACTTGCTTAGCTTAGCTTGCTATTCTTGTTGACACGTTTATTGGAAGTGAACAACTTAGCTTGCTTGTTGTTCTTGTTGATACGTTATTATATACAAATAATTTGTATATACACGTTACATTATATAATGTGGTATATTATACACGTTATATTATATAACGTGGTATATTATACACGCTATTATATAACGTGGTATATTTACCACATTATATATACATATATATATATATATATATATAACGTGATATTTTATATACACGTTATCTCATATAACGTGGTATATTAACCACGTTATATATTATATCACATTATATATATTAACGTGATAATATATAACACAACGTGGACTTCATAATTATAACGTGGATTGTGATTTTTTTATTTTTGTGATAATTTATATTTTCTACAGATGAATTCTGTATATATCGTTGTTCGATTTGGGGGACACCGAGGTGGTTTGAATTATAAAAATAGTGAAAAAGAGGTTATATGTGTTGAGCTAGGTAAAACTAATTATGATGATTCATTGGACGTGATTTATGGAGTTGTTGAAGCTGATAGGACCATATACGACTATGTGATGTACCATTTTGTGGATATTCCCGGAAATAAGATTGGGATGCTAAAGCTAAAAAATTAATGATCATGATATTGATCGTACTTTTGCAAACACCGATTTATCCATTATTTTTGTTATCGTAAAAAGAAAAAATACAGAGACAACCTCACATGATATGGTGGGTAGTCAGTCTGGTTATAATCCAGTTGCGAATGAGCAAGTGCGGGAGGAGGTTGTATGCAACTAATGGGCTTCACAGAATATACTTTATAGTCAAATGTTCTCGGCTAGACATTCTAACAATATACAATACTCAACCCCTGTCCTGCGATCATCTTGGGTCCAACCGTAATGTGGTCCCTTCTGCACAGACACTGAATGTTGATCAACCGGTCCAAGCTCACCTATATTTACTGAATAACATATAATGTGACATATCAATACACGTTATAACCATAGCATGACATAAACTATCACTTTATAACGTAATATACCCATAACGTGAGACTAACGTGAATTTGGGGAAGATGAACGTGACAACATATATCACGTTATAGTTATAACATGAAAAAATATTATCACGTTATATTTATAATTCCATGTATATCGTGTATGTTGTCACGTTATAACTATAACGTGATATATGTTGTCACATTATAAGTATAACATGACAAATATTTTCACGTTATAATTATAACGTGAAGACTTTCCGTCTTCCCCAAATTGAATCCCATCGTCTTCCCCAATCAAGCCCGATACAAAAATCAAACCCAGAACAAAAACCCATTTCAAATCAAACCCTAATATTTTAAAAATCGACCCTAGAGAAAATCAAACCTAGAGAAAATCCCTAAATCCAAATCCAACAAATGCCCCTAAATCCCTAAATCCAAATCTAACCCTCTTCACAATTGAACATCATTGGGCCCATTTCAATCCGTACTATAATTAATGGACATCACTGGGTTAATGAACATCATTGGACCCACTTAAACTACGTAGACAATGAAGAACCATCTCAGCTAATCGAAAAAATAATGGAAAAGATTAAGACCGGTCTGCCTAGTCTTCTAGAGAGAATTCAACTAAAAGAGCTAGAGAAGTCAACAACGACCGAGGTGAAACCCAAGTGGCAGACAAACATTCCACCTGTAAAGCTAATGCCAAGACAATAAGACAAATAATAAAATATTATTGTCAACCATGCAACTCGTGCAAAACAAGGAGGTGATAAGTGTTCCCACTCAAGATTTGGTGGAACAATTACTCACCGACTAATTATGTTAGAATAAATAGACCACATGTATGGTAAAAAAAAAGACTTTTGGCAGAAGTATTAAATACTCTGTAATAAATACTCCTTGCTGGCAACCAACTAGAGTATCAACTCAGTTTCGCTCAATAAAATACACTTTTTACTTTTGTCTTTTATCCAACTATTATTTAAATTCGATATTCAACATTTTGTACTTGTCATTGACCGAAACAAGCGTCAACATCATATAAACTATTAAGGATGAAATTGCATAAAAGTTAACGCACAATCACACATATACCTAAGTCGCCCCAACTCCATCGAAATTGCATATACAACATATATGTGCAATATCACAATAATAAAAAAAATCAATTTACCTAGAGAAAAATTTTGTAGATAAGTTAAGATAACTATAAAGTGTAGGTAAAATCATTGTAGGTAAATATTTACCAACAAAATCTAAAATTGTACGTTGGTAAATGCCTACAATATTTCTGCCTGTAAATTTAAAAATTGTTTGTGCTTTATGGATAACTAGTCTGTATAGTTTCGGGGGAAACTAATATTTTGTTATTTTGAAGTATTCTGTAGATAAATGTAAAATTTAGTTGCAAAATTATTTATGTTGATAGTTTTGTCGCTAAACTTGGATTTCTTTGTAGTGTATATAAATATAATATCACACAGTCGCTTTTCTTATTATGTATCTAGCTAGACTCTCTTTAGGTCTACATTATTACCATACCTTATTTAAGATATATTATTATCATGTATTTTCACTAATATTAGGTTAGGTAATATAATAATTAATATATAGAGTGGGTTAGGGCTGCAAATGAATTGAACCGCTCGTGAGCTATTCGTAGCTCGATTGAGTTCGTTTGAATTCATTTAATAAGACTCGTTAATATAAATGAACCAAACTCAAACTTAGAGATATTCAGTTTAGTAAACACGTATCAATATAGAGTTCAGTTAAAAACAATGGCAAAAACTTGTGTAACGATCGAACGGTTCGACGGGTGATACTTTTAGTCACTACAAGAAAGATGGAAAATAGTGAGGAAAAAACTGTTGCGAATTTAAAATTTGACACCAAAATCAGTGTTTGCAACTAAAATATCAAGTTCTTCGTTAAATTTTGAGACAAATCGACTGAATTCATTGCTAAAGTCGTCCGATCAGTTCAAATAATAAACCAGAAAAATTGGCAACGAATTCTTGGTATCGTTTCGTCTCTAAAACTCTCCTCTGGCCCAAAACTTTACACTTCTATTTCTCTATTTAGCGCAAAATATTAGTCTACGCGCGAAATATTTTTTATTCTTTCCCCATCGAATTCGAGCTTCACTCTCAAATCTCAAATTCTCACAAACCCTAGCCCAATTGAAATCATTGTTCTCAAATCAACTTCTTTGCAATAAAGCGGTTTTGTGGTTGAGCGGCGTTCGAATTACCTTTACCTTCACACTCACCGGAATCAGAGGATAGGTGGCATGGGCGACGCTGGAAGTTTGGTGAGTTCGACTTTGACTCACTATATTTGTGCGTGTAATTAACCAATATTTGTGAATACCACCTGAATATTCTTAGTGTGTTTGTGGTGTACATATTCACCTATTCTGTCCCACTACTGTGTACCTTTAGAGAAGATGAGAGACATGGCGAATTTCTTCTTTGGCAGGTGTGTTGCATGTTTTGGTTTTAAACAATTTATTTTTACCTCAAGTCGATTCGGCTTCATTGATGGTGTTTCAAGTTGCCAGCAGGGGCGTAGCCAGCCCGGCTGGCTACCCCTAGCCCAAATTTTTTTCCCCTCATTTTCCCCCTAGCTCAATTATTTTCTCTTTAAAAAAACACATATAAATTTTTTTTTAATTTTTTTTCCACTGAAAAAACGGGACAAAAAAAAATTTGGGGTGTGCCGGGGGCCCCCCTGGCCCCCCCTATCTACGCCTCTGGTTGCCAGAGAAGTAATATCATGTTGCTAGGCTTATTATTTTCTTATCCAAATTAAACCAATAAACCTATTGTCCCCTGTTACATGAAGTTTCTCATTTATATTTTGAACACTATTTGTCATTTCTCAGGTCATCAACCTCTCAAAGAACCAAAGTTTCATGGAGATGATAACATCAGCAAAGAATGACCAAGTTGATGATGATGATGATGACGACGACGGCAACGACGAGTTCATCATCAAGAGAGAGCCCTCATTAGACGTGAAAAGGTTTCTTCTTCTTTGTAGTTATAGTTGTGTTCTCCCCATCACATGTCTTCACATTTTATAATGTATAGCTAATATAGGTGTATATGAGGAATTGCTTTTTCCCCTATTAAATCATGGGACCAGAATTTCAAGCCTTAAGCTTTTTAGGCCTTCTGTGATGTATAAACAGTCATTAAGTTTTGCCTTAGTGAATTTAAAAGTTGTTAGAAAAATTTATGAGTTGTCTAATTTCTCAAAACCTATTTGAGAGCAAGTCACAATATAAACTGTAATTTGAATATTTGCTGGCCATGTATGTACTTGTGTAATAGGTTTACATTATTTTATTAGTATTTAGAGGGAAGTAATGAGTGATACTCGTGATCTTCATAGCCGTTTTTCCGGTTTCTGCATATTATCGGTATATTTGTTCGGCCTTATTATTTGCAATAGAATGAAAAATCATTAGTTGATGCTTGTTAAGTTAGTTGATGCTTGTTAAGTTAGTTTTGCTTGAACTAGGCAGGGCTATCATTAGGATCTAATGTCGTCAAATTTTTCTTCAAGGCTTATAAAGATGTTTCTCATTAATTTTTGAATAAGCTTATTTGAAGGCATAGTCTGTTACAACTCATGAACAAATAGATATTCTGATCTAACCTAAAGATGTATTTTTATTCCAAATAAGTTTCTTCTGGCTTCATTCTTCACTACATTGCATTCCTAAATCATTTTCCTTTTTCCTTGGCAGTTTGATGAGTTGTTGTTTATGTATTACGCTTAAAAATTAAATATATTCTAATCTTTTACTCTAATATTAGGTGATAACTAGATCGACGAGGAAACGTACAAGGGATGCTCAGTTTATTTTTTGCTTTTGAAACAGTGTTAGAAGAGATTTCATCCAACTGAATTCGTAGTAGTTCCCTTCAACAAAGAAAAAAAAAATTGTAGTAGATAATGGCAATCCACATTTGAGTATAAATGGTCAAACTGTAACTTTTTTTGTTTAATTTCTTTTGGATGCACATTGTGATTATTTTTGTTGTTAAGGTCTATTGATTGATAGTGAATGTCTTACAAAAAGAAATAACCTAAAAAATTAAATAAATAAGAATGTACACAAATATATAAAAAAAAATATATCCATTTTAGCGATGAAATTAACAAATTTGTGGTTAATTAATGTTCACCATATATCCATTAGCGAGGAAATTAACAAATTCGATGTTAAAATTCTCAGTATATCCATTAGCGAGGAAATTAATAAATTTGTGGTTAACATTAGCAGCAAAATAAAAGAATTTCCTCTCTAAAATTTGCGAGGAATTTCATACATTTGCCGCCAATGTAGGTTAGTGACGGTCTTACAGCAGCGAGGCCGGCGACGAATTTATTTCCTCACTAAGTTCAATTTGCGAAGAAATCAACGATGTTAGCGAGGAAAATTTTCGCTGCTAAATTGCAGTTTTCTGTAGTGAGTGTAAAAAGTAATATTTTTGGTGTAAAAAGTGATACATTGTCCAAATACACTAATACACTAAATTTTAGTATATCCGGACAAAGTATCACTTTTTACACTAAAAATATCATTTTTTATATTAAAGTACAATTTGTTGCACCGTACGTCCGTCTTACGAGAAACCTGCTCAAAAATAAATATCTAAAGATCCGTTGATGCACTACTAAGATACTAAAGCCGCAGCTAACGTAATTGCACCAGTGCAATATATATGGTATAGTAGAGTAGCAAACTGCCAATTCTCTCTTTAAGCCACCTATCTACATATGAGCAGGGATGATACTATATGAGGTTAGCAAACTATATTATCCACAAGATTTGCACATATTTTATTTAATTAATGGATAATATAAATACTACAAATACCCCTTTCTATAAGTGCTAATTTGTAAACCATGAAAAGATTATAAATCAACTTTATTTATTCTCTAAAACGGTCCAAAAAAAAAAATTATATTTAGGGCAGCGCTATTAACACCCCCAAAATGTATCAATACACCCAGTGGCGGAGGTGGGGGGCCACCCTGAGCCCTGGCCCACCCCATTTAAAAATTACCAACAGCCTAGTATATTAAAAAAAAATTGTATTTGCCTTTGTAAAAAATCACAAGCCGGCCCAGGGTCATTAAAAAGAGGCCCACCCAAAGGAAATAAAACACGCCACACACTCTGCTTTATAGGTAGCCTTTAGTCCAACCTATTACCTTTACTTTTGAAATGATTAATTAAAAAAACAAAAGTAAAAACAGTAAGGGAAAGACAAAATGCAAAGAGACAAGATGAAAACCCTTATTCTGTAACTAAACTGGAGAAACGAGGAGAGGGGAGACTCGAGAGGCGCAGCTGTCGAATAATCGCACGGAGCCACAGAAACTGATCGCGTGGTGAACTGGTGACCAACTCGGAGAGGCAGCGAGAAGCCGAGAATCCTTTTCCGACTGAACCGACTGGTATTTTTCTTTAGTTTTTTATTTTCGTTTTTTTTTTATTTTTTTATTTCAATTAGATTTATATATTTGTTTGTCAGTTTGTGTGTTTATAATGGTTTGTTCAATCTTTAGAATTTGTTTATAAATTTGTATAGTGTGTTGCAATTTGTTCATTTTATATTGATTTGTACTAGTTGTATGTCTAATTTTAAAATTTTGGAAGATATGAGTTGTTAAGTAGACAATGAATTAAAAAAATTGGGCACTTTAGAATTGAACATATGATTTTAGGTATGAATTGAAAACTGTGATATTAGCCTTTTGACAATTAGATATTGAAAATAAGTGCTTAATATTTGAAGTTTTCTTGAAATAAATTTTATAATGGAATTTATTAAATACATTACTTTCACAGAAAAAACTATGGCTACACAACAACCTCCTTGCAAGAAAGGCAAAACTACATTGCACTCTTTCTTTCGGCCGCAAAATGAGGCATCGAATAACCACCAAGATACTTTCCCAACTGAAAATCAACAATCTTCTCCTTCAGTTGAAAATCAACAATCTACTTCAAATTTATCTTCTGAAATTGAGCGGAATCCAGAAAAAAGGAGAAGAATATGTGATTGGCCGTGGAATTTTATCCTGATGATTTTGAGTAGCGTGAGATGAATGTTTTGAAGAGTGAATTGCAATTTTATCATGCTCATGTAGTTCATAATCCTCAATTTCAAGTGGCTACTCTTGCAAATTTGTGTAACAAGTTGGTGAAAACAAGAAAAGCGGAGGACTACAAGATGATAACAAGATTGATTCGCCTTGTATTAACATTGCCCGTTTCTACAGCCACGACTGAGAGAGCATTCTCGGCAATGAAATATGTGAAGACTGCGATTCACAACAAAATGGATGATGAATTTCTAGCGGATAGCTTGACAATTTTTATCGAAAGGGAACTTGTTAGCACAATAGATATAGATTCTGTTATTGATGAATTTGCTAAAGTAAAAAACCGTCATGTCCAACTAATCTTTTAGCCTAATGTACTATACTTTGAGTAGTTGTAAATTTGTAATGCACTGAAGTTGACTTTTTTTTTTTTTACTATTTTGAAAAATTGGAGGTTACATGATTTTTTGAATTTTCATTCCGGCTCACCCCACTTCTACATCCTGGCTACGCCATTGAATACACCCCTTGTTTTAATATACCCCCAATCCTTTTTAAATATAACATATTTACTTTATGCACCCCCAAGCCTTTTCCCAATTTGCCCTTCTCCAATTAATTAAAATCAGAATCCTGCAGAATTAACAAAAATAGGATGGGCGATGTATTTTTCAAATATATTTTTTTTACAAAAAAACAGATGAAACTTCTTCATACATAACAGAAGAATTGTCTAGGCCGCTACAAGAAGAAGTTTGCCATAAGTTCATCATCATTGTCAATAAATAAGTTTCAGAAACTACCTTTGTTGAGCCATCAATCCCAGCTTTGTTATATCTATTATCATCATTATTGTCAATGCGATGTCCGTGGGGAGATTTTTGAACCGACGAACTCAAAGATTTGTAAGATGGTGCAGAGTTTGCATTCGATGAGGCGACAGGTTTCTCATATTGGGTTATATTAGTTTCCGGATTCCAGTAGTAAAGATAACCAGTCTTCTCATCAACCAGTCCTTTCCATGGTTTTGGGAGATAAAGATTTTGGTTTAGATAAAGATTTATAATTCTATTAGTTTTTAAATTGGAGAATGGCAAATTAGGAAAAGGCTTGGGGGTGCATTAAATAAATATATTATGTTTAAAAAAGATTGGGGGTGTATTAATACACGGGGTGTATTAACTCTCTTGTACACTTCTCTTGCTCTGTTTTTCATCTGTAACGGAACAAGCATGGACTTAACTCTCTTGTACACTTCTCTTGCTCTGTTTTTCATCTTTATAATTTTCACACACTTTTCAAAAAACCATAATCACCTTCCTCCAAGCCCACCGTTAGCACTCCCCGTCATTGGCCATCTCCACCTCCTTAAACAACCACTCCACCGAGAACCTTCCACCGTTTCTCTCAGATCCACGGCCCAATTTTCTCACCCAAGCTCGGCATCCGCCGCGTCGTGGTGGTTTCATCGCCGAAACTACTGGAGGAATGTTTCACCAGAGAAGATGAAGTGAGACGAACACTGCAAACCCTAATTTACCGAATTGAATGGGCAAAGGTCGAATTGAGGCCGAAATTGTTTGAACTTGTATTCAACATAATAATGAGGATGCTCACCGGGAAGCGATTTTCTAGTGAGGAAAAGGACAGCAAAAAATTCCGGGAGACGATCGACGAGATTTTCGAGCACGCTCACGAATCGAATCCAGAGGACTTGTTGCCATTTTTAAAGTGGATTGATTACAGAGGTTTGAAAAAGAAATTTTCTCCTCTTAGTAAAAAATTGGACGATTTTTACCAAGGTTTGCTAGAGGAGCACCGCCGAGAGAAGAGACATACGTTATTGGGCATTTGTTGTCTCTGCAAAAATCCAACTCGGAATTCTACAAACATGAAACCATCAAACTATCAAAGGGCTCATAACTGTAAGAATTTTATCCTTTTTTTTCATTCTGAGAACAATGTTAGTAGACGTGTCCAATGGTTCCGAACCGCCGGTCATAGTTCGGAACCGCCGGTTCCGATTTGCCCAAAGGGTGGAACCGAAACCTAACCGTCTTATAGACGGTTTCGGTTCCGGTGGCGGTTTGGCCGGTTTTTTATTTTTATTTTTTTGAATTTTTGAGTTTTTAATATTAATAAATTAAAACAATTGATAAATTAACACAGTTGATGAAGGAAATGAAATTGAGTAACACAAAAATTAATTTTATTGATTTAAAAGTAAAATTACAACTTACAATTTACAAAATGAAAAATTCTAAGATATTTCAATTCCAGAGTACAATTTAAAAATAAAATTACAAGTTAATACAATTTCGTACAAAATTTAAATTACAAAGTACAAACCACAAAGAAATGAAAAAAGGAAAAAAAGAAATGAGTATGAGTTTTATTTTAATATTCTAAGTTAAAAATTTGAAATTTGTAGGTCCCAAGGGGTGTAAGTGTAAGGTTTAGAAGGGGGGTTGAATAAACCTTACCAAATTTTCGATTTAGTCCTTTTAAATCTACGGTGTGTCCTTGATGGACAATCGAATTAGTCACTCAAGTAGAGTTAATCTTTCACAGACTCGGTTTGGTACATTGATGGAGTAACTCATTTGTTGGCTACAATTTAACTCATTTGTGGTTTTATTTTATTGGAAGACTTAACACCCTTAAGTTTGATTAAACAAGATATTAGAGCTTGATTTAGTACTTGTAAATTATCAAATGGATAGCAAATTTATCACAGATATAAGCAATTAAAAGTGCGGGAATTTAAATCTTTGAAATGTAAATGACATGATAAAGTTTTTATAGAGGTTCGAAGATGGGGTAATTCTTCTACTCCTCTCTTCTCCAACTCTGGAGGAATCCACTAAGTAATGAAGGTTTACAAAGTGGTAGCAGATCCGGATACAAGTCTTGATCACAACAGCCGACTTGATCCTTTGGGACTCGATCTGAGACGCCTTGATCACTCGGTGGCTTCTCGTTCGACTCGGCTTCTTCACAGGCGGTGCTTTGCTACTCTGACTCACTTGCTCAAGCTCTTTGGATTTGATCACGAAGCCCTCCAAATGCTTAAGACTTAGTTCAACTTTGAACTTTTTCTACAATCCTTCTGGAAAGTAGACCCCTTGTTTTCAAAGGTTTCCTCTTCAAGCTGGTTGAAGCTCTCTTTCCTTCACGGGTAAGTGTTGGATTGATGTACTTCGGAATGTAGGCTTGAGGATTGAGATTGTTTCGAGTTTTTCTAATGTGCTTGTATATCTCACGTATGTGTCATTCATTCATCCTCTTTCTCAACCAAACTCCTCGGCCTTTTATAGTGAACTTTCAAAAAATTTGCCCGTTGAAGAGATAGGCTTATTTTTGAAAGTCACTTTGCGTCGTTGGCTTGCGAGTTCTTGGAATTGTCGTTTCCTCGTATGAATTATTCTTTTCACCTTTTGAGTTCGACACGGTGTAGTGCTTCCTATTGGTTCATTCCTTTTGCACGCTTCGGGGTGAGCACTCCAAGAAAGGTTGTATGGAGATATTACTTGTTTAAGTAAATCTCTTGATTTACGTACGCGGTTCTTTTTACGATTATCTCGACTTTTGCATTTCCTTGCTTTTCCCAGGTGACTTAGAGTCGACTTCCAATCATGGATGACTCTTTGTCACTTCAACTTGAGACTTGGCTTTTCTTGAGTTGACTTGGTGATGCTCCACTGTTGCATCTCACCGCTTCTTGATAGTGTTCCGTCTACTCTTCTTTTGCCATACTCAAATTGTCTCACTGTGAGTCTTCCTTCCACTCTTGGTTTTGTCTTCTTGCATGTTAGGGCGTAGGCTGTCTTGACTCGGCTTGCGGCTCTATTCATTACAATGCATTTTACAACAAGAATTGGGGTGCCAACTTTCTATTCTAAGTTTTACATGGCATTCATCAAAATCTAAACAATAAAATTCCTAACAATTTCCCCCTTTTTGATGATGCCAAAACTTAAATCATACAAATATGCAAATAACAAAGATACATACAGATAGTGTATTGACATAGAATGTATCGCGAGAATCAATATTTTTATTGATCATATCATTCTTGTACTTAACACATTTGTTTCTGAGGTGTATCGAGTATATAACTGTCTTCACAAAAAAAAAAATTTATAACTTTATTACGAGAAGACTTACATTGTATGTATTTACATGATAAAATACATGAAGGGTTGACAATGACAACACTTCATCTCCTTATTGTCTCCTTCTTTCATCTTGATCAAGCATCTTCTTCTCTTCTTCTCTTTTTTCGTCGTCATTTGCCTTCTTTTTCTTCTCATATGCCTTCCTGGCAGCTTCATCTTTTCTTAGTCTTTCTGTCTCTCTGCCATATTTGAGTTTGTCTTTTGTTTTCTTCTTCTATTCTTTTTGCATACTCGGCGTTAGTTTTAGCCACTCGCAAATTTGCCACTTTGTCAAGCCCACCCAAAGTAGATCCCTCCTTTCTTTCCGGGATCTATGTATTCGATATTCTTGGGCGAGGCCTAGGTCGAAGCTTCTTCCTCCACATCGCCGCTTCTTCTTACTCTACCTGGGGCGTATCTTTGTCTTGGGGTCTTCTTCTTTGGTGATTGACTAGCGAGTGACCGATAGAGTATTTCTTAGGAAGTCTCATTGTCTGTCCTTCTTCACACAATGTGAGACCCTTTTCCCAAAGTACAAGTCCCAAGCTTGAGCCATGGACATATTTGCAAAATATCCTTGATTCGAGTGTTTTGAATTCGTCAACTGATCGTGGCTCTGTCCCGACATACGAGATGGCATACGTGTCTCTGTCCCAATTTGGAATGCCTCCATGTTCTTTCAAGATGTTCATCACCCTGGCATCCATTCTTCCTTCCACTTCCTTCATCCCTGCTTCAATTTCTTTTCTCTTCTCGGCCATAGATACAAAGAGTCTTGGAGTGGCGAGTCACGGGGAGTTTCTTTGCTTATAATGTCATTTGTGTGAGGACCTGTTGGGGGTTTGTGCAATCATCAAGGTCATATCTTTTGATCCTTCCCCCTCGTGATTTTCCTTTCTTTAGTTTCAAATTTTCCTCGGTGATTTTCCCTTCTCTTTCCTTCCTTCTCATTGCTCCTTTCTTTTCAAACTTCCAGATTTTTTTGCTTTAAGGTATTCCTCTTCCCCCTTTTTGGCATCATCAAAGGATAGAGGAACCCCAGGGAACATCTTTGGCAAGCATGAAGTCGAGTCTTCGATGGTTGAATTTTGCTTCAAGTCTGCTGCGTTGTATGCGGACGAAATTGAGATCTAGTAGCGTTGGATTCTGCTGAAATCGGCTTCATCTCAGCCATGAGAAGGCTGAGTTTTCTTGTCATGTGTTCTTCCAAACGCTGTATATCATTTGCATTCGCTCACGCAGCGAGCTTGATCTCGGCAGTGTGAGCTTCATGCATATGCTCAATGTGTTCCTCGCCTTCGTTTTTCGCATCAACATTCTCGACTCTCTCCACACGGACTTGTTGAACAAGGTTAAGTATCTCACTGTTCCACATGCATTGATTCTTCTTTGTTGCCACCATTCCCTTATTCGAATTGTTATGCCTCTTAAGTCATTTGTAAGGGTGGCATCTGTTGTCCAATCGCATGTCCAAAGAGGCTGATGCCTCTCCATCTTTTCAACTTGAAAGAGTGCCTTGAACACTTCTCGAACTTGGTGATTCTTACATTGCGGTGATGGCCATACTGCGTCGAAATCAAAATCTTTGGAACAATGGTGCCTGAGTGAAAAACAGGAGGTGGTGCGTGATATCGTGCTTGCTCATTTTTCGACTCTTCGTGGAGTTCTGGTATCTCCGGTGAGAAAGGGAAAGATTCTACAAAAGATTCATCACCGCCGATCGGGATCTGTTCAATGATGAGCGGTGCGCGTAAAGTTCTTTTGGGAATCGATCCAGTGTGGCTTGAGGAGCCTGAGCGGTGGTTTTACGGTTCATTGGGTTTGGTTGTGAAATAGACTCGGCTTCTTGAGCCTCATTTGTCTTAATGACCGTTGGTCTCAACGATTTTTCCTTTTGATAGACTTGTCCTCGGCCTTTTCGGCGGCGTCATCGGACGATGATGAGATTTCTAGAGGTGGCTCATCATCAAAGTTAAAAGTTTGTGAGTAGTCTTGGGATCGAGACTTACTCGTGCTTGGAACACCCGCATTGGTGAGTCTTTTGGATTTGTCATGGGGTTGACTCGGCTTCTTTCTTCGTCTCTCGATCCTAGAAAAGTGACATCGGGGTTGTCCGGGAATCATGAAGTGCGGCGATCTCCTTCTCGGATGGATCGATGATTGCGGGAGGGATGTTCTCTACTTGACCTCTTTACCCAGGAAGTCTCAACCTCCCGTGGGCCTTCATTTCCTCCCGGCGGTCTCTCTGCTGCGAGGCCTTGGTCCTCCCTTTCGACAGTGTCGGTATGTCTTAGGGTCTTTACGGTGGCATCCATTGGAGTCTCAACCCCATGGATTGCACTTTCATCGCCAGTGTTAACTCCCGGGCTGTCCCTTCCTTTGCCTGCCTCGCATGCATCGGCGTCATTAGCCCGGAGCGGTTGGCATCTCGGTGAGGCAGTCTCAAGCCTGCGAGCCGTTGATGGCAACATCTTTGTTTTTCTTGTGATTGTAATTTTTCTTCTCCGCCTCCTTGCTTCTTTGTGGAGTCATCTGCGGCATCCTCCGACCTTGCTGCGGTGGGGGAGTTTCCCCCTCGGCAAGACACACCGGTGAGTGACTTGAAGTGGGGTCACTCGTCTCGGACTCATTGTTGCAATTGATGGTTCAGCCGTTGGGGCGGTGGTAGCACACCTTCAATAGGGGTTGGCTCAATGGGGTCCCCACTAGCCCGTTTCATCGCCATGTCCCTTATTGCTTCTTCGTGAGTGAGTGGGGAAGTGGTAGCAGCAACATCGGTGGCTATTTCTTTGAACCACTCCCATTGGATCGATTTCGGATTTGTGTTACGGAGGACTCTCCTGGTCCCTCCATCGAGTCTTTGCTCGTGAAGGATTCTTGATTCATGCAATGCTTGCTGCATTTGTAACTCTTACGTGGCGGCATTCTCTGGTTCCTCGTCACTTTCGGAGAAGACATCAAGAAGAGGATGAAAGTGTTCGTGGTGCGGAGATAGGCGGATGCTTGCCTTTTCACGTCTTCGGCTTCTTGACTTGCTTTGCTCTCTCCCCTGTCCTTGTAGATTTGCGGGATGTCTAAGCGATTGTCCTCATCAAGTCTTTGGGAGCACATAGTTAGTCAAGGAAATTTAGCGATTCCTCTTCTTCTTCTATGAACTCGGGCCGTTGGAACTGTTCCCTTGACTTGCTCAACTTCCATTTTCTCCACTCACGCAGACGATTTTGGATGTCCGGGTAAGGTGGAGATAGGATCATTACATCATTGTCTGCTTGGGCTGGTTCTTCTTGTGCTTCAATTTGTGTGAGCTACTGTTTGTGTCTTGAGTTGCCTCTGCTGGTCGCCTCCAAGAGACTTGGCTGTTTCAACAACTACATCGGAGACTCTACTTCTCCGGTAGTCTCTGTATTTGTGCTAGCCGAGTAAATCGACTCATTTGGTTTCTCTTGTTCGATGCGCTTGACGAGTCTTCTTCGTCTCTGGTTTGTACCGGGGAATTTCAGTTGAGGCGGTGTCCTCTCGAGTCTTGGGCGGCGGGGGGCGTCTTTGGTGTTTGTTTCGGAGGTGGCCGTGCAGGCTTGTCGAGTTCTCCTCCTTTTGACGATCGGAGAAGGCATTTGTGAGTCCTTCTCGACCCTGCTGCAGGCGGGTGACACGGCCGGGCGAGTGTGACTCGCTGCAGGGCGGGAGCATGTTTGGTTTTTCTTTCTTTGCAGGGGCATCGGTCTTCTTGGCGTACCGCAGGGCGGCTTTCTTCTTCTTGATCGAGAGGAAACAATTTGTATCTTGGGGTGATTCCTCCTCACTGGTGTCGACTCTCTTGGCATAAGCTCGCTTCCGAGCACCGAGAGAGGTTAGCTCGAACATCTTCTTGTTGACATGGAAAGCCTTCCTGTGTCTAAGAGGTACTCCTTTCACCTCCGATGGCGGCCAATCACTAGGCCATATCCTAGGGATCCTCCAAATGTGCCATCTTCTTTGAAGGACTTGTTCCCCACGTTGGCAGAGTCTGCTGTAGATAAACCCAGCCGAGGTTTATCTTCTTTTCTTCGATGATTGCAGCCATCACAACCGACTTTGCCTTTGATAGTTGGTCAAAAGTGCCAAATTTGATGTCGATACATTTGGCAACTATGTCCAACAATTTGTGATAATCTTCCTTGGTGATCTCTTGTTTTTGTGTATATAATTTTATCGGCAAAAGGTCGGACTTGGCTATTTCTTTCCATCCGTCACCCAAATTGACATCGCTTCCTTAATTTCGATTTGCTCCTTCTGCGGGTAGTGAGCAATACTCACCAAATCCTTGGCGGTGATAGTGTTGCTTCCCGTGAGCAGATGACTTGATTCCTTCGTCGTGAATCTCAGCATTCACGTAGAATTGTGCGACCTCCTCCACATAGGTCATAGGATATTCCAGCGTTAGAAACGGTTTTAGTCCGGACGTTTCCAACTTTTCCGCGATTTTCTTTACCAGGGTGTCGTCGGACCCCTGCTTCACCATTCCGTCGAAGTCCACCGTCGAACCGGTGTGGATTTGCTTTCCTAACTTAGTAAAGTCGTAAGTTGGTGCCATTTCTCTAATTATATCGGGAGAAGTCTCGAGAAATTGATTTGAATGTTGATAGGGTTTCGAGAGTAGTTTGCCTTTGCTTTTGAGAGAAAAAGATGAACAGTTTTTAGAAGTGTGAGAGAAACGGACGAAAATGGTTTAAATATGGTTTATGAAAGGACGTGCAGACGGTTTTTGAATTGTGATCGAAATCAACGGCTTGGATTTCGCACGCCTATTGAGCATTTCACGTCTCGTATTTAATGCGGCAGCATTTATATCCAATCATAAGCTTAGTGTGCGGCTTTATGTACACATCATCATTATCCGACGTGTTCCTTAAAACATTCCCGCTAAGTCAAAACGATTGCGTTTTTGTCACTTTGCTCATAAGTTATTAAGCTTATCTCTTAGCCGATTTAACTCTACTCCTCCATGATTCTCTTGGTGACTCGGCTATCGGTGACTCGGTGTAGTTGTCTTTCCGTCTGGTGATTTCTTGAGTTGATTTTTGTTTTCGGCTCTTTTTCACTTCTTTTTCTGTTCTAATGCTCTTCTTTGATTTGTCGAGTGTCATTTCACTCAATCAACCCCAACTCATGCTTGAGTTCTTCAAATCTTGACTCACATAATGGTTTTGTGAAGATGTCACTAGTTGTTTATCGGTTGAGATGTATTCCAAGATAATGTCCTTCTTTTCAACATGATCTCTTATGAAATGATATCGACATCTATATGTTTTGTTCTTGAGTGCAACACAGATTTTGAGTGATAGCAATGGCACTTGTGTTATCACACATGATTGGAATTTCTTTTTCTTCAACTTCATAGTCTCTCATTTGTTGTCTCATCCATAGGACTTGGGCACTTGTTTGCCCCGCAACTATGTATTCTCGCCTCATTTTGTAGAGGTGGCTATTGAGTTTTGCTTCTTGCTAAACCAGGAAATTAGTCTGTTTCTAGCATTTTGACAGTGCGAAGTGCTTTTCTGCCCACTCTGCATCCAGCGTAGTCGAGTCCGAATAGCCAATTAGTCCGAATCCACCTTCCTTTGGATACCATAGGCCTACTTCTTGGCTTCCTTTCAAGTATCTCAAGTATTCTTTTTTTAGCTTTGTCATATGGCTCTCTTTTGGAGCAGATTGAAATCTTGCACATACACCTACAACAAAGGTGATGTCCGCCCTTCTTTGTGAGATAAGCAGTGATCCAATAAGTGCTCGTATCTTGTTTGATCTGAGGCTTGCCATCTGCATCCATGTCCATTTTGGTGATGTGTTCATTGGTATTTTTACGAAGACTTCTCTTCCATACCAAACTTCTTCATTAAATCTCTGGTATATTTTGTTTGACTTACGAAGGTTCCATCCTTCATTTGTTTCACTTGAAGTCCAAGGAAAAATGTCGGCTCTCCCATCATGCTCATTTCAAATTTGCTTTGCATGAGGTTTGAGAATTTTTCACACTGACTCTTTGTTAGTGGATCCAAAAATGATGTCATCCACATATATTTGAACAAGCAAAGTATACTCTTTTTGTCTTGAATTACGAAAAGTGTTCTATCTACTTTTCCTTTTGTGAATCCATTCTCGGTTAGGAATTGTGAGGGTATCATACCAAGCTCTGGGTGCCTGTTTCAATCCATACAGGGCTTTCTTGAGTTTGTATACCTTGTCTCCAAGAGTCTTCTGCTCAAATCCTGGAGGTTGTTCAACATATACTTCTTCTTCCAATAAACCGTTTAGGAATGCACTTTTTACATCCATCTGATATACAATGAAATTCTTGTGAGCTGCATAGGCAAGAAACATCCTTATAGCTTCCAATCTTGCTACAGGGGCAAATGTTTCATCAAAATCTATCCCTTCTTCTTGACAATATCCTTTGGCTACCAGTCTTGCTTTGTTTCTTACCACAGAACCTTCCTCGTTCATCTTATTTCTGAATACCCATTTGGTTCCAATAACATTTTGATGTATGGGTCTTTGCACTAGTTCCCATACTTTATTTCTCTCAAACTGATTCAGCTCTTCTTGCATAGCTTGAATCCAATGTGTGTCATCCAATGCTTGTGACACATCTTTTGGCTCTATTTGCGAGATGAAGCATGTGAACATAGCTTCTTGTTGAGTTCTGGATCTTGTTTTGACACCTTCTCTTATATCTCCAATGACAAGTTCTGGTGGATGGTCTCTCAGCCATCTTACATCAGGTTGGAGTAAGTTAGCTGGATTCAGTCGACTTGCGGTTGTGTTTCTTTGGGTCACTCTCTCGTAATCACTTAGTGTAAATTTTCCATTTGCTTTTGAGATTGACTATCTCATCTTCTTCTCGAATTGATAATCCCGGCTTGACTTCAACATAGGGACTCTTCGTATGGTTGGATGATTGACTTATCAGTTGACTCTTCAATGTCTTCTCCATTTACTTTTGGCTCATCGAATACTACATGAATGGATTCTTACGTAACCATAGTTCTTTTATTGAGTATTTCGTAGGCTTTACTTTTTGAGTATCCTAAGAAGATACCTTCATCCTTAGCATCAAAGGCCTTTAGGTTGTCTTTGCCATTGTTGTGGATGAAGCATTTACATCCAAATATCCTGAAATATGCAACATTTGGTTTTCTTCCAGTCCGGATCTCATAGGGAGTCTTTGTTAGCGTCTATTTATCATACATCTGTTTTGGGTGTAGCAAGTGTGTTGATTGCTTCCACCCAAAATCTTTTGGTAACCCCCTTGACCTAACATGGTTCTTCCGCTTCTTTGAGGGTTCTGTTTCTTCTTTTCGCAACTCCATTCTTTGTGGAGTCCTTGCTGCGATAGTTCATGACCAATACCATTCTCAATACAATCTTGAGTTATTATTCCATTGACAAACTCGGTTCCTCTATCCGATCTTATTTTGATAATGGTTTGACTCTTCTCATTTTGAATTCTCTTCATCACAATTTGTGGTAGTTTTTGTAGAGTTTCTTTCTTTTTGCACATGAATATTGTCCATGTATATTTTGAGTAATCATCTACTACCACCAAGGTGTATTTCTTTCCACTTATGCTTCTTTGGTTCCTTTGGGCCAAATAGATCCATATGAAGTAGATGCAATATTCTTGTTGAGGATGGGCATGTCTTTTCTTTGAATGACGACTTGATTTGTTTTCCCCTTCGACATGCATCACATATACTTTCCTTCTTGATATCGAGTCCGGAAGTCCTTCTACAAGATGACTTCTTGCTAGCTTGTTAATTGTTTTGAAATTCGGGTGACTCGACTTTTTGTGCCACAAACCAATTTGATTCAATTTGTGCTCTTCGCTAGTAGACGTCTTTGGGTGTTGCGGTTGACCAATCCACTACATACATATTCTTCTGTCTATTTCCTTGCAAAGACAACATCATTTGATTCAATATCCTTGATTTGGCATATTCCCATGTTGAATCCAACATTGTAGCCCTTGTCACAGAGCCGATCGATACTCGATAAATTGAAGTTGAGTCCTTCAACATATGCAACATCGTGATTTCTAATCCATTCCTCTTGATGGATCCAATGCCTCTTATTTCACCAGGAGCTTCATTTCCCCCAAATATGACTTTTGCTCCTTTGACTTCCTTGAATTTTGACATTTCTCTTATTTCTGTCATATGTCCGGGAATGACCACTATCCATGTACCAGGTTCCTTGGCACTCACTTCCTTGAACCGCAATCAAGGAAATTAAGTTTTAGGTACCCATACTTGCAGGTCTGAGGGGTTAGAATTGTAAGATGATCCAACCAACCTATAGCCAAATGATTTGACTCTAAGGGGTTGCCATCTATCGTGCCATAATCATAATTAATTTCGCAAATTGCTTGGGGGTTCTAGGTTCATACAAGCTGTCTCTCTTTTGTCTGTATGCCTGCATATGTGTTTTAGCAATTGCCTTCCTAGGGTAATTGTGGTGCTTTTGAGTGTAGTGCCTGGGTGGGTGCATGTGTGTCTTTGATGAAAGCTCTCAAACTTTTGGAATGACCTTTGTTGAGTTCTAGGCCTTTGCCACTTGGGCTTATATTCCATAAGTCTATCTTTGATGGTTCACATTATTCCAATCGGCTTGGCTTGGATATTTTCTACCATTCCCATCATATGTGTTTCTTTTATGGATTTTCCGGGATTTTTGGTAGCTCTGTTTCTTCTTTACAGAGTAGTATTCTGTTTGGAGTTTTCTTTGAGAGACTTGGTGAATTTCTTCTCTCGGTGTCCTTCAAAGACACTCAATCGGCATTTTCCTTTTCCTTTGTAACAGGGGCCGTTTGCTTAGTATTGTGCTTTGGAGTGACAGTGTGTGCAATATTTAGAGTTTTGGATTTCTCAGACTCTTCATGACTTGAAGATCCTTTTTCCAAAATTACTTTTGAGGTTTGACATGGCACAAAGGAATTAAATCCTAAGCCTGTCTTGTCTCCACATTCTCTTTGACTCATAATAAGATCATCCAATGATTTAGATGCCTTAGTGAATGAGGCAATAACATTTTTGAGGTCATTTTCCCTCTTTTCTATAGTAGCGATTTCTGCTATTAATTTAGCATTTTCAGCCTTTAAACTTTCGTTTTCAATAGCTATTTGACTTAGAGTACTCAGCTCCTTAGTCAGCTTTGAGTTTTGACCTTTAAGTAGGCTGTTTTCCTCATTCAATAGTGTGTGTGAGGATTTAATGTGCTCAAAATCTTTCATCATTTTGCCTAATGAATCATAAAGATCAAGTAGGTGATGAAGTGTGTGTGTCACGAGTCACTATCACTAGTGTCCGAGCTTGTTGAATTAGATTGTACCTCATCTTCTTGATCTTGTTCTTTGGCCATTAAGCGGATCAAGGCTTCTTCTTCGAGTCACTCGAGTAGTCGGCTTCACTTTGCTCTCGAATCATTTGTCTCTCTTGACTTGGTTGTCTCGCAGATCTCTGCAGACCATCATTGCCTTTTTCTTTTCTTGTCTTCTTTCTCTCTCAAGACCTTTCTTTCTTCTTCATTCCTGTCTTGTTGACTACAGGATATGAGCAAATCAATGGCATAGTGACTTGGTTGTCTACAATTCCAACATAGATATTGACCTTTTGATCACTCTTTCTACTCTTGCGTTGTCAGTCCTTTGATACTCAACTTGTTGATGATCATTCTCTTGGTTGGCCTATCATCCCTTGATTTGGAGGAGTGAGTGTCTTCTCGGAAGATTCACCCTTTCCTCTCTTGTAGTTCTTGTTAAAGAACTTGTTAAATCTTTTAACCATCGGGGCTATTTCTTTGTGTCAATTGCTTCTTTGACCTCGGCTCTCTTCCCATCTTTGACAATTAGAGATTTGCTTGGGGTACAAATTTGTCTCTTCCTGGTCTTTTCTTCTCGGCTCAAACTCATAGGCTTTGAGGTCCGAGAATAGTTCATGGTTGGATATCTTTGATAGGTCCATGGAATGTCTCAAAGTGCCATGACCTTCATTTCCCATTCATTTGGAAGACTTTTTAGGATCTTCATACACATTTCTTCGTGTATATTCCTTTCCAAGTGTAGAACGACTCATTTGTGATTTCGTAAACCGAGCATCCAGTTGATCCAGATTCTCTCCCGAGATCATTTTGAAATTTTCAAACTTACGTACGACTCATCGATAATTTGTTTTCTTTGATTTGCTCGAGCCTTCACAAATCAATGTCACTTGTCCCATTTCTTTAGCCGTTTTGCATGATTTGACTTTGTTGAACATGGCTTTGTCCAAGGTTTTGTAGAGGATGTCCTTGGCTACATTATCCAGGTTGTATATTTTTCTGTCATCATTTGTCCACTCAGTTCTTGGTTTTTCAACCATGATCGTCCGGGAGCAAAGATCTTCTTCTCCTTCACCGCAACTCTTCGTGACAAATTTGTGTTCACCTTTAATATTTGTAGAGGCCCATCTTCTATCACTATCCACATCTCATCAAGTAATCTTTGATAGATGAGCACGCATACGAATTTTCCAATCATCAAATTCTTCAATGGTGAACATAGGGATGCGTGTTAGATTTGCTTCCATGATAATGACTTTTAATAAAAAGAGTTTTGAAAGTTTAAGTACTAAAACAGGACTTTGAAAAATTTGGAGATCTAGTTCAAGAATAACGGTGCGGAGGGTTCAATGAACCAACCGCTCCGATACCACTTGTAGGTCCCAAGGGGTGTAAGTGTAAGGTTTAGAAGGGGGGGGGGGGTTGAATAACCTTACCAAATTTTCGATTTAGTCCTTTTAAATCTACAGAGTTAATTCTACACAACTGTGTCCTTGATGGACAATCGAATTAGTCACTCAAGTAGAGTTAATCTTTCAATGACTCAAATTGAGTTGTTGATGGAGTAACTCATTTGTTGGCTACAATTTAACTGTTTGTGGTTTTATTTTCAATGGAAGACTTAACACCCTTAAGTTTGATTAAACAAGATATTAGAGCTTGATTTAGTACTTGTAAATTATCAAATGGATAGCAAATTTATCGTGAGATATAAGCAATTAAAAGTGCGAGGAATTTAAATCTTTGAAATGTAAATGACACAAAGAAAGTTTTTATAGAGGTTCGAAGATGGGGTAATTCTTCTACTCCTCTCTTCTCCAACTCCCGGAGGAATCCACTAAGTAATGATCGTTTACAAAGTGGTAACAGTCCAAATACAAGTCTTGATCACAACAACCGACTTGATCCTTTGGGACTCGATCCGAGACGCCTTGATCACTCACCGGCTTCGTTCGACTCGAAGCTTCTTCACAGGGCGCATTTTGCCTTTGCTACTCTGACTCACTTGCTCAAGCTCTTTGGATTTGATCACGAAGCCCTCCAAATGCTTAAGACTTAGTTCAACTTTGAACTTTTTCTACAATCCTTCCTGGAAAGTAGACCCCTTGTTTTCAAAGGTTTCCTCTTCAATTGGTTGAAGCTCTCTTTCCTTCACGAGGTAAGTGTTGGATTGATGTACTTCGGAATGTAGGCTTGAGGATTGAGATTGTTTCGATTTTTCTAATGTGCTTGTATATCTCACGTATGTGTCATTCATTCATCCTCTTTCTCAACCAAACTCCTCGGCCTTTTATAGTGAACTTTCAAAAAATTTGCCCGTTGAAGAGATAGGCTTGTTTTTGAAAGTCACTTTGCGATCGTTGGCTTGCGTTCTTGGAATTTCTTTGTTTACTCGTATGAATTATTCTTTTCACCTTTTCGAGTTCGACACGGTGTAGTGCTTCCTATTGGTTCATTCTTTTTGCACGCTTCGGGATCGAGCACTCCAAGAAAGGTTGTATGGAGATATTACTTGTTTAAGTAAATCTCTTGATTTACGCGGCAACGGTTCTTTTACGATTATCTCGACTTGACCGCATTTCCTTGCTTTCCCAGGTGACTTAGAGTCGCCTTCCAATCATGGATGACTCTTCATCACTTCAACTTGAGACTTGGCTTTTCTTGAGTTGACTTGTGATGCTCCACTGTTTGCATCTCACCGCTTCTTGATAGTGTTCCCGTCTCTCTTCTTTGCCATACTCATTGTCTCACACAGAGTCTTCCTTCCGATCTTGATTGTCTTCTTGCATGTTAGGGCGTAGGCTGTCTTCTTGACTCGGCTTGGCCACTCTATTCATTACAATGCATTTTACAACAAGAATTGGGGTGCCAACTTTCTATTCTAAGTTTTACATGGCATTCATCAAAATCTAAATAATAAAATTCCTAACAAAATTTAACTTTGAATATTGAAATAAAATTGCCTACGTATCCTCATAGAGGAATCAAAATCCTACGTAGTTCTCTTACCTTTTACCTACCTAAGGGAAGGTGGCAACGTGATTCTTCAATCATTTTGTGACTCGTTGCTTGATCCGGTATCAAGATTGTCGCTTTCTTCGGAATCATCAAAATTGACGTGTTGCTCACGCACCTTGGCGTTTGTCCAATCGTGGAGCAATGCTTGAGCCTCTAGATTTTCTAATGTTAATCTAGATCGTCTAGGATCCAAAATATAACCTCCCTCACTGAATGCTTGCTCTACGGAGACGGTTGAGGCAGGAACAACTAATATTTCCCTCACAATTAATGTTACTATAGGAAAAGAGGAAGACCTCTTTGACCATCACTTTAACAAATCGAACTTTGACTTCCCTACTACAAATTCAGTATAATTAAAAAGGAGATGTTAAATATGTATCAAGTTCAAAATAAGGGGTCGCGCCTCCTCTCGAACGTTTTGGTATCATCGCGTCATAAAAATTATCTAATGGTGCAAATACCGACGTCTCATTAAACATAACAATATCACTAGTATTTTCAACACCGGGTGTAGAAACAGCAGAACTAGATGAGCTTCTAAAACTATCACCAAATTTTATTAAATATTCTCTAAAAATATCATATAAGCATTTTTTAGCATTCTCTACTACTACACTTGGAATGGGAGTGTCATGTTCTTTAATAGGAAACAAAGCATCATAATAAATTCCTAACAATTCTTCTGAACCATCTAATCTTACTCTAGGATCTAATATTTTTGTAACTAAAAATATATTAGGAATATAAGTGAAATAGTTTAACCATTTTAATCTCATTTGAGCAATAGTTGGTCGTAAAGTAGCACAAGACATGAGAGATCTAAAAAGTAGTGCAATTTTAACACAACGATCTACAACTAAAATTGATGTAGGATAATAAACACCGGATAATTCTTCGGTAGCATCTTTAAAAACCTTTAAAAGTTAACATAAATTAGAGCATGAATCCCATTGATTGGGAAATAAAACTATGCCACACTGTTGATCGGCAAAAACTGAACATAAAGCTTCTCTATATTGATAACTATCATTTATCATTTTATATGTAGAATTCCAACGAGTTGCCACATCGGGCGAGAATTTTCTTGGGTACAAACCATTATTTTTACAATATCTAGCCCATTTTTTCAAAACAGAAGAATATCTTGATAAATATAAAAGCGCATTTCTAATAGGTGCAATTTCTTCTTTTAAAGTAGCTAAACCATCTCGAACACATAAATTAATAATATGACATATACAACAAATATGAAAAAATTTACCACCAATAGGAGGTTCACAAATATTAATAAGTGATTGTAAACTAGCCGTATTAGCACTAGCATTATCAAATGAAATTGAAATTTATTTTTTGTAACTAAGCCATATTCTTGTAAAATAGTATGAATTTTATGAGAAATATTAATAGCGGTATGTTCAACATTAAAATCTCTATATGCAATTAAACGTTTTTGCAAAGTCCATGAATCATCAACCCAATGACAAGTAATTCCCATATAAAAACTTCTTTGCCAATGGTCACTCCATACATCCGAACAAATTGAAACTTTTGTTTGTAAACTAGCAAATGAGTTAATTAATTTTAACTTAAATTCACGAACTGATTTTTTAATATCGCGAGTCAATGTAGAACGTGAAATTTTATTAGCAACGGGGTTATAAGCTACTCTAGTAAACCTTTCCAAAAGTGTATTATCGGCAAAGTTATAAGGGAGTGACATACCACTAACAAATTAGCTTCCTCTTTTCTAGCATTTATATCGGTCTATTTAAATAAAGAAGAAGAAGACTCCATACCCATTGAAGAACCCGTGAATCCCATCGGTAGTTGTGTTTGAGCACTATCTAGCCCAACTTTATCCGGATGTTTTTTGTTGAGGTGGTTCGTGAACGTCCCATAACCGCTCACTCCTCTAAACTTGTAGGAATTAGTGCAATAATTGCAAGTAACTTTAAAACCTCTGGTTGTAGGATCCAGAATTTTTTAAAATGAACCGAAAAATATCGGATCTAAGTGGCGGAGCTCGACGACTTTGAGTTTGAGTTGGATTTTGCGCTTCCGGTTGAGCCTCACCTTATTCTTGTTGCAAACTAGCAAAACAAGCTTCGATTTCATCTTCATTCAAATCGAAAGCTTCTTCAAAACGTGGTGGTGGTGGCCGTTGCTCGGAATCAGACGCCAAACCTTTGCCCTTAGATTGATGGGAAGATCCTACACGGCTCGACATTTTTTTGAAATAGCTAATGAAATTACAAGTATGAAACTACTAAAAATTAAATTGAAACTTGACATTTAAACTTGAAAATTAAACACTTTATCTTGGGAGATTAGAATGTAGAGAATTGAGAGATTACAAATTAGGTGTGAGGAAAAATGGATCAATTATAAGGGGTATTTATAGGGAAAAAAATCTGAAATTCAAAAAAAAAAAAATTCGGAAAACTGCCGGTTTTAACCGAACGGCGGTTTCGGTTAAAATCGGCGGTTTTCAACGGTCAAATGATCTTGGCCGTTGATCATCAACGGTCAAATAATCTTGGCCGTTGAGTTTTTCAAAATTTGAATTTAAAAACACAAAAAAAAAAACGGCCGGTTTTAACCGAAACCGCCGGTAGTGACCGTTTGAAATTTGAAATTTCAAATTCAAATTTCAAAATATCAGTTTTTTTAAAAAAAAATATTAAAACCGCCGGTTTCCGGTTTCAAATATTCGAAACCGTAACCTAACCTTATAAATAAGGTTCACGGTTCCGGTTCGAACCGAAACCAACCGTTGACCACGATCGAAAGCGCGGTTTGCGGTTGATTCAAACGTTGACACGTCTAAATGTTAGTTCAGTTTCCTATTTAATTATAATTTCATATTAGTTTTACACAGGGTACTAATTAGGTCTGCAAATGAACCAAACCACTCCTAACTCGACTCGTTAAAAGTTTGTTTGAGTATGTTTAACGAGACTTGTTAAAATAAATAACTCAAACTCAAACTTAGATATATTCGACTCGTAAATTCATGAAGCTCGTGAGCAGACTCCTTAATGGGGACTTTCTGCATAAGTTCTATCTAACCAGAGCCCTAGGTGGGACCAAATTGCCATCGATTGGGGACTTGTTGAATCCAGCCTCAAAACTAAAAGTAAGAGCTGTATGTGTAAAACCTAACAAAAATAGTCATCAAAAAGTCACTCAAAAGAGCAATAAAAATAGATAGCATTACTTTCATTCGCTATCTGTTTTACCTCAACAAACCAATCTACACAAATTGGTAGCATACTTTCATTCAAGGGCGAAGCCAAAATACGGCAAAGGGTGGGCCGGATAAAAAACCCAACATAAATCATATATTACTAATATTGTTTTTTTAAAAAAAAAAAACAGGGGGTGGAACCTGACCCCTTAGGTACGCTAGTGTTTTCATTTGATTTTATTTTTTACCTATTGTTTTTCAAACTTAAACAACCATTCATGGAAGTACATGAAATAAATTACTGTAGACAGTTAGCTGTAGTAAATAAAACCTAGTCTAAGTCACCTAATTACCAAGAATTAATTCTTTAAAATACAAAAAAAAAAAAAAAAAATAACTTTGCTGCTTATTGTAACCAAATGGTAATCAAGTCTTGATAAAACAAAGGAAAAAAATCATTATGGTACTTGAGTTTAAGAATTGATGGTAAATTGGTACGTATATATTGGATGAATTACATCAAATTCTCTATGAAATTCTTTTAACAATGGCAAAATAGCTTCTAATTATCTCTTGTTTAATTAAATCATTCATTCAAATTTTCAAAAATATATTTTAACTGACTACATGGATTTCATCACACTGATATTGAGTGACAATAGACAAAGCAATATATAAATTATGTAGTTAGAGAACAAAAACCACAGAGATCGACTAATCTGAAAATGAAATTGTTAAAGTGAGATCTAAATTTAATTTTTATAGGCTGGGATTAAGACGTGCATAGTGGCCGGGATTAACATCCACTTTGCACGTCATTCGTTGAAAAACTCCGACACCAATTAGACCAAATAATGTTTCCCTCCAAAAAATATTATAGTTTTAATTAGTCTTTTACTTCATTAACTTTTTGTTTTACTTTTATGATGGTACTAGTAGCTAAATTCAGATTCAAGTTATTATAGTGAGAGGATTAAATTTGATCGAATGAAATGTAACAAGAGAGACTAAATAAAGCACTAGAACCAAATTTCCGCGTTTTAAAATTCTCATTGACGTTACGAAGCCACTCGTGCGAGTTTTAACTGTAAGGGTGTATGGTTCGAAATTACATCTGCCAATCAAATATGAATCTTTGCCAACTTATTGTTTTTGCTGCGGACTTATTGGCCACTTTTACCGTAGCGATTCCTATGATAAGAATGAATGCCAAGATATGGCTAGTATGAAGTACGGTCCTTGGTTGAAAGCCTCACCCATCAAATGATCCCACAACCACAAAGAACCCCAATCAAACCCTATGAAGCTTCGCAATCGAAACCTCTTTGACACTCCAACCCAATCGGACTCCTCTTCCTCTAAACACCTTTCGTCCAAATCACTAAACCTTGACCAAGCCATTACCCCAAACCAGAAGCACTTTAACACCCCACTTTTCCCAAAGGAGCCAATACTTAATGGGTGATAAGGATATGGGCTACAGGTTATCCCACACATTCCCACCCTTGGGAAGCACGGTCATGTTATCCTGACTTCCTGCACAATAAAACAGCATGGCCTGACTATTTTGGGCGACATGGGCGTGTTCGGATCACTTTACAGCATCAATTTCTGGTGGAGTTTGTTAAAAAGTCATCTACCAAGTTTTTTTTGACAATTTTTGAGCACATTTACACCTCATTTTGTTGCAGTAATTCCTTACTTTCCCACATGATCATAGGAAAATAATAATCCTAACAACCCAACTCATAAAGTTGAGTATTATACTATCAAAAGATGACATTATTAAGGAATACTCTTTCTCCAAAATAATGTCTATAAAAGCCAAGAGTGTGGGTTGAAGGAGAATATATTTACATACAGATTTTGGAGGAGAGATTGGAGATAAAAGTTCATATTTTAAAGAGGAGAAGCACATATTGTGGTGAAGAAGAGAGTTTGAAGGCTTGGATCACCATGGAGAGGCGTTAAGGCACAAGTATTGAAGATCGCTCGGAGAAGAAGATGAACACTACCACTTCATCATCATACATCCAATAGGGGATTCTTATGTTGGTTTTGGAAGTTTTAACTTCAATTATTCATGTTGATTTCGAAAGAAACTTCTTATTTAATTGTTGTTTTCATTCTCAAATCCATCATGAGTTAAATTGCTAGTGTTTAAATGTGATGAACCCTAGAACTTATTTGTGATTATTGGTTTGAATGTTTAAATATATTTTCTTATGCTTTTATGCGAGTCACTTGTGTTATGCTTGTTTGTTCGAATTGATATATTCGCAATATTGATTTGAAGTTTATTTTTCACCGAGAAATCGAGAGATTCATGGTGAAATAGAACCAACATAAGTGAAAGGAGTTGCATGCAATCCTAGATATAGGATAACATAAATCTTCCGGATTAGGGTCAAACCTAATATGAGAATTCACAAATCGTTAATGCAATCTTGGGGGTTTTAACTAGAAAGAGATTTCAGTTAATCAACTTGAGGTTAGGAGTTATTCGGGCTCGACAGAGCGTTTAACTTAATTTGGGAATGCTTACGGTCCATTAAGCATGAAAATATGTTAAGGGATGGTTAAAACTTAAGGGTTATGATTGTGTTCATTTTGGTAAAATCACAATGTCTTTCTAGAGGAATTCATATTCAAGCACATTTATATCCACCATCTTCTAATCCGAGTGTATCTAATATCCTTCGTGTTCTTAGTTGCCTCTTCCACTTTTATTTGCTTCCGTTTTATTTTTACTTTGCAACAATCTATTTGACGAATTTTTAGGCTAGATAATAAAAAGAATGTAATTACTAGTAATCATAGTCCTAGTGGGAATGACACTCGATACTCGCTTAGCTTTGCTATAAACGATAGGTGCACTTGCCTAGGCCGTTTTTAGGAGTAGCTTCCAAGCCAACAAGTTTTTGGCGCCGTTGCCGGAGATTGTAATATTAAGAACACTTTATTTTTGTTAATCTAAACATTTTTTTATTTTACCATTGCATTTCATATTTCGCAAGTCTTGGATTACACTTATCCTCTTTATTTACCGTAGTGCATGCCCACTCGTTGCCGAATTTGGAAGCGCGAGATCGTCGATAGCAACATAGAGGAAAGCACTAATATAGACCATGAAGAGGATATTAACGAAGGCAAGGATCCTGACATGGCGGATGAACAACAAAGAACCATGTACGACTACACCAAGCCATCTATGGAATGCACAACGTCAAGTTATCGTGAGGCTCGCTGTTGCCGCCAATAATTTTGAGATCAAACCAAATGTTATTCAAATGGTGCAATAGTTTGTTCAATTTGACGGCCTACCGGACGAAGATCCAAATAACCATATCGCAAATTTCCTCGAAATTTGTGATACCTTCAAAATCAATGAGGTCTCTGACGATGCCATCCGTTTGCGCCTATTACCATTTACTCTTCGGGGACGAGCTAAACAGTGGCTAAATATTTTACCAAAGGGGACAATCACAACATGGAGCATTATGGATGAAAAGTTCCTTTTAAAGTATTTTTCACAGGCCAAAACCGCACGATTGAGGAATGAAATCTCTTCATTCACTCAAGAAGACGATGAGACCTTGTACGACACTTGGGAAAGATTCAAAGAATTATTACGGAAATGCACACATCATGGTCTTCCTATCTGGATGCAAGTCCAAATATTTTACAATGGGCTACCCTTATCAATGAGGTAAATGATTGATGCGGTGGCTGGAGGAACTTTGAACAATAAAACATCACAAGCCGCCCAAGATCTAATAGAGGGAATGGACATGAATGGCTATCAATGGCAATCCGTACGAGGTAAAACCAACAGGAAAGTGGGTGTATACAATGCAAAACGCGGTAGTTACGCTAGCCGCACAAGTCAAAGCTCTGACTCAAAAAATTGACAAGTTGGCAGCTCTGAAACCACCGCAACAAGTCTGCTCATGCGAGACTTATGGAGGATCGCACAATCACCAAGAGTGCCCCCATGCAATACCACCGCATGAGCACATGGATTATCTAGGTAATCAATCTCGACCTTCTCAATATAATCCTTTCAGTAACACCTATAATCCAGGTTGGCGTCAGCACCCGAACTTTAGTTAGAGCAATCAAAGTCAACAGCGGCCTAAAATGCACTCCCAACTCATCTGCACCTCCCGGTTTCCAACCGCGAAAACCAAGTTTGGAGGAATTATTGTCCAAGTTCGTCCAAACAACAGAAACCCATTTCACAGACACCAAAACACCATTAAGGAACCAAGAAGCGTCTATTCGCAACTTGGAAAATCAGATTGGCCAAATTGCCAAAATAATTTCCGAAAGGCCACAAGGGAGTATACCCAGCAATACCGAACCGGATCCGCGAGAACAGGTAAAAGCAATCACTTTAAGAATTGGAACAAAGCTAGACGAGGTACAAATACCGGAAGATGAGCCCACCTCCGTGCAACAAAAATAGTTGCTCAAGGAAACAAAGAAAACAATACCAGAATTCCAACCACCTATCTTATATCCAAGTCGATTGCAGAAGGAAAAACATGACGATCAATTCGGTAAGTTTTTGGATTTGTTTAAACAATTGCACATCAATATTCCTTTTGTTGAAGCCCTTTCACAGATGCCAAAATATACTAAATTCTTAAAAGATCTCTTTTCAAATAAAAAGAAACTTGAAGAGTTGTCCATGGTACAATTGAATGAGGAGTGCTCGACAATTCTAATAAACAAGTTACCTTAGAAAATCAAAGATCCTGGGAATTTTACTATTCATTGCAATGTTAGTAATTTGACTGTTGATCGGGTATTGGCATATCCAGGGACTAGCATTAATTTGATCCCTTATAATTTATTTAAACAAATGGGTCTAGGGGAATCGAAACCTACTAGGATGAGCTTACAATTAGCTGACAGGTCTATCAAATATCCTAGAGGCATTGTTGAGGGTGTTTTGGTCAAGGTCGATAAATTTATATTTCCTGTCGATTTTGTAATCCTTGACATGCATATCGATGTCGAAGTATCCTTAATTCGAGGACGTCCATTTTTAGCTACTACTAAGGAAATCATTGACGTGCATGATGACAAACTAATTTTACGAGTCGAAGATGAACAAGTTATTTTTAATATAGCTACATCGATGGAAAATACGATAGATAAAAATGACTCTTGTTTTGCGATTGATCTTGTTGGTATGGAGATAACTAATTCCTTACCAAGCATGATTTCTAACGAATTTCTGGAATCTGTACTCGCATTGGAGGAAAACACAACAACAGAACGCTAGAAAGAGTTCGGAAAAATTAAAAACTCTCAAGTGGGGCCTAGCAAACCGTCCATTGAGGTAACCCACCACTATTGGAGTTAAAAGAACTACCCCAACACCTTGAATATGCATTTCTAGCCGATAACTCCAAAATCCCCGTGATTATTTCATCCAATTTATCCTCACATCAAAAGGATAAAATATTGGGAATATTACGGGAACACAAAAAAGCCATCGCTTGGAAAATCTCCGATATTCAAGGGATCAATCCTTCATTTTGCACTCATAAAATTTTGATGCAGGAAAATTTCAAGCCAGTTGTTCTACCTCAACATCGCTTAAATCCAAATATTAAAGAGGTAATCAAGGCAGATGTAATTAAATTACTTGATGCTGGGCTCATCTATCTAATCTCTGACATTAATTGGGTAAATCCAGTCGAAGTGGTCCCAAAGAAACGGGATGATGGTGGTACCTAATGAAAAGAATGAACTTATTACAATTTGAACGATAATAGGTTGGCGAGTTTGCATCGATTACCAACGACGTAACGATGCTACTCACAAAGACCATTTTCCTATGCCTTTTATTGATCAAATGCTTGAATGATTATCTGGTCACCTTTATTATTGTTTCCTAGATGGTATGTCAGGTTATTTTCAGATCCCGATAGCACCGGAGGACCAAGAGAAAACCACTTTCACTTGTCCCTGCGGTACTTTCGCCTATCGACGCATGCCTTTTGGGTTGTGCAATGCATCGATGACCTTTCAACGTTGCATGCTCGCCATCTTCGACGGACTTGTAGAAGAAATCATAGAAGTCTTCATGGATGCCTTCTCGATTTTTGGGGACTCCTTTGATCTTTGTCTTGCTAATCTTGAAAAAGTCCTTGTTCGTTGCGAAGAAACTAATCTGGTTCTTAACTGGGAAAAATGCCACTCCATGGTACAGGAAGGGATCATTTTGGGACATAAAATTTCTTGCAGAGGCATTGAAGTTGACAAGGCAAAGGTTGACACAATTTCCAAATTGCCACCACCTACCTCGGTGAAGGAAGTCCGAAGCTTTTTGGGGCACGCTGGGTTTTATAGGCGCTTCATCAAGGATTTTTCCAAAATCGCCCGGCCGCTTACTCGCCTCTTAGAGAAGGATGCAGTTTTTGATATCAATGATGAATGCCTTCAAGCATTCAATACTTTGAAAGAAAAACTCACCACTTCTCCCATCATGGTGGCATCGGATTGGTCTCAACCGTTCTAACTCATGTGTGATGCCAACGACTATGCGGTAGGTGCGGTACTGGGACAATGAAAAGATAAACATTTCCAGTCAATTTACTATGCATGTAAAACTTTGAATCCTGCCCAATCCAATTATACAACTACCGAAAATGAGTTACTTGCAATGGTTTTCGCCTTTGACAAATTGCTCTCATACTTGATCCTATCAAAAGTCGTTGTCTATACGGATCACTCCGCCTTACGTTACTTGCTTGACAAAAATGATGCAAAGCCACAATTAATTCGATGGGTCCTCTTACTCCAAGAATTCGATATGGAGATCAAAGATAAATGGGGTGCCGAAAATGTTTCCCCCGATCACTTATCTCGGCTCGAGCATTCTGGTACCGACAAGCAACACAATAGACATATCAACGATTCTTTCCCAGATGAGCAATTCTTCGCCCTTAACTCAATTTGGTTGATATTCATTGGTTTGCAGATTTTGCTAATTATCTTACAGGACAAGTTCTACCAAAAGGGATGACCCATCAACAAAAGAAGAAATTCTTTTTGGACCTCAAATACTATATTTGGGATGATCCCCACCTCTTCCGAGTTTGTGCAGATCAAATCATAAGAAGATGTGTAGCACTTCCCGAAACAATCTCCATTTTGAATCACTATCACAAGGGGCCCACCGGTGGACACTACTAAGCAAATACCACAGCACGCAAGGTCCTTGAATCGGGTTTATATTGAGCCGTTGACTATGTGTCTAAATGGGTAGAGGCCCAAACCTTGCCTAAAAATGATGCTCGAGTGGTGATACATTTTCTCAAAAATCTTTTCACCCGATTCCGTACACCATGAGCCATCATTAGTGATAGAGGCACTCACTTTTGCAATAGTCAATTTGACAAAGTGTTAAAACGTTATAGTGTCACACACCGAGTCGCCACCGCCTATCACCCCCAAACTAGTGGTCAAGTCAAAGTGTCAAACCTAGAATTAAAACGAATTATAGAAAAAATGGTTGGACACTCTCATAAGGATTGGTCCCTCAAACTCGATGATGCCCTTTGGGCTTATAGAATGGCTTTCAAAACGCCGATAGGGACTACCCCATGCCGACTCATTTATGTTAAGGCATGTCATTTGCCAGTTGAGCTTGAACATAAGGCCTTTCGGGATATTAAAATGCTTAAATATGATTTGTCAAGTGCAGGAAATAACCGTTTATTGCAGATTAATGAACTCAAAGAATGGTGAAATTCGGCATACGAGAATTCAAAAATTTGCAAAGAACGAACAAAGCAATGACATGACAAACACATTAAGCACACGAGGGAATTCCAACCGGGTGATCAAGTGTTACTATTCAATTCCCGACTCCAACTATTCCCGGGTAAGTTAAAATCCAGGTGGTCCAGCCCATTTTACTGTCACTCAAGTGTTCCCTTATGGGATTACTGAAATCACACACAAGGAAATGTATACTTTTAAGGTAAACGGACACCGTCTGAAGCTCTATTTTGGGGGCACCATCGACAATAATTATCGAGATTCCATCCATCTTCATGCTCCCTCGAGTACATAAAACGATTAGAGGTAAAATGATCTAGCTATACGACGTTAAAGAAGCACTACCCGGGAGGCAACCTAATGATTTTTACGTGTTCGTTTATTTTGAACTTGTTTTCATTTTTCATATTTTGCACAAATCCTTAGGGTCAATTTTATTTTTCAAAATACATGGGATAATTTGTTTTTTAAAAAAAGTTTGGTGAAACAACCTTGGACACGACCATTCCATGTTCAGGCAACACGTCCGTGTTCAAATTTCTCCATTTTCTATTTTTCTTAAAAAAAATAAAAAAGAGCCCGAACACGGCCGCGCCATATCGCCCTAAAACGCCCATGTTCGGGCTGAAACAAAAACATGCGCATTACAGCTCGGAACACGGTCTGGCTGTGTCGCCAGACACGGCCGTGTTCGGGATGTTAAAAAAATAGGGGGTCTCATCTCATTAAGGCTTTTCAATCAAGAGTTCACACAAACCCTCGCCAACTTTCATCAAATTTATGGTCTTCCGGTCGAAGATGAACGTCGAACACCTGGGGAATTTCACGTGCATGTTTTCTGGAGTCGAATTACTCCTCCGATAATCTTGAATGTGTACAACGCCTCTCGTGCCATGGTATCTCAAGTAATTAACCCTTGTTTTTGTTACGTTCACCGTGTTATGGCTAATACATTGTTTGGGCGCGGGGAGAGTGATGATAATCTAAGGAGGGACGAACTAATGTTTCTTTGGGCCATGGTGCACGGTAAACACATGGATACTGGGGCCTACCTTGTACGCCACTTTCAAAAGGTCGGAAAGGGAGAGTGTAGTAAGATCCTTGTTGGCAGCCTTGTCACTCCATTCGCCCTCCACTTTGACAAATTCCTCTCATACTTGATCCTATCAAAAGTCGTTGTCTATACGGATCACTCCGCCTTACGTTACTTGCTTGACAAAAATGATGCAAAGCCACAATTAATTCGATGGGTCCTCTTATTCCAAGAATTCGATATGGAGATCAAAGATAAATGGGGTGCCGAAAAGTTTTCCCCCGATCACTTATCTCGGCTCGAGCATTCTGGTACCGACAAGCAACACAATAGACATATCAACGATTCTTTCCCAGATGAGCAATTCTTCGCCCTTAACTCAATTTCAGTTGATATTCATTGGTTTGCAGATTTTGCTAATTATCTTACAGGACAAGTTCTACCAAAAGGGATGACCCATCAACAAAAGAATAAATTCTTTTTGGACCTCAAATACTATATTTGGGATGATCCCCACCTCTTCCGAGTTTGTGCAGATCAAATCATAAGAAGATGTGTAGCACTTCCCGAAACAATCTCCATTTTGAATCACTATCACAAGGGGCCCACCGATGGACACTACTAAGTAAATACCACGGCACGCAAGGTCCTTGAATCGGGTTTATATTGAGCCGTTGACTATGTGTCTAAATGGGTAAAGGCCCAAGCCTTGCCTAAAAATGATGCTCGAGTGGTGATACATTTTCTCAAAAATCTTTTCACCCGATTCGGTACACCACGAGCCATCATTAGTGATAGAGGCACTCACTTTTGCAATAGTCAATTTGACAAAGTGTTAAAACGTTATAGTGTCACACACCGAGTCGCCACCGCCTATCACCCCCAAACTAGTGGTCAAGTCAAAGTGTCAAACCTAGAATTAAAATGAATTATAGAAAAAATGGTTGGACACTCTCGTAAGGATTGGTCCCTCAAACTCGATGATGCCCTTTGGGCTTATGGAATGGCTTTCAAAACGCCGATAGGGACTACCCCATGCCGACTCATTTATGTTAAGGCATGTCATTTGCCGGTTGAGCTTGAACATAAGGCCTTTCGGGATATTAAAATGCTTAAATATGATTTGTCAAGTGCAGGAAATAACCGTTTATTGCAGATTAATGAACTCAAAGAATGGTGAAATTCGGCATACGATAATTCAAAAATTTGCAAAGAACGAACAAAGCAATGACATGACAAACACATTAAGCACACGAGGGAATTCCAACAGGGTGATCAAGTGTTACTATTCAATTCCCGACTCCGACTATTCCCGGGTAAGTTAAAATCCAGGTGGTCCAGCCCATTTACTGTCACTCAAGTGTTCCCTTATGGGATTACTGAAATCATGCACAAGGAAATGTATACTTTTAAGGTAAACGGACACCGTCTGAAGCTCTATTTTGGGGGCACCATCGACAATAATTATCGAGATTCCATCCATCTTCATGCTCCCTCGAGTACATCAAACGATTAGAGGTAAAATGATCTAGCTATACGACGTTAAAGAAGCACTACCCGGGAGGCAACCTAATGATTTTTGCGTGTTCGTTTATTTTGAACTTGTTTTCATTTTTCATATTTTGCACAAATCCTTAGGGTCAATTTTATTTTTCAAAATACTTGGGATAATTTGTTTTTTAAAAAACGTTTGGTGAAACAACCCTAGACACGACCATTCCATGTTCAGGCAACACGTCCGTGTTCAAATTTCTCCATTTTCTATTTTTCTTAAAAAAAATAAAAAAGAGCCCGAACACGGCCGCGCCATATCGCCCTAAAACGCCCATGTTTGGGCTGAAACAAAAACATGCGCATTACAGCTCGGAACACGGTCTGGCTGTGTCGCCAGACACGGCCGTGTTCGGGATGTTAAAAAAATAGGGGGTCTCATCTCATTAAGGCTTTTCAATCAAGAGTACACACAAACCTCGCCAACTTTCATCAAATTTATGGTCTTCGGTCGAAGATGAACGTCGAACACCGGGAATTTCACGTGCATGTTTTTCGAGTCGAATTACTCCTCCGATAATCTTGAATGTGTACAACGCCTCTCGTGCCATGGTATCTCAAGTAATTAACCCTTGTTTTTGTTACGTTCACCGTGTTATGGCTAATACATTGTTTGGGCGTGGGGAGAGTGATGATAATCTAAGGAGGGACGAACTAATGTTTCTTTGGGCCATGGTGCACGGTAAACACATGGATACTGGGGCCTACCTTGTACGCCACTTTCAAAAGGTCGGAAAGGGAGAGTGTAGTAAGATCCTTGTTGGCGGCCTTATCACTCCAATCGCCCTCCACTTTGAACACGACTTGACTGGCCTACCACAAGCATGCGGGAGCTCACACATTGATATTGAGGTATGTGTTTCCCTGAAGGTAATTGAAAAGATCAATGATCAATACCATCTATGTTTTCGGCACACGGATGCCCAAATTCCGCTTCCTGACCTGGCCCTGACTACTGTACAAAATCCCGATAACTGGCAGATGGTTTTCCCACCTAGAGGAGGTGACTTTCTATCTCTACCCCCTTGTTCAGATCATGCTCCTTATTCCCCATCTCCTCCACGGGATTCACCACACTGGGCCTCTTCATCTCGCCCACCACCACATCATCATGACCAAGATAACCTCCAAGCTATCTTACGGGAACAACAACGACAACAAAGGGGCATGCTATCACACCAACAGACCATGCTCGAATGCCAACAAAATATGATTGACCACCAACAACAAATGATGGAGCAACAATTTGGCGTCATTCGTGACACTGCGAGCAAAATCAACAACAATACGCCCTTCTTTCTCAATTGCACCAATGGCATATTTCTCAAGGGCACTTCCCGCCGCCACCAAGGTTGTATTTTTCTTTGTTTCATTTCTAGTTTCTTTTGATCCATATTTTATCCCATCCATTCTTCACATTGGGGACAATGTGACCTTTGAAGTTGGATGTGGTGAGATTTCTTAGTACTTCTAGACCTTTAGACATTTGTTAAAACTTTGCGTGAGATTTGTGTGTTCTTTTAACCTTTTCTTTATTTTTGGTAATTTGATCGTTTCTTTCCTTTTATGCACTTTCTTGCGAACAATCATGAGATGTCTTTATCACAATTAGATAGGTTGCTTGTGGATTTAGTTTAACCATTTTCTTCCAAAAAAAGCCCTCTTTTTGAAAACTCAAACCGCCAAAATGTTTTAAACTGCGTGACTCTAATGAAAGGATGAACTTAACCAAAAGGGTATAATGTCATGAGATTAAATTGGATTTTGCTTAAACGGAAATACTTTGTGTCATGATCACTGGAGAAATCCTAATTTGGGTTAAAAAAAACAAAATAAAAAAAATGTGTTTATATTTTTATAAAAGGAAAAATTGAGGTTATACTCCTCTGTTTGTTGCTGTTTAGTAACTAGTAGCATTCATGAGCCCCATGTTTGTCTTTTACGTCAAAACAGCGGCACAAATATGAGTATGGGACACCACCCTAGGAGCTTTTGGAAAGTCCTTCAAAATTTTAAACCTAGTGGAAGTTTGTCTCAAAAATGTCCTCATTTATAACTATATACATGTTTAAAAAAAACCATGAGTTTTGGATATCTCCTTTCATCATTACATTCTTGCATTTGGTCTGAGCAAATGAATAACAATTTCTGTGATATGACAACTGTGATGATTAACAATTCCAATTATTAAAGTCACTCTCTTTCTAACAAATTGGTCAGCTTGAGAATTCAAATCGATTGGCTCAATTGGGAACAAGAAGGTTAGCGATTTACTTCAATCATATCGAAAGTGTGAAAATAGATACCTCATTTTGTTTTCAACCCCACTTTTTGTTTTAAAATTGCTTGAGGACAAGCAAAATTTCCAAGTTGGAGGTGGTTTGATAAGTGCCATTTTGTACATATTTTGTTGTATTAATTCGATAGATTTTAAATTATTTTAAAAGAAAAATCATAGTTTTCTTAATTATTCTTAGCATTTTATCGCGGGATGTGTTTAACATTATAGGTGGAGCAATTTGGAGCAATTTGAAGTCAACATTAAGTGAAACAAAAGGCAAGAAAATCACTCAACATGGTTTGGGGTGTCAAATAACATGGTCATGTTCAAAAAGATGGAAATAAATTGAAGAAAAATTGGAAAAAGAGTCCAAAACGGCCAAACCGTGTCACCAAACACGGCCATGTTGAAAAGGAACAAAAGAGAAGAAAAACTACACAAAACAACACCTGACACGCCCTAGCTGTGTTGCACAACACGGTCGTGTCGAACAACATGGCCTGGCCATGTCGTGCAACACGGCTGTGTCGAACAACACGGCCTAGCCGTGTTGTGCAACACGGCCGTGTCCGACCAAATTCTGAACTACCAAGACAGCATGGCCTGGCCGAGCTACCCAACACGGCCGTGTCAGGGCCACTTTCTGATACGTTTTTATGCGGAAATTGTGGAAAAATCACCAACCAAGCCTTTTGACCATTTTTGTACACCTTTAACACCCTATTTTGCTGCACCGTGTCCTCATGTTCCCTCAATCATCATATGAATACAAGAATTCACCAACCCAACAATGAAAGTGGAGCAATTGTTTAACAAAGGATAGTACTATCAATGTATTATTGTACAAAAATGGTGTCTATAAAAGGCAAGAGTTGGAGTTGGGAGAGGCATTCCTTAGACATTCAGAAAATACTCATTATATTCATAATATTAAGTAGAATTGGGATCAAGGGGTCTTGGAGAAGAAAGCTTGGGGATATATTGGAGAAGAAGGCTTGGAGCAACATCATCAATCAAGAAAGAAGTTCATTGAGATTTTGAGAAAGATAAGTACACCATGTCTACAATACTTAAATCTTCTTGTGTAATTTATTCTTTTGTCAAAATCATGTGTAGCTAAACTCTTAGTGTTGGAATGTAATGAACTCTAGAATGGATTTGTGATTAAGGTTTGTATGCTCTTAATAAAATTCTCATGTCTTGTGTGATTCACTTATATTATGCTTATTTCATACGAGTTAATATTTCTGGTATATTAATTTGATATCTATTCCTCATCGGGTAATCGAGAGATTTATGGTGAGAAAGAACCTATATGCGTGAAAAGAGTTGCATGAAATCTTAGATATAGGACGACATAAATCTTCTGGATTAGGGTCAAACCTAATATGAGAATTCACAAATCGTTATAATGCAATCTTCGGGGTTTTAACTAGAAAGAGATTTCAGTTAATGAACTTGAGATTAGGAGTTTTTCACCTTGAGAAAGGGTTTAACTTAAATTGGGAATTTCTACGGTCCACAAAACATGAGATTTTATTAAAAGAGGATGGTTTTTGCTTAAGGATTTATGGTTGTATTTTTAACTTGTTAAATCACAAAAACATTCTAGAAGAATTTACATTCAAATATATTTCTATCTCTTGATTTCTTATTTTACAAATCTTTCTTCATTTTTACAAATCGTAATTTATTAATTTAGATTCTTTATTTTCCTTCTTCATCAAACAAAAACTCTGAAAAATTGTAGACTAGATAATAAAAGACGGTAATTACTAGTAATCATAGTCCTCGTGGGAATGACACTCGATACTTGCTTAGCTTTGCTATAAACGATAGGTCAACTTGCCTAGGCCATTTTTAGGAGTAGCTTCCGAGCCATCACCATCCCACCAGCACTAAAAAAAAACTATGCGTAGGAATTGACGCTAAAATTTTCACTTGGTGACGCTTATTAGCGTCACAAAGTATATTGCCTATGCTTTTGAAAGCGCCATGAATTGCGTTGTTAAATTTGATATCACAAAAATATACGTGACGCAAAATCTATGCGTAGGTAAATATCATTTCCTGATATTTTTATCAAATACGTCATTATGTGGTGACGGTATTTTCTATCACAATTAATAAAGATTTAATATATTTTAAATGAAGTTTTGCTTACACTAAAGCGTTGTTAAATGCAGGGATGTTATTAAGGGTCTTTAAAGTCACGACGCTTTTGAAAATTAGTATTATTAAAATTAAGACGAATTTACCAGTCATTTGGCCTAGTGGTATCACTCCCTCTAATGTGTGGGAGGTCAGGGGTTCTATTCCCAGTGAAGTGTGTGTGCGTAACTAAAAAAAATTGAGACAAATTTTACGTTCCTAGCTTTTGTAAAATTTATTAATGATTAATTATTTATTAATTTTTAAAAAAAATTTAACTTAATATTTTATTTTTGACTTATTTTGAATGTATTTGTTGTTAGTCAAATATACACCACATGGTTTCTATTTATTAACTCTCAAAGTCACTCTTAACACTTCAATATTTCGAAATGGGATATATATTCCAAGTTTTTTCAAAATGATGTAAACAAAAAAAGTGTAAGTAAATTTTAAAAATTGGCGATAAATAAAAAATATGTAAGTAAAATAGAAAGTGTCGTCAATTTTATGACGCTTTTTAATAAGTGTTGTCATTTTAATGATAAATAAATTTTAAAAATTTGGCGACAAAATAAAAAAATGCGCAAATAAATTAGAGAAGAAGGCTTTTTACTAAGCGTTGTCATTTTAAGGACACAAATAAAAAAAGCGTAAGTAAATTCTATAATTATCGTGACACGTAGAAGAAAGTCAGTAATTTTATTAAGATAATGAAACATCAATAAAAGTGTCAATAAATCTACTAAAATGCTTACGCTTTTAGTAAGTGTCACTAATTTTTGTAATTTACAATGCTTTTTAAAAAGTGTCATTAAATACTTATTTATAATGACGCTTTTTGGTAGCATCATTAGATTTATATTAAGATAGACCAATTTTTTTTGTAGTGCAACCCCAATTACAAATTCTAACCAAGTGCTACCCTGTCCTACAAATACATCCACACCTAAAGAGCCTAGCCTTTCTCCTACCTAGATACAACCTACCCAGTCCAACCACGATCCTCCAATCCAAACTGAAACATCCAAACCTAAACCCGCAAAAAATTGGACCAGACTCAAAAAACCAACCCCAACCAATAAAGCTAATAAAACCATGAATCCTACAAAGCGACAATAAATTCCGAAAGGAGCCCGGATGATGAGAAAAATAAATGAGCCCATGAATTTGGTTCGTTCAAAGTTCCATGTAATTTTATTATATCGACGGAGGTTGCTAGGGAGCAGTCCCGCCGGAGCCAACGGGTTGTATCCGTTGGAACTGTCGGGGGCTTGAGAACCCACTGACAGTTCGGGTGCATAAACGATATATCTAAGAAAAAGATTCCACGCTTGTGTTTCTTATGGAAACCAAATTGGATAGAAAAGATATTGAAGATGTGGCGGGTAAAATCGGTTTTGAGTATTTTACATCATGTGGTCGATTGTGATATGACATCAAGGGGACGTAAAGAAGGCATGTGCCTCTTTTGGAAAGGTAACTACGAATTCGCATTTTTGTCTGACTGTTTACACTATATCGACGGAATGATCACTAATGGCGCCGAAATATGGAGGCTTACAGGTTTGTATGGATGGCTAGAGGAGAGCGCAAAATAACTCACATGGGACCTTTTAAGAACTCTAGCGGCATCATCTACTAATAGTTGGCTTTGTATTGGAGATTTTAACGAAATCATATTTAACTTGGAGAAAATAGGAGGATGATTAAAAGATCAAAGAAAACTGGATGATTTCCATCAAGCAATTCAAGACGCGCGGTTGGAGGATTTGGGGAGCAAAATATTCAAGAACGGCTCGACAGATGCTTTGGAAATCAGAAATGGATCACCCAATTCCCAGCATAAAAAGTCACCCACCTCCCTCGGGTGGCGTCCAATCATTGTCCGATTTGGGTTACTTGGCATTGTCCAATCATGTGGCTAGTCAATGAATCATGTAAAACAGTGATACGCAATTCTTGGAATCAAGGGATTGGAAATTCGGAATTAGAGCTACTTTAAGCCAGAATTCAACAATGTGGGGCTAGTTTAAAAATTTGGGAACAAAACCATTTTGGCAATGTGAACAAACAATTTCAAGATTGTGAGAAACAATTACAAGGACCCTCGACTGGATTAACGGATCAAATGATGATTGAGAGAAGGAGAATTGAAGGCCGTCTTAATTAACTTCATATCAAATAAGAAAAGAAGTGGCCCTAACAATCATGGGCCAATTGGATAAACGATGGAGATAAGAATACAACTTTTTTCCACAAATAGCGAATGGAAGACGGGCTCTAATATTGTGCAACGAATTCAGGATTCTTCGGGGAGCTGGGTGGAGGACGAACAGGGGATCGAAAAAGTGCTCATGGAATATTATAAAGACTTGTTCTGTGCCAGCCCAAACTTGGAGATGGATCGAGTTCTAGATGTTGTGGAATGCAAAATGACACCCTCAGATTCTTTAACAAGAGCTATCGAAAAGGATGAGGTGGTAGCCGCTCTTTCCTAAATTGTTACAAATGTAACTCCCTCCCAAGGTATCGACCACTATTCTAAATAGAGTAAGGGCATCCTACAAAAGCCCCTGGACCAGACGTTATGCCCCCTCTTTTTTACCAAAATTTATGGCCTTTGATTAATACTAAAAATCTTGATGTGGTCCTTAAAGTCCTTAATGGCGATACTTGCCCAAACTTAATTAATAACACCTATATCGTGCTCATTCCTAAGAAAAAACGCCCTGAACTGGTTACTGATTTTAGACCTATTAGCTTATGTAATGTTATGTTCAAGATTATAACAAAAACAATTGCTCATAGACTAAAATTAGTTTTACCCAATTTTATTCATCACACCCAATCTACTTTTATACATGGTCGACTGATTACGGATATTGCGCTTTTGGCTTTTGAGATATTTCAGTTTATGTAAAATAATACGCTCAAAAGAACGGCTCTTTTGCCTTTATATTGGACATGTCTAAAGCGGATGATAGAGTAGAATGGGTGTTCCTCCATCAGGTTATGCTTAAATTGGGATTACCGACAAATTTTGTTGATTTAATCATGAATGTGTGCGTGTCTGATGTCGTTTTGATCCTTCTTAATGGCCAACCGGGCGAAATATTTTATTCTTCTCGTGGGCGCCGACAAGGAGACCTTCTTTCTCCTTATTTGTTTCTGTATTGTGCAGAAGCTTTTTCAGCGACGATTCGCAAGGCGGGATTAGGAGAAAGACTTCATGGCATTAAGATAAGCCGAAATGCTCCTAGAATCACACATTTATTTTTTTGCTGACAATAGTATTATTTTTGGTCGGGCAAACGATCGGAAAATGGAATGCATGAGGGAGATTATTGATGAGTATGAAAAAGCATCGGGACAAAAAATTAGTTTGGAAAAATCCGAAATCTCTTTCTGCAAAGGGGTCCATCCGGATAAAAAGGTGCCCCTACTCGACATCTTGGTGTGGGATTAGTTGAGAAACATGCAGTATACCTAGGAATTCCATCTATCTTGGGGAAATCGAAGAAAGAAATTTTTGCTTTGGTGGTCAATAGAATTCGAAAAAAGCTGAAAGATTGAAAGGGAAAATTTCTCTCAACTGCAGGGAAGATGATTTTTAATCCATACTATTGCGCAGGCTATTCCCTCGTATCTCATGAGTTGCTTCATTTTCCCCACTAATATTTGCAGTAACATAAACTCCATTATAAGCAAATTTTGGTAGGGGCAAAAAAAGGAGGAAAATCGAATTCTTGGGCGGGCTTGGAAGAATTTAAGTTCATCTCAGTAGGAAGGAGGACTAGGATTTAGGGACTTACAATGTTTTAATAAAGCTATGTTGGCTAAACAGGGCTGAAGGTTAATTCATGACCAGAAATCCCTTCTATCCAAAGTGCTTTAGGCAAAATACTACCTGAGAATTTTTTTTTGGAGAGCTACAATAGGCTATAATCCCTCATTTACGTGGAGAAGCATTGTAGCAAGCAGGAAAGTCCTTCAAGGGGGTATTAGGTGAAATATAGGTAATGGCGAACAAGTGAATATATGGATGAATCCCTGGCTACCTGGTATGCGCAACTTCAGAACTGTTTCAGTGCCAAGAAATAATTATGAGATTTCAAAAGTTTAAGTCCTGCTTTTGCCTGATTGTAATATGTGGAAATCAGAACTGATCTCTCAACTTTTTGACCAAGAGGAAACAAATTCAATTAAAGCCATCCCGGTTGGTTCTCAAAGTAGAGTGGACAGATTGGTTTGACACTTTTCTAGGGACGACCAATATCGAGTTAAATCAGGGTATAAAATAGCGATGGCCTCGAAAGATAGTGAAGATGCACTACCTTATACCAACGATTGTCTATACGCACGGATGACCTATCCTATCTTGGAAACGTCGTTGGCGACATTTTATCTCTATTTGACGATTTTAATTTTTTTAGCCCCAGTCTTGTTAGAAGATCAGGTAATAGTGTAGCTCATTCTCTAGCTCGCTGTGCTTTTTCTTTTAATAGTTTAGTGCCAATTATCGGGGACATTTCTGATCATTTGGCAAACCATGTTGTTTTGGAGATGGCCTAGCTCCTAATTTATGATAATCCTATTTTTCCTTAAAAAAACACTAGAGCCAAGTGGTATGTTTTGTCATTTGGACGAATCTTGGACACAACTGAAGGATTTCATCCACTATGCACGTCATTCGTGAAAAACTATGATACCAGTTAGATCATATATAAAAACTTATATACTAATTTGACATTAAGAGCAGAACTTAGTACAATATTATTTTTAGGGTCGTGCTATTCACACCCACAATTCCTCTAAATGCATCATTTTTTTTAATTATATAATTTTCATCAAATTTAAAGACTATAATACCCTTGTCATCATCAAACCTCTAAATAAACCCCTTTTTTTAAGAAGCATGAATGGCGGTGAAAATTTTAAGATTTTTCTCCCCATGGAAACTTGAATTTAGGGCAACCCAAGATATAGAACAATGGAAATTTCAGAGGCCAGATTTGTTATTGTTTATATTTTAAACGTACTCCGATGTTGTTTGCATAAAAATATAGAATTACAACTCTGTTGCGTCGCCATTGGCCTCCCAAAAAGCAATTGTTTCTCTTTCAATTCTTTTCTACAACAATAGTTTTTTGACTTCTTCCAATTGTCTTTTTCTTTTTTTAATTTTCTTTTAAATTTTTTATGTCTCACTGTTATAATGCAACTCATGCCGCTTTTACCACTAGCTCACTCAGATAACTTTTTCTCCCTCACAGAAAACACAAACTATTCCATTCTCTCTCTTTCTTTGCGCACCACCACCATTTGATATCACCACAGATGACGTAGATTCAGAATTACAACCCCTCAGTCGGTGCCGTTGCGGGTGTCTCTTCTTTTTGAAAAGAAGTTGTGTATTTAGAAATTTGGTGGGTATTAAGGGCATTTAGGTCTTTTAAATTGATAGAAATTATTTAATTAAAGAGATGAGATGTGTTTAGAGGAATAGGGGTACAAATAGCGCTGTCCTTATTTTTACTCATACAAAAAATAAATAAGATGAATATAATGAAAACTATCAGTTCAAAAGCACTCTTGCCACTATCACCCTAATAATCAAAATAATATTCAACATCAAATTTACACGAATGAAATTAATTGAAGATACACACAAGTCAATCCAAGACATGAATCAAATTGAAGTATAAAATAAAACTGTTCCGATTTTTTTAAAAAAAGTCAAAATTCTGAATCCTAAGAGGCTTTTTCTTTTGTAGATTTTGCATTAAATTGTTTAAACATAAATCAATACTTAGACAATCGAATATACATACTAATCAATTTACAACATTTAACTTTGAAAGAATTATAGAACGGATAAATACCAAAAGTTTCGCAGAGTATATATGCGAGTGCAGATGTGATCACATTTACAATCACATGTAGCGGAATTACGAAACCAAAAACAAGAAACTCCTTGTGCTTGAATGACTCTTAATTCTCTCAAGACTCTTGTATCTCTGATGTATTTCTTGTGTAATGATTGACCACACCCACTTCCTTTTATATAGCCGTCTAAACCCTTCAAAGACTCCTAATACACAAGGAAAAAAGATACATATAAATATATGACAAGTAAATAACTTATGTTAGGAAACAAGATAAATATCAAAAATCCTAATATATCAATATCATATCAATAATATTTGTTTCCTAATCTAAAGAAGTCCTAATCATACCATAAGTCTAGAAAAGCAAAACAATTAAAACATAATCCTTTTATATTTGGAAATTGCTTTAGGCTAAATTATTCGCCCTAACAATCTCACCTTTTTTGCCTTTCTGGACAAAACACATATCAAGCGCAAAAGGAAACTAACTCCCCTCAATATAACAACTCCCTCTAAATATCATGTTGAGTAAAAATACTGCAATAACATTAGAGAGTTTTATCAAGTTATCAACAACCAAAAACAGATAATCCTAACTTAGAGTATTGTTTTAGTACATCACATAATTAAATATTATAAAGTACATCAGTGGAAATATTCGTATCCATCTGCCCTTCGAAATCAAACTAAAGGCCTTCATCGCCTTCACCCTGTCTAGCCATTGGTGCAGCAACAATATCTTGGGCTACAGCGTTTTCAAGAATTTGAGCAGCGTTCCCAGGAGCTTCAGTAGCCATATCTCTCCCTTCAACATTGCTTGGTCCAGCACAGCATCAGCCAAATTCTCTCCCCCTTTTTGGCCAGAAAGCGAGCCAAGGATATTCTGCAATTGTGAGCAGAGAGCAGTAAAATGAGTAATTTGTTGCTCATGAAAGGCTAGTTGTACCTGCAAGAAAGCCACAGAAATGGGATAGATGGGATGTTAGAAAGAATGTGAGCCAGAAAGGAGCCAACATCTAGGATCACATTCGAGGCCACATCTTGAGCAAACTCAGGAATAGGGGCATTGACAGACGGAGAGGCAGCAGAGATAGGAGTTTCCGGAGCAGGTGGACCATCCCCTGGATACACAAAGGGCAAATCAACAATACGATTATGAGAACTGAGCAGTGGTCAAGAAACATGAAAGACCCAATGAGGATTAGTGAATCGGTCACTCGACCTTGGTTCAAATATTTGAGAACCAGGATTTTATAAAGAGAAGGTCTCTTGTAAGACCGTCTTACGGATCCTATTCCGCAAGACGGATCCCCCAGCCCAACCCGTGACCCGCGACCCAGCCTGACCCCGACCCTGGCGCTCCCGCGCCCTGACCCACCCACACCCCCCGACAAAGACCTCTTATTAAAAAAAAATGCTCCACAGCAGAAATGAACCCGCGACCTTAATAAGGTTAAGGTGATGTTATACCACTAGTACTCATTGTATAATTTTAGTATAACAATTTATATAAACTCATTCATAAATACGTTTGGTAATTAAAAAAAAATAAAAATGCCTATAAATGTAAAGGCTAAGAATCGAACCCAAGTCTATTAAAAAAACATGATACATTATCTCAATAAATGGATACTTATAAAAGTGTTACATTAACTACAACATTTTTATTTTTTATTTTTCCTCTTTTTTTGTTCCTAGTTTGTAACTGTATTAAAAAATCTGATATTTTATCTCAACAAACGGATACTTTTACTTATAAAAGTGTTACTTTAACTATATCATATTTATTTTTTATTTTTTCTTCTTTCCTTCATTTCTAATTTGTGACTATATTAAAAAACATGATACTTTATCTCAAAAAGTAGATACTTTAACGTATAAAAGTGTTACTTTAACTCTGTTATATATATATATATATATTTATTGTAATATATTCATAACTTGTGACTATATTAAAAAATATGATATTTTATCTAAAATAACCGATACTTTTTCTCATAAAAACAGTTACTTTTTTAGAAGAAGAAAAAACAGAAACTTTGTTATATATATATATTTATTGTAATATATTCATAATTTGTGACTATATTCAAAAATATGTTACTTTATCTCAAAAACAAATACTTTTAATTATAAAAGTATTACTTTAACTGTATCATACTTATTATTCATCTTTCTTTGTATTTATTATTAAAAAATACAATACTTTATTTAAAAAATAGAAATTTTTACTCATAAAACATGATATTTTATCTCAAAAAATATATATTTTTACTTATAAAGGTTTTACTTTAACTCTGATATATTTATTTGTCCTTCAATGTAATGTAATCATAATCTGTGGGTATATTAAAAAATATGATACTTTATCTGAAATAACCGATACTTTTTCTTATAAAACTGGTACTTTAACTGAGAAAGAAAAACAGGAAAAAAAGGAGGAGCTCCTGTTGACCAAGACTTGGGAATGGTAGAGACCAAGACTTGGACCTGCTGGTAGCAAAAAAATGTCACTTCCTCAAATGCCAATTTTCCAAAATTAAATGGCAGCCCCTTCCCAATTTGATACAAAACTCTGGCATGTGTCTTAGTCACAATGGAATTGTTCTTCATTCAAGACCAATTTGCACAACAAATCTTGTGCAAAAATAAATTAAAGGACGTAAGACGGGAAGATGTGAGTTTCTTAGGATGGGCATGCCACTCTTTTCCACGGCCACCTGTGAGAAACTAGGTCATGGCATTAAAACTGAGGGAACCTCACCCTCTTCAAGGTCAGGTATGTTAAAGAATTGATTGATCACTGAAGGATTGAACTGATAAATCCTGTTGCGAATAAAAACCTTTCCATACTTAAGACACCGTCGAACAACAATTCTGGAGGGCATATTGGCATAAAACTCACAAACCACAGTATCAACATAGGGAAGAGTAGTATCAATAGTGGTCAGCAAATTCCGTTCCTCAAAAAAATCTATTCAAATTATACTTACCAAAATGCTCATAGTCTCTGCATTTCTGATCAATAAAAGCACGAGAAATTAAAGCATGGAACTTAGAGGCTGCAGCGGCTGTGTAAAACAATTCAGAATGGGCTCTCCCAACATTGAACTCAGAGTCAGATGTGTCGTTGAATGACATCACATCTTCCTCTGCATCTACATCAGCAGACTTCCGTCGTTCTTCAGCCATCAATTCATCACCAACTTCACCAACCATAGCCTCAAGGTCAATCTCAGTGTCTGCTTCCTTTGAGGTGTCGAAATCCTCATCACTAGAATCATCAAACTCAGAACTCGACTTAGCTGCAGGAGGTGTAGACTTTGATGAGCTCACATCCTTGGCCACACCTTTCCCTTTATTGGATTTCTGAACCATATGAGCCAAAAACATCATCATCTCTTTCATTGGGCTCTGGTTGCACAACATCCCCGGGCTTAACAATAAACAGATTCTCATTATCTTTAGAATCACTGAAAGTGACATGAGGAATAGGAAAATCTTCTCCCCTTGCTTCGAAGTATCCCCTAAATCGATCTTCTGCTTTTTGGGAGAAAATTTAGGGGTAGACTCAGAATATTCGAAAATCTCGAGAGAGTACCCACTTAACCATTTTGAACGTCGAACATTGGGGTTGCCCAGAGGTCCATGAACTGTTCAATTTACCTCAAATCTGGGGGATTGTCAACGCCGATTTCATTGTCCTTTTCCTCTGGAAGAACAGAGGCAACGACCTCTTCTTGAAATGGTATTAGGATGAGAGTAGTAGGGGTAGAACTGGGAGAAAATGGGTGCTCAGGAAGAGAGGATTCCATACCTGGTTCGTGGGTTTGAGCAGTGGGAGATGCAGTCCCAGATGCAGGGACATCTTGAAGGCCAGATGCAGGGGCATCTTCAACTACCTCAGTTGCAGGGGTTTTGGGAGATGGAGGAGTGGTAATCTCTGCTGCAACCTCTGTAGGAGTGGAGGAAGGAGTAGCAATGTTCTCAGGGGGTGCCAAACTCTCTTTAATCAGAGAGGAAGACATAGACATATTCTTGTTAGAAGGGGATGATGTGTCAGATGTAGCACCATCGCTGACAATATCCTGGTCAATAGTTTCAGCCATGGATTTTTCTGACTTTGGACTTTCTGAGTTGTGGGAGGAAGACGATGATTTGTTGGAGCTTCCAAATAGATTTTAAGGCTAGAGATAAGTTTGGCCATAGAGAAGTGAGAGGAGAACAATAACCTATGGAGGAAATATAAATGCAAGCTTCGAAAATCATGAGAAGAAAGTATTTGAGAGCTTCAAAATATATAGGGAATAGATAGGTGACAGGATGGGCACGAGAACCAATGAGCAACTAGTAGAGTTTAATTAGGAAATAAAAACTTAAGGAATAATTCGAAAACATAAGGAGAGATGAAGTCCAATAATTTCCAATCTCTAGTACACAATGTGTCCAAATTGTGTCAAATTGTGATAAGCAAAGTAAGATAAAAAAATTCCCTTATCCTCCAAATCGTGTTCAACCCACAAAATAAATTCATCAAAATTCTCAAGATTTTGGGAAGAGAAAAATATCATTCTCAGATTATATATGGATACCAAATCTGAGCAAATTATCCAACATCACCAAGACATGCAAAAACTAATATGCTTAAATTGCACACAAGAGGAGAGACATGTTCCATCAATGGATATAGGTTCAAATATCGTCACATTTTGAGTCTCACCTATACTAATTGATTCAATGAATCGCAATCCAAAATCCCAGTTTTTCAAAATTTTCGAGTTTTCTTTAATTTTTCCAAGTCTCACGAGGGAGTTAACCAAAAGGGAGCTTCACTCAAATGCCATAGTTAGCTCTTTTTTCACATGATTATGCCTTTTTTGAAAGCAATAAGTTTGAAGAAATTAGTCACAAGGAATAGCTTTACAAAATGGGTTTGTGGTTTTATCTTATAGGCCTCCAAGCATGATAAAGACTTTATTCACAACTCAGTGATAGGTGTGAGTTTTGCATGTATTTTGAGACGTATTTCTGGCTATAATGATGGGTAAACATGCACATACTCGCGTTAAATGTTACATATTCACTCCTTGTGGAAAAGATATTACACTTTGCTTATTTTGTAGGAATTTCATGATATTTGAAGCAAATTGAATACGAATACGAGGATAGCAAAGTGGAAACACGGAGAATTGAGTGAGTATACGACAAGTGAAGCCAAAAAGAGCGAAAGTTGAGCGTCTAAGGAAAAGACAGGGGGCACACGGGTTGGGCGTGCCTCAGGCACCACCCGTGCACCCCTGAATAAAGAAACCTTGAGTCTCTGCATGGTGCACGGGTAGGCCGCGCCCCTACGCACCACCCGTGCGCTCTACAGAGAATGGGATGAATTCACCGGGATAGCGCACGAGTAGCCCGTGATCCGACGCACCACCCGTGCGCTCTACGAGACTTGGATTATTTCAAAGAGGTGGCGCACGGGTAACCCGTGCCCGACGCACCACCCGTCGTGTCTGCTACTGAATCCCATAATCGCAAAGACATTATGCCCTAAACTTGATGGTGGGTATAAAAAGGCTTTTTGGGGGGCGCACACAAGGATATTCTGGCATTTTTGGGATCTACAACACAAGACAAGGGTCAACTCTTGGAAGGAGATATCAAGGAGACAATCGGGTTGCATCGGAGCTTGAAGAACAGAGATATATCGAGAGATTGTCGACGTTCCTAAGTTTTTCTTGCTTCTCTTTAGTTTCAATCTTTCATTTTCATTTGTAATGGCTTTGAACACTTTGTTTATAAGTTGTTTAATCATGTGTAGCTAAACTCTTGAGATTTCCGGGTTTTGGAAGTAGATTAATGAACTCTTGTTGGATGTTTTAATCTTAGTTGAAGTTATTATCTTGAAGCCTATTTGAGTATTTTGAGCTTATTCTTGTTTTATCACTTGATCAATGATTTAACTTGTTTGATATATTGATTCATAATTCCAGAGATGAGTTTCAATATTAGATCTTGAATACTCGACACAAATATTTGCATGAATCGAGAGGTTTGTAAATATTTGTGAGGACATTTGATCTTTTAAACTTTTGGGAGTTGAATGCTTCATGTTGAGTAGAGATGCTAGCATAAGTATTTCAATCTACATTTTATATGCATCTCGAGAGGGAGGATAAAATAGCTTTGTGATCGTCTTATAGGAATATTGATAATAACGTGGCTTGATTAAACCGGACAATAAGAGGATTATTAATTGAAACCTTAATTCGAAAATCCATTTCATTATCTTGATACTTCTATCATTTGTATTATCTTAATCTTGTGTTTTAGTGATTCAAATTATCTTGATCTCAATACAACAATCATCAAATTTCGATCGTCTAAATAAAAATAAAACTATCTTGGATCAATACTTAGCATATTAATTTATTAGTCTCCGTAGATACGACCTTGCTTACCCTATTCTATAAACTACATCGTACACTTGTGGTGAAGCTAAAAATAAGGCGAACACTCAGCAGCTGGGAAATATATATATATATATATAGTTTTTTTTTAAATTGGAGAGATCAACTCACATCGATTTTTCAAGCGAGAAAATATACGTGACTAGTTCGAACCATCAATCCACTTTTTGCAGATATCCATGATGAGCTGATTATGCAGGGATGTTAAAAAAATCAAAAAGCAATGGAGAAAATGGATAGAGATGTAGTGTTTGGATGTCACAACAAATGTGATGTGCAATGTTGTGACATCTCGGGTAATATTTTTCATAGAACATACAAACCGAGAGACTTCCTTAAATTGGAGAATTTCTCAAAATCTAAAGCCTTGGTGAGATGTCTAGAAGCTGATTTTCAGTAGCAATATACTCAATTAGAATTATATTTTTCTCAACTAAATCTCAAATAAAGTGATGTCTAATATCTATGTGTTTAGTACGAGAGTGTTGGACAGGGTTTTTTGAAATATCACTCACACTCATATTATCACAATAGACAATCAGTGTTTCAGTTTGCAAACTATAGTCCTCAATCATTTGGTTCATCCATAAAAGTTTTGTGCACCAACTTCCTACTGCTACATATTCTGATTCAGCAGTCGAAAGAGATACACAATTTTTCTTTTTACTATACCATGAGACCAAATTATTTCCTAAATAAAAACATCTACCAGTTGTACTTTTTTGATCAACAACCTCTCCAGCCCAATTAGAATCACTAAATCCTACAATATTAGTGTTAGTCTATTTTGTGTTCCGAATTCCCAAATCAGTAGTGCCTCCTACGTATCAAATAATACATTTTAAGGCCTTTAGGTGAGTAACCTTGGGATATGATTGATAACAAGCACAAAGGCAAATACTGAACATAATATTAGCATGACTGGCAGTTAAGTACAACAATTTTCTTTCATGCTTCTGTACAGAGTGTGGTCAATACTTTCAGCATATCTTCTCAACTTTTGACTTGACCCCATAGGAGTGTTTAAATGAGAAGCAATTTCCAGATCAAATTTTTTCATAAGATTTTTGGCATACATTCTTTCTGAGATCAAAATTACTTCTTTTAATTGTTCAATTTGCAAGCCCAAGAAGTAACTTAACTCACCCATCAAACTCATTTCAAAAGTGGAGGAAATGCAAGCAATGAATTCTTTTAACAATTTGTCAGAGGAGGAACCAAAAACAATGTCATCGACATAGATTTGAGGAATCATGATGTCATGGTTTTTTTTCCAAATGAACAAGGTTTTATCTACGTCACCACGTTTAAACCTAATTTGAAGAAGATATTCAGTCAACCTACCGTACCAAGCTCTCGGGGCTTGTTTAAGACCATAGAGAGCCTTTTTAAGCTTATACATATGGTTAGGCTTAAAAGGGTCCTCAAAGCCTTTAGGTTGTTCTACAAAAGCTTCTTCATCCAAAAAGCCATTTAAAAAAGCATTTTTTACATCCATCTGGTGAAGAGTTAATCCCAAGTAACATGCAATAGATGTATTGACTCAATACAGGCTAAAAGAGCGAAGGTTTCATCGAAATCCACCCCCTCAACCTGTGTGTACCCTTGAGCAACTAATTGAGCTTTGTTGCAAACAATTTTGCCAGATTCATCTGTTTTATTTTTAAAAATCCATTTCGTTCTTATGACATTTACATCCTATAGCCTAGGAACCAAAAACCACACATCATTTTTGAGACATTGATCTAGTTCCTCTTGGATAACATGTATCCAATATTCTTAGGTTCGAAATTGGACACAAAGCAACAAATTCTCACACTTACACAATCAACAGACATGCAAACCATCCTTACCATATCATGCACGATAGTTCACTTTACCTTTCCCTCTTGTCTTAATACCATCAATAGTAGTACCAATAATTTGAGACGTAGGGTGATTGATGAACGTTAAAAATGTATAATTATTTTTAGTTTATATTATTAATTTACCTTATTAATATTATTAAATTATAGTATTATTAATATGTTAAGAATAAAATAGGAAATCAACATAAAATTGTATTTGGAAGCATTTTTAGTGCAGGTTCGAGTCAACGAGCATAACTTTAATTTCCGATATAACTTTGAGATAATTCTGGAAGATATGGATTCACATTCCATTCATTTACAAGATTTCAGAGATATTAAAACCAAAATCAAAGTTTGGAATGATATTTTCTTGGATCAAAAATTCATCATAACTTAAAGATTGAAGGGTTGCTCATTTAGTTTCCAGACTTGACCAAGTTTGGTATATTGGATATAACTCGAAAACTACAAGTTATTTGTAGCTGGAATTTTAAATGAGTATGTACAACTCATAGGGCTACAATATTGATGAAGACTCTAAAGTTAGATTCGGATTTGTTGAATTTTAAAAAAATCCTTGAAGTTGATACACTAGTTAATCCCGTATGCCAACCACATCTCAATTATTCAACCATATCTTGGCCCATGGTTGTTGGAATTCAATGAAACCAGTTGAAAATTCAAGCTAACACATGTGAAAATTAATTTGTGGAAGAAAATTGTGCAAACATAGATGAAATCATGGACAAAATGACCAATCAAAGAAGGTGACAAAGTTGGTGTTGATTATCATATTTTCTTAGTTGTAATATAAATAAAGAATAAAATAATTGCAAATTAATTTTGTGTTGGAATTAGCCAAGAGCAAGTATTATGTGTGGAAATTTGGAGTTAGAAGTTCAAAAGAATTCTAATTGTTGTTTTTCTTAAACTATAGTAAGATTTCTAGTATTTTAGAAAATGTTTTCTTTAGTTTTTCTTCAATCTTTTGCTTTCTCTACTTCCTTCATGTTTTTCTAAGTTTATTTTGTTGAGAAAATATGGTGAAACTCTTGATGGAGGAAAATGAATGATTGTAGATTCATATTAAATTTAATTGTTTGTATCATCAATTTTTTTTTAGCTTATACCTTTTTGTTTGGTGGTGTTTCTTGATTTATATATATCTATTGGCACAACAAATACTTGGTTCTATTTAGTTAAATGTCTAGTTTTATTTCAACCACACACTAATGTGGATACCTTAATTTGTTGTAGACAAAAGAATACATAAATACTTGATCCCATAAACAAGTATTGGTGTTATAAAATAAATTTAATTGATGATACAACATGATCACCTCATTGCATGATTTATATTTATAATATTTTCCCATTGGAACCTTCATTGTGTATGGATTCCAATAGTGGAAATATATCTAAGAGGTACGGAAATATAATCATTCATTTATCAAAAATCAAGAGTGAATCCCTAATCCTCAACATTTCTATTACTTAAATTTCTTGTGATAAAAAAAATATTCTTACTAGTTTAAAATCTATTTACTCATCACTAAAACAAGATCTATCCTGTAAACTTCATCAACGTCCCTGTGGATCAACCTCAAACTCCCAGGAAATTTTTTACTTGAGACAACCTGCAATTGGTTTTGCAACCTTAAAGTTGTAGCAAGTTTTTAGCGCCGATGCCGTGGAAGGCAAGGTAAGTTTCCAGGTTTGTGAATATTTTTAACTGTAAATATTGTGTCTTTGTATGGTTACATGGTGTCGTATTCCAAATTCTCGATGTTTAGTTAGAAATTATTCATGAAACTTGATAGAAAATTTTGATTCACCTCCACACACACCAATTATGGCTGAAAATGAAGTTGTTCATGATGAGATTCAACGAGCGGAAAATCAAGAAGTACGTAATTTGTGTTCTACTTGCAACCCCATCAAAATTCTAATCCTTCGTGTTTTATTTTTCCACTAAATGCAGACAACTTTTGATTCAAGCCGAGGATGATTCCTTTACTTCTTAATTTCCATGGTATGGATTCTGAAAGCCCATATTTACATTTAAAGGAGTTTGATGAAGTCTGTGCCACATTTGATAATCAAATTTGTACAAATAAAATTGTTAAACTCAAATTATTCCTTTTTCTTTAAAAGATAAGTTGAAAACTTGGCCCAGCTCTTTGAAACCCAGATCAATTGGCACTTCACAAGAAATGCAAACTGAATTTTTAAAAAAAGTTCTTTCCAACTCACAAAACTAATGTTCTGAAAAGAAAAATTCAGAATTTCTCTCAAAATCCTAAAGAACTTTTCTTTGAATGTTGGGAAAAGTTTAAAGAATTGTTGAATTCTTGCCCACATCATGGTTTTGAAAATTGATGTATCAGTTTCTTTTATGAAGGTTTAACTCCTGAAATAAAACAATTTACTGAATCACTATGTAATGGTCAGCTTCATGATAAAGAACCCAATGAAGCGCTAGAATATCTTGACTATTTGGCAGAAAATTCTCAATCTTGGCATAGTGTTGATGAAAATAAAGGAAAATTTCACCTTAATCAAGATGATAGTTTAATTGCTAGGCTTGCACTTTTGGCTAAAAGAATCGATGACATGGAAGTTAAGAAAATAAATGAAGTAAAATCTGTGCAGGATAAAAAAGTTTATGACATTTGTGGAATTAATGAACACTCCACTAATGATTGTCCTCATATTCCTGTTGACGCAAATGTCATAAATGGATTTAGAAAACTTTTTTAATCTCCATATTCTAAAACATACAATCCACAATGGATAAATCAACCCAATTTGAGTTGGCGTGATAATAATCAAGCTCAAGGAATGAATTTGCAAAAGCCACCCAATTTTTCTTCATATCCAGTCCCACAAGTTAAATCACTTAAGGAGACTTTGCAAGCATTTATGGATGAGCAAACAAACACTAATAATAAAACCTCTCAGTCCATCAATGAGATCAAGAATTCACTTTGAACACTCACAACTTCTTTGTGAACTCAAGAAAATGGTAAGTTTCCTGCTTAGCCTCAACCTAATCCTTCCACGCAGTGTTATGTTTCTACTTCAGGTGAATATCCAGTCAATGAGGCTAATTCAGTCACAACACTTCGAAGTGGGAAAGTTATTGATAAAACAATTCATCCAAAAAAAGTTATTAGTTCATCTTCAGAAATGAAGAATCAAAATAATGACGATGAAGAAGGTAAGTTGAATGGAGGTAAGTTTGAAAACGATGAAACATATTCACCTCCTGCCCCTTTTCCTCAAAGGTTGCAACTAACTCGGAAATCGAACTCAAATTCTGAGATTTTTGAACTGTTTAAACAAGTGAAAATTAATATTCCTTTGTTGGATGCAACCAAACAAGTCCCACCTTATGCAAAGTTTTTGAAAGATTTGTGCACAATCAAAAGAAAGCATCATGTGAAGGAGCATTTCTAACTGAAAGTGTGAGTTCAATTATCCAACAATTTGCTCCACCTAAGTATAAAAATCCAGGTTGTCCAACAATTTCATGCATCATAGGAGACACTAGAATAGAACGTTTTTGCTTGATCTAGGTGCTAGTGTAAATCTTCTACCATTTTCAGTCTATGAACAACTAGGTTAGGTGAACTTAAAGAAACTCCAATTGTTCTCCAACTAGCTGATCGGTCGATTAAAGTTCCAAAAGAAATAGTAGAAGATGTGTTGGTACAAATTGACAAATTTTATTTTCCTATTGATTTCATTGTTTTGGATACTCAGCCAATTGTAAATACAAAGACACAAATTCCTGTCATTTTAGGTCGTCCATTTCTTGCAACTTCAAATGCTTTGATAAATCGTATGAATGGTATTTTGAAATTATCTTTTGGAAATATGACTTTGGAATTGAATGTGTTTAATGTTTGCAAACAACCTACTGATGATGTAGAATTACATGAAGTGGATTCAATTGAAGAACTTGTTCATGAAAATTTCACTGATTCTTTTGAATTTGCTGAAACATGTTTTGAAAGTGAGGGTATTTGTGAAAAGAAATGTTCTGATGTTCCAACTGAATTTTTACAAGCATTGGAAAACCCTTATTGGAAACCAAAATTTGAAGAGTTGTCATCATCAAAAGTGCAACTTGTTTCTTCAAGCATGAAAGCTCCGAAAATCAATTTGAAACCATTACCATCTGATTTAAAATACTCTTTTATGGGTGAGAATGAGACTTTTCTTGTAAGAATTTCTTCCAAGCTTAATGCATCTCAGGAAGGTAAGCTGGTCGAGACTTTGAAAATGCATAAAAATGCTTTAGGATGGACCATTGCTGAAATAAAATGTATTAATCCTCCGATTTGCACACATAACATTTATTTAGAGGAAAATGCGAAACCCTCTACAGAAATGCAACAAAGACTAAATCCTAATATGAAAGAAGTAGTGAGAAATAAAATCATTAAACTCTTAGATAATGAAATCATTTATCTTATTTCTGATAGTAAATGGGTAAGTCCTATTCATGTCGTATGTACATTGACTACAGAAAACTTAACTCAGTTACTCGAAAGGATCATTTTTCATTACCTTTTACGGATCAAATCTTAGAAAGATGTTTTACCAAAAGTGTACAAAATGAGTTTGAAACATTTTATTCGGAATCATTTCTTTTTATTGAGCCCTTGACCCACCTGATATGCATCGGAAAGAGCTCAACACAATATCAATAATCACATGGCCATAATAAAATTGACACCGCCTAGGGCTATTCCTGGGATTACCTAAGGTCCACTCTCTGTCTTCCCCAATGATCCCTCAGGAGTCTTCCCCCTGATGTGTCAATAAGGGTACAGTCAAGTGGTCCGCCCCCTCGTGACCATCAGAGACACACCCCCTGTCAACCTCTATGATCCTCCGAGAAGTAACACCCACTGCACCCTAAAATATATCATAAAAGCATGCGCCACATGCCTCGGTGCACTAGGAGTAGCTAACCAAAATATTTTTTTTTCCATAGAAAATCATCTCATGCATGCCTTATCTCAGCAATGTTCATATGTTATGCATGCACATGACAATGCTAGTGAATACCATGCTCACTGAAATGACAATCATCACATTCCATTATCAACCCAGCAACATATTGGACGTCCTATTTCCATAATACATCCATTAAGATACAAGAATCACATTTAGTATCGATAAAGCAGGAAATGTACTATGTTCATGCATTGTAGTTGCAGATGGATTTTCACTTACCTTTTACCTCTGGATATGCTACTGAAAGTTAGATAATTGTGTTTTCTTTATAATCTTATATAGGTGTAAGACAACCTGTAAAAAAATAAGCCATAAGTTTTTATTCTCAAATTAGTATGTTTATTATAATTAATTCTCATAAAGTACTTTAATTCTTATATATATATATATATAGCTAAATAAGAAAGTGGTCTTGAAATTAATAAATTATATTCTTAATTATTATGTGGTGTTTTGTTTTTGTTTTGTAAATTAATATTTTTTTGTTAATTGTTATATTATGTTCAATTCCACATATATAATAAATTAAAAAATAAATTACTTATATAAACTACTCAAAATAAAAAGAAAATTCATAACACACATTCATAAAATTACAATCATTTAAAAGACATCAAATAACCTATAATAATACATTAATTTAAAATAAGATTACCATAACATAAAATACATAAAATAACCTAAATAGGAATAAAATATCAAACACGCAATATAATGGAAACACAACTCGAACATGCAGTACATTAATTTTCTTAGTAAGATCGAAGACCACTTCCAGACCCTCATAGATCTTGAAAATAACACCTAAACATATCGAAAGTATTACTTGCTTGTGGTTGTTGTAATTGTTCTTCTATTTTCAACATAGTTCTTGCCTGTTATTTTTGAAAGTACTCACGTCGATTGGGATCAGAAATGGTGTCTAAATCTATCATTAAAATTTTGTTATCGCCTTCCCACTGAGTCACTTCAGCCAATCTCTTTTTTGCTTCAGCATTTTGCTTTTGTGCTACAACATTTTGCATTAATACCTGAATATCACGATCTTTTTTGGTGGCTGAGCTTTCTAATAAATCTCGAAGTTTTTGATTTTCTTCTCTAATCATGTTTAAAACATTAGACATATCTTCGTCTTTCTTTCTCTTAAGTTTAGATTTTTTCATACCCTCAGGACGATGTGATGAGGTAGAACCACTACCATTTTCATCACTTAAATTAGAGAAAATGAGGATAAACTAGCATCAGGTGATATTGGGGACTCTGGCACCGTATCTGATTGGGAAGAAGACTTTTATGGTCGCGATTTTCGTGTTGTACCTTCAAACTTCACAAAATCTTTCATAATAGGCCATACATGCTCAAACTTGAATCCTTTCGAATATTTTGAGTCTAACATCATTAGTTATTTTGCACGGTCTAGCTGCATATTGAATAAAATATGTTAAAATTAATAAGATAGAAAAAACATATGAAGAATTACTTACAATATCTTGTTCAGAATAACCACTTGGCTTAGAATATTCAACTTGTTGTACACATCCTTTGAATTTTGAAATAGTAGAGAGTATTGTTTGCATGCGACTTTCAATTGATCTTAGGGTTCGATCGGGCACAGATGAGTTTGGTTTGTTGGCGTTGTAGGCCTCTGTAACACGATTCCAAAATTGTTCTCTTTTTTGGTATACACGTATTTCTGAATCTTGTGAAATATCAACATACACATGACAAAGGTGTCGGTCCTCATCAAGAGTGTAACTGGAATTTCGAGAGGAAGCCATTTAAGGTAGAGAAATAAAGCAATAAGATAAACAAAGACAATTATAAGATATGATATATGACTAATAGCGTGTGTGAAAGTATATTTATAATGGTGTACAATGTAAGGAAAATCAGAATGGATGCTGTAGATTCAATCCTGTAATTCTAAGATAGGATAAGTATTCAATGGTGTAGATGTAAATAAAATCAGAATGGATGGTGTAGATTCAATCTTGTAATTCTAAGATAGGATAAGTATTCAATGGTGTAGATGTAAGAAAAATCAGAATGGATGGTTTAGATTTAATCTTGTAATTCTAAGATAAGCATTCATTGAACAATTATTTAAGAAACATTTACTCTTCATACTTAATCTCTTACACAAACTTATTTCTTTTCCTCATTCAAAACTAAAAAAGAAGTAAAAGATGAATTTCAATCATTCTGGCCCTTCTTATGCATTTTCTTTTTCAAGCTCATCTGATGATGAACTTCAACATATAATTAATAGTTATGATGCGGAACAAAAATTGATAGCTCAACAAATTTGCAACAACAATCTTATCCTAGCTGAATTTTTTGTAAACCAAAATGATGCGGCTACCCAAGGAGGCTCGGTTATTGGTCGTAATACAATCTATCGTGATCGAGAAACAGCAGCACAACGTCTTTTCAACGACTATTTTTCTGAAAATCCAACTTATAACGAAGCAATGTTTCATAGGCGTTTTTGAATGTCTCAAAATTTATTTCTTTGTATTATTGATGACGTGAAAAATCACGATGGTTACTTTGTCCAACGAAAAAACGCGGTGAGGAGACTTGGCTTGTCTACCCTTCAAAAAATAATAGCTGCCTTTCGGATATTGGCATATGTAATGCCAACAGATGCGGTTGACGAGTACATTATTATTGGAGAGTCTACTGTAATTGAATGCATCAAGAGATCTTGTCGTGCAATTGTGGAAATATATTCAGAGCGATATCTAAGATCGCCAACTGTCAGTGATGTTGCTAGACTACTTTATATTGGTAAAGAGCGTGGCTTTCCAGGAATGTTAGGTAGTATAGATTGCGTACATTGGAGGTGGAAAAATTGTCCAACAACATGGGCAGGGCAATATACAGGTCGAAGTGGAGATCCAACTATTATTCTTGAAATTATCGCTGATTATGATCTTTGGATATGGCATGCATACTTTGGCATGCCAGGATCTAATAATGATATTAATGTATTGGAAATATCTCATCTTTTCTCTGACCTTGCTAGAGGTATTGCTCCACCCGCAAATTATGTTATTCAAGGAAAAGAGTACAATATGGGGTATTATTTAGCCGATGGTATATATCCCAAATGGTCCACACTTGTGCAAACTATTCATGACCCACGTACTCCGAAAAAGAAGTATTTTGCAATGAAACAAGAATCATGCAGAAAAGACGTAGAGCGTGCATTTGGAGTTCTACAAAGTCAATTTGCAATTGTATCAAATCTTGCACATTTTTGGAGAAAGAGTGATTTGGAAGATATAATGACTGCATGCATTATTTTACACAATATGATAATTGAGGATGAACGAGGCCTTTATGCACCAATTGAAGCTGAGAGAGAAGCGCCAACTCCAGATGTTGAAATGGTGACAAATGAAACAATTCAATTTCAAGCATTTCTTGCACGATATAAAAAAAATTAAAGAAAAAGAGGCTCACATGGCCCTTCGAAATGCATCGATTGATCATTTGTGGGAGGAATTTTCTAGTTTAGAAAATTAATTGCATTTATCATGTAATTTATGTTTTTGTTAATCTATTATGGAATGTTCATTTTATGTTCAAATTAATTTTATTACTTTTTGAGGATTTATATATAATTTTCAAATTAACTAAAAAGGAAAACCATAATTGTATTTAATTATATTAGAAAATATAAATATTAAACATTAATGTATAAATATGTAAATATATTAATTCAATTTAACAAGGAATAAAAAAGGAATATTCCAATGTAGAGTGAAATATAGTGTTAACTGTTGGAGTTGAATCTTGAATTTCCCTAAATTTTCCTCTAAAATAGTGTAAAAACACAAAAAAATAAAGTTGACTGCTGGAGATGCTCTTACCATAGTAGGAAGCTAACTCTTGATATTTTAGTTTACTTACTAAAATTATGTCATCAGGTGTGGGCCGTGTGTGATATATAATATATAAAGGATACCCACCTAGTAATATGGATTAGTGTTATGTCTATATTTAATTAATATATAAAGGACGTGTGAGTGTTGTATGTTATATATATTAACTTAATGCATGCATGTATATATGCATGTTACTCCACATTATATATATGTGTATATATACATACATATGATTGAATATAGATATATTAATTAGAATATATTAGTGCTTCTTATGTTAATTTATCCACATATTATGTTTATCCACATATTATGTTGGACAGGTGGCTTTTCCTAATTCAGGTCACGATCAACCAATCAGGTAATAAATCGGGGAATTAATGTCATGCATAACTCCAAAAGTGGTTTGTTAAGGAAACTAAATAAAACAAGTCCAGTATGCAATGTCAATATAAATGCAAATAGCATAAAATACAAGAACTACATAGGCCAAATGAGTAATGAAAGGCTCATGTATTACATCCTCCCTTACTTATAAAAATTTAGTCCACGAAATTTTACTTACCGAAATAAATTAGGATACTTAGCCCTCATCTCATCTTCCCTCTCCCGTGTAGCTTCTTCTATAGAGTGATTTCTCCAAAGTACTCTAACTAATGGATTTCTTTATTCCTGAGTTTCTGGACCTCTCGTAATAATATCTCCACAGGTATCTCTTCGTAGCTCAAGACAACATTTAACTCTACTGGTCCATGTTTCAGAATATGAGATGGGTTTGAAATGTATTTTTTCAACATAGAAACGTGAAATATGTCATGTATTTGAGACATTGATGCTGGCATGTCAAGTCTGTAAGCAACATCACCAATTCTTTCTATGATATGGAATGGGCTGATGTATCTAGGACTTAGTTTTCCTTTCTTTCCTAATCGTATTACCCCTTTCGTTGGTGCACCTTCAGAAGCACTTGGTCTTCCACAACAAATTCTAGCATTCTTCTTCTTTGATCTGGGTAATTCTTCTGTTAACTCTGATCCATTTCCATGCTTTGTCAAATTTGCTTTACAGCCTCTGTCATTTCTCGAATCATGTCTGGACAAAAAGGTTTCTTTTACCAACCTCGTCCTGTTGGATCGGCGATCTACACTTTCTGCCATACAATGCTTCATAGGGAACCATCCTGATTATAGCCTGATAGTTGTTGTTATATGAGAATTCTATCAAAGATAGATATTTACTCCACTGTCCTAAAAAATCTAGAACACATGCTCTAAGTATATCTTCTAAAGTTTGCATAGTCCGTTTTGATTGTCCATCTATTTGAGGATGATAAGTAGTACTGAAGGACAATTTTGTACCCAGTGCCTTCTGTAGACTCCTCCAAAAAGTAGATAAAAACCTCGAGTCTCTATCAAAGACGATAGATAGTGGCACACCATGAAGTCTAACCACCTCTTGTATATATAATTGTGCATATTGATCCATGGAATAAGTAGAACAAATCAAAATGAAATGAGCTGATTTGGTTAGTCTGTCTACGATCACCCAAATAACATTGTGTCCCTTGACGATTTTGGGCAAGCCTGTCACAAAATCCATAGTGATTCTTTCCCGTTTCCATTCTGGAATAGGCAGAGGTTGTAGTGTTACAGATGGCCTTTGAAGTTCCGCCTTTATCTGTTGACAGGTTAAGCACTATTCCACATACTGTGCAATATCCCTGTTCATACCTGGCCACCAATAATGTATCTTCAAAATCTTGGTACATCTTAGTAGCCATTGGATGTACATAATCTGGTGTCGAATGCGATTCTGCTAAAACATCCTCTCAGATATTTTCTCTTTTGGGCACGTATAATCGTTCCTTAACTCGCAACATCTCCATTCTTGGATATCTTTAAATCAGAAGACACTCCAGAGGAAATATCTTTCTTCACCTTAACATAGTAATCACTGTGTTGTTCCTGTTGAATTCGATCAAGTAGCATTGGTCGGAGTGTTAACGCTGCTAATTTAGCTTCAATAGACCCCAGTGATATAATCTCCACGTTCATTTTCTAGAGATCCATTAGCTCTGGTTTTGGAATGTGAATCGCAATTGCATTGCTTTGTGTTGATTTCGGCTCAATGCATCTGCTACGACATTGGCTTTACTAGGGTGATAATTGATCACACAATCATAGTATTTCACTAGCTTCAACCATCTTCGTTGTCTCATATTCAATACCTTCTATATGAAAAAGTACTTTAAACTTTTGTGATCTGTATAGATATCACACCGTTCCCCGTACAGGTAATGTCTCCATATTTTAAGAGCAAAAACTACTGCAACAAGTTGTAGATCATGCATAGGATATTTCATTTCGAGTCCTTCAATTGTCTAGACGCATACACAATCACCATACCGTTTTGCATCAGTACGCATCCCAAGCCATTCTTTGAAACATCACTATAAACTACAAAACCTCCAGTACCTGATGGTATTGAGAAAATTGGTGCTGAAGTCAATCTATTTTTCAATTCTTGAAAGCTTTGTTCGCATGCTTCCGTTCATTTGAACGAGACACTTTTTCTAGTCAATTGTGTTAAAGGTGAAGCAATTTTGGAGAATCCTTCTACAAATTACGTACTTCTAAAGGATTTGTAGGTTGTGGCCAATTATCGATAGCACCAACTTTACTTGGATCAATTGCGATTCTTGTTCCGGATATATCATGTCCCAAGAATACAACTCGATCTAGCCAGAATTCACATTTCTTAAATTTAGCGTATAGTTGTTTTGCTATTAGGATCTCTAATACCATTCTCAAGTGTTCCACGCGCTACACTTTTGTTCTAGAGTGGATTAAGATATCATCGATAAATACAATAACGAATTTATCTAGAAAATCTTTAAATGTCCGATTCATCAAGCCCATGAAAGTTATTGGGGCATTAGTAAACCCAAACGACATAACCAAGAATTTGTAGTGTCCATACCACGTGCTAAATGTTGTCCTCGATGTATCCTCTTCTTTTATTTTCAGCTGATGATACCCGGATCGCAAGTTGATCTTTGAAAATACTGTTGCACCTTGAAGTTGATCAAACAAATCATCGATTTGAGGTAACGGATATTTATTCTTAATTGTAACTTTGTTCCATTCACAGTAGTCGATTCACAATCTCATCATACCATACTTCTTTCGTACAAACAAGACTGGAGCACCCCATGGCGAGAAGCTAGGTCTAATGAATCCTTTATCTAGCAACTCCTGCAATTGTATCTTTAATTCTTTCAATTCCAATGGGGCCATGCAGTGTGGAGCTTTAGAAATTGGAGACCTTCCTGGAAGAAGGTCAATAACAAACTCAATCTCATAGTCAGGTGGTAATCCGGGAAGATCATCTGGAAATACATCTGGATATTCTTGCAGTATTGGAACTTCATCAAGGGCTGGTTGGTGTTGTTCGTCGATGCTCATAACACATACTGGGTATCCTACACACCCATCATTCAATAAACTCTGTGCCTTTACTGCTGATATCATAGGAAATCTAAAGTGGGTTGCGATTCCTGCAAAGGGAAATGGTTCTCCCCTGGAGGTTGAAAGGTCACTGTCTTTTGCTGGCAATTAATAGTAGCTCCATACTTCAATAACAAATCCATACCCAAAATTACATCATAATCATTCATCGGTAATAGTATAAGATCAGCATAAAGTTCTATATTTTCTATTGGAATAGTGTACGCTTTCAAAATTTGATTGATTTGCCTTGAGTATCCAGACGGGATCATCACGTTGTAACTAACCTTCATAATATCGGGTATTCTACCTTGCCTCTTAACATACTCAGTTGATGTAAAAGAATGTGTAGCTTTTTAATCAAATAGTACTAATGCTGGAACATCATGGATAAAGAGTTTACCTGTCACTACTGATGGATTTGCCTCTGCATCTGCTCTGGTGATGGTAAAGACTCTAGCTGGTATGTTTTGTTGCCTTGTAGGATTTGAGTTTTCTGGGCATGTCCTGTCAATATGACCAACCTCCCCACACACAAAACATCTTCTAGTATCTGCAGGACATTTTCCCATGTGTTGAATTCTACATTTTGGACATTTAAGTGTCATTGGTGCTTTTCCTTGTTCCACCCTAGGTTTCTTACTTGGATCCCACTGTTGCTGACCTTGTTTGTGTTGGAAACTAGGTTTCCATTGTGGAGTTTGAAAAGGTCTTTCTTTTGATTTCCAACCCATCTTTGTCCTTTTCCCTATTTGAACTGGCATCGAGCTTCTTGAGCACGAATGATCTTTAATTCAGCTTGTTCCGCCATTAGTGCTCTCTCTGCAACTTGTAAGTATGTCACTCCTTGAGTTCCTGCCATACCGCGTCTCTATATAGTTCTTGCCTTAAGCCCTTCAAGAAATCTCTCCACTTTTAGAGTGTCAGTGCTAACCATGTGTGTAGCAAACCTAGACAGTTGTTCACATTTGCGAATATAGTCCCCTACTGTCATAGTTTCCTGTCGCAATTGTATAAATTCATTCATGTTCGTTACTCAAACAGGAGTTGTGAAGTATTTGTTTCTGAATAACTCATTGAATCTTTCCCAGGTCATGATTTTATCATCTTCGACACTCTTCATTGTATCCCACCAATGTCCGGCACTTCCGCGAAGTAAGAAAGATACACACATCACTTTCTCTTCTTCTGGGACTCTACTATTTTGGAACATGTTCTCTACAAACCTACGTTTTGATGGAGCCCATGATTTCACATCATAAAAACCTCAAAAAGAAAAAAACCCCACATTTTTCTCCACAATCCAAAAACTCTAAACAACTTTTTGTGGACCCTACACTCCCCACTATAATATCATATATCTTTATTATATTTTACATTATATAATATGCATTATTACATTTATACAACTATATAAAATTTATATTTTCATAAAATAAAAATATATTTTATATATAATAAGTATTTGTTTATATTTATAACAAAAATTTCAAAACTATTTCAATTTTTTTTATTATCAAATAGTGGTGATGTGTGGACCTACACCCTGCTATCCCTACCCGCAATTTTCTTGTGGCCCAAAAAAACAATTGGTATTCTCAAAAAAAAAAAATGGGAAAAAGTGGTACCATATATACGGAACCGCTTTTTTGAGGAACACAAAAAGCTTCATCCCACAATGGTGTGAGGTTTCTTCATGAGGTTTTTCACCCAGAAAAACCCCTCAAAAAAGTCCCCACTACATATGCCCTTATGACATCATCTCGGTCACCATACGACATATGTGTCTCCCCTTCTTGGTTTCTATCCCCACTACTACTCTCACCTCTATTTCTCACCAGGACAGGAATACTGTCTTAGAGGAAACCTAATAACACATGGTCCATATAATTCAAGAAACATAAAATGCACCAGACGATAAAGTAAAACTTACTGGCATGCTTAAGATCCACGATTTTTGAGTTTGTGTACACGAACAGTCTATATAACATGCAAACCGGGATCTCATAGACTTTGTGACGCCCACTCCTATTATGACTATTGAAAAAAATATAAATAGTAAAACTCGGCCACAAACTCTATTTAAAACGTGTAATAATTTTTTTTATCCCTGTGATATGATAACAACAAACAAGTAAAATTATTTTAATTATAAGATAAGAACAAACCATGTCTATAAACAAAAGAGGTAACCAACCCTGTTATTAAACACAATAGACATCCACGTGACCAAACGCATAACCCACATCACCCGGCTATTTACATGTACATATTTACATAAGAGTTTTTAAAAGAGAGTACAACCTTAAACCAAAATATAATACAGGACCAAAAAGGGAAATGTGGCCCATCAACATATCCCAACAGGTCGTCATCCACGTACATTGTCCTCAGTAACCAATAAGAGCTCCAGTGGCCTGGGTAGTAAGCCAATGAAATCCAACATCACCAAACTCACCTACAATACATGAACTACGTGAGCTAATGCCCAGTAAGCGAAAATCATGCATACTGAAAGAACAATGTAATACAAATGCAATGCAATCTAAGATGTTTTTACCAAAAGTGCGCAAAATGAGTTTGAAACCTTTTATTCGGAATCATTACTTTTTATTGGGCATGCCCCGCAAAATGAGTTTAAAACCATTGCACCCTAAAATATAATGAGTTTGAAACCAAATGCCCCGCATGCCTCGTTGCACTAGCAGTGGCCAACAAAAATCTTTTCTTTTCATAGAAAATCTTGTCATGCATGCCTCATCTAAACCATGCTCATATGTTATGCATGCACATGACAATGCTAATGAATACTATGCTCAATGAAATGACAATCATCACATTCCATTATCAACCCAACAACATATATGGACGTCCAGATTTCCATAATACATCCATTAAGATACAAGAATCACATTTAGTGTCGATAAAGCAGGAAATACTATGTTCATGCATTGTAGTTGCAGATGGATTTTCACTTACCTTTTACCTCTTGATATTCTACTGAAAGTTAGATAATTGTGTTTTTTTTCTAATCTTATATAGGTGTAAGAAAAGCTGTAAAAATATAAGCCATCAGTTTTTATTCTCAAATTAGTATATTTATTATACTTAATTCTTGTATAGGACTTTAATTCTTATATATATATATATATATATATATAGCTAAATAAGAAAGTGATCTTAAAATATTCAAATTAGACTTAGTCAAAACTTTTAAACACCCCAATTTCCATTATAGGTTTTTATATTACTTAAAATAAGTATATCCCTCCTATTAAAATCCATATATACTAAACATGACTTTACCATTCTCTATTAAATTTCATCTTCATATGACTCAAAGGTTTCAATTGTTATCTAATTGATAAAGTTAGAATACATTTATAAGTTGAGTTTAAGCACTTATGGCCAAGTGTTGATTGTAATCAACTTTTACATATTTTTTCCTTTCTTGAAGGGAATTACAACAAATTTCATTGAATGTAATATGTTCTACCATCGTTTAAAAGCAAAAGATAATATTCCCTCAAGAAAAGCCAACATCCTTTGAAGAAACACCCTCTTCGATTTGGTTATTACCAACTTAAAAGAATAAATATATATAAATTAGAGCAAAACATTAGACTACACTTTATTTTAATTGTAATACATAAACAACAACTCGTAAGACTGCCAAAAATACAAAAAATAAAACAGACTTAGAAATACAATATGGTAAAGAACTAAAACATAAATGAAGATGCTGAAAAATAAAAATGAAAAAAAATAAATTCTCACAACAAAGGATTGGGTTGGTTCTCATTATCCCAAAGACGCACATAACCAAAACCAGGACTTGCAGCAGGGAAACATAAAAGTTTGAATAAATCCAAGATAGTAAATGAAGTGCAAAATTTTCACTACTGTATAGAAGAAGACACCTCAATACAAGAGAAAATAACACAAAACATGAAGTGCTTAATCTACAACCAAAAATCCCCCGAGATTCAAACTCTAAACTCACCATGAACTAACCATCCAATAAAACTTAAAAATAAAATGCACTGGTGAACAATGAACCATGAAAGACTGAATTTTTTCTGAATCAAAGCTTTGAACCAGAAATGTGCTTTAATCTTTTTCTCCCTACTAATTTCTATCACCATACACGCATAGTTACACATGCATATAAAATTCACTTTATCACTCTATCTTGCCGCCTCGGGTCTGTATAAATTGACGTGCCTTCCGAATATTGCAACAACAGATTACACATGCATGGACCAGTGGCGGATGTACATTCAAGCTTGGGGGTACAGTTGTACCCCCAAACTTAAAAAATTCAACAACATTTTTTAGTAAAAAAAAATTAATAATAAATTTGTACCCCCATTTTGACAAAATAAATTAGAAAATTCAAATAAAACAGTACGAATCCCGATAATAAAATTTAAAAATCAAACAATTTACTTAACAACTTGAATAAATAAACCATAGCAAAAGTCAAAATTTATAAAACTAAAAATATCAAAAAACAAAAATCTAATAATATCAATAATGTTACCAAAATCGTGTTTTGATTTTTCATGTACGGTTATATAGTCAACTTTTCACAAAATTTTTAAACACCATTTTGTTCTATGACTTTAAATATTAAACAATATTTATATGTATTTTTTTTAAAGTATAGTACCCCCATTTCAAAAATCCTGGATCCGCCACTGGCATGGACATGAGAGAAAAAAGATGGTGGTCGAAAGAGTACATACCGATCTATCTGAAGTTGTGTAATTAGGCATATCTCCAGATTGAAACTCAATATCAACAAGTATCAACTACAAAGAGAAAAGCAGGAAGTTTGACTTTCTGATGAACTGAAATCTAGAAAACCCAAAAAACAAAAAGTATAAATGACAACTAGATATTTGGCTTCATAATGAGAGCTAGGAATTGCATTTGGCTTGAGAAATGTATTTTGTAACAATCTAAGAAACATATCAAATGACTTAATGCTCCAACCATTCAATATAACTCCTGCACTTTCAACAAGGAAAATGGATCTTGGATAAATCTACATTTCTCATATAGTCTTAGGAAAATCTCAAAAATTCATTCAAGCTATTTATATATTCTGGAGGCACACGATTCAAACTCATTATCCAATTACGATCCATAATTCAAAAACCTATTGTAGCTATTAACCCGTTGAACAAATAGATATACCTGGTCGAATAAAAATTTAGAGAATAAAATTGAAGTTGAGTGCACTCTGTATAAACCTAACTCAATAAAGGAAACAAAGTATGTCAACAATATTTAAAACCATTTCCCCTTCCTTATTCGATACCCTGCAAATACAAAAGGTAAAAATAAACCGCTCATTCAAAGAGACAAGAAAACATCAAAATACAAAACCAGGTGATAAAACAGAAATAAGTAACAGCGATAACAATATGTATCTTCACCATTATCATAAAAAATTGAAATTGCAGGGGATTTTGCTAATAAGCATCCTACACCTAAATTGCTAGATATAGGATGCATGCCCAAATACAATAGAAATCAATAATAGAGAAACATCATTCTCACTAAGATAAATACTTAAATAAACCAACCAGGCGCTGCTGCAAATCTTACTATTCAGCATTATCACTTCAACAATAAGATTTAATCTTTTTGATATGAACAGCTGTGAGTATGTCATGTGATAGCCACTAACTAAAGTAAGGGTTAGGGGTTATTTTAGGGGATTAGGGATTATATAGATATTAGGGGCTATTTTAGGTTAGATGTTTTGGGGTTGTAATTAATTAGTATAAATAGGTGTAATCTCATACATAATTTTACACCAAAATTTCAAATAATTAGGGTAATTATATTTTCTCTCTAATTATCATTCAAGTTTCATATATATCTATATATATATATATATATATATATATATATTCAAAATTCACAAGCTTCTTTCAATATTTTTCACAAATTCTTTCATTAATTAGTTTGATTTGTTAAAATTACATATATTAGTTATATAATTTTATTTAATGTAGAAAACGAAGGGGTCGAGGATTAGGACTTTTACTGTTCATTTTTCTACATCGAATATCTGCGATTATCAAGGTAGGGATTTATATATTATTTGTCTTTATTTAATATTTCACGATTATACTTCATTGATTGCATTATATGTCAAGAGGAAATAAATTCATATAAGCTAGGGGCTATGAAAAGGGCCCGGGATCAAAAGTATCTTCGGGGTGAACCCGCAATGCTATATGCGAGGGCTGAGACGATCGAGAGGAAAAAGAGGAAATGAATGAATTTTTCTTTGTAATTATGTGAATGCTTTTCATGTTATATTAAATATTTGAGATATATCCCTCGAAGCGAGATGAAGCTCACCCCTATTATTATCATGATTTTCAGGTTGAGGAATCCAACTGAAGATATGATGTTGTGGATGGTGGAATAAATCATGTTATACTTTAAATAATTATGATCGGACTAAATTTTAGATTTATGTCTTTAATTTTTCCGGTTTATGCTTGGAACAATTGTTGAATATTTAATTTGGAAGATGTAATATTATTATTATTATTATTATTATTATTATTATTATTATTATTATTATCATTATATTTTTTTTTCCTAATAATTAAAATTCTAAATCAATTTTTTTTATCATTATTGGGATCACTTTAATTTATAAATTTATGTTTTCTTAAAAATATTTTAGAATACTTTAATTTTATAAAATTGGGTCGGAGAGCAGTCTACGTTTTCAGAAGGCTTGTTAAAAAAATTAAAAATTAAAATGTATAGTTTTTTAAAAAAAAAAAATCAAACTTTGTATAAGATAAAATGGTGTAATAACATCCACCTCCATCATATCTTGTCGATCTCCTCAAGGTATGAGAATTATTAATGCAAGTTACATTATACAATTCTACCAGTATGCTCATTTATGTCATGATGTATTCCATATTATTATATTCTGCTTTAGAAATATAATATCAGTTTATATGTTAAATGAATAGAAACCTTATATTTTTTAAAAAAAAAAAACAAATTGTAAAAATAGACTTATAGTTGCAAATGCACATATATATAGATGGCGAGAACTCGCTTTTCGCCACATCGCAAGAAAGAACAATAATAATAATAATCGGGGTCCGAATCATCCCATTAACCGACTCAATCATTATTTCAACTATCAAATTGAGGGGGGATAGCATTGGAGAATATATAGTAAAAATTCATCAGTTGTGGTATAATGTGAGGAATGTCATCGGTGCTCCAAACGAACGCGCTGCCTCCCGTAGAGTGATTGATAGCTTACCCTGGTTTTGGAACGTCAAAGCTGAAAAGCTTTATGCCTCATTATTGGAGTATGACGGGCATGATGATAGACCCAAAATCAACTACGGGACATTTACTGCCAGGTTATACCGTAAATGGATTGAGTTTTTGAATAATGAAGCTATGGTAGAAGATGAGGAACCGAAAGGAAACCTAGAAGAAGATCCGGAAGAAGATCCAGAAGAAGATCCGGAGGAAGATGAAGACATGGATCAGTAGAGATAGATGGGTTTATGTATTGCAATAATTGATAAATAAATCCTTATTATATAAAGCTTAGTTGTCCTTTAATTGATCTTAATTTATTTGACCATTATATTATGATATTTAGATTTTAAGTTAGATATTTCATGCAAAATCCATTAATAAATTGGTATAAATAATAATAATATATTATGTATGACGTTAGGAATATGGCTCCCCGTCGTGGAAATCAAGTCAATGGTGAGAACTCCACTAACACAAGAAATCAAACCACCGCTCTTTGGAGATATAATTCTTTGAGTTCTCGAGAGGTGTGCAGAACAATGGGGACAATAACAACAACAACGCACGAGTTGTGGAACAATTTCGCCACTATCGTCCACCCACATTCAACGGACGTGATGGCCCGATAGCAGTAGAAGAATGGTTTCGATCGCTAGAGAGGATTTTTCGACTTATTGGATGCCTGATTTAACGAGAGAGTCGTATCGCCGCTTTCCAACTCATCAAGAAGGCGTTGATCATTGGTGGGAAGGGTATTGAAGGACTAAGACCGAGGAAGAGCGAAATGCTTTAACATGGGATGAGTTCAAAATGATTGTAATGGAAAAGTTTTTCCCACAATCATATCGGGACAAGAAGGTGACATAATTCCTTAACTTTAAACAAAGAAACATGATGGCATCACAGAGTATGAGACGAGTTCAATCAACTAAGTCGTTTTGCTCCACACCTAGTGGATAATGATTTGAAAAAGGCTCGAGGTTTAGAAGGGGACTTGAGCACAACTATCGGGAATACTATCCGCTCAAGGAGATTTGGAGTACTCGGTGATGGTGAGAAGGGCTCATGAGGTGGAAGCAAGTTTTCTTTGGGGACGAAGAGGAGCAAAAGTTGGTCGTTTTACGAGAAAAGAAAATGGGGACGGGGCAAAACATAATAAAAATGAAAATCAAAATAAAGAGATAAAAAGCGAGTGGAAATGCACGTCCAACTACGCAAGCAGACAGACAACTTGCCCAAAATGCAAGAAGAATCATTTTGGAGAATGTTTAGCTGGACAAGGAAAATGCTTCAAGTGTAAGAAGCCAGGACATAAAGTCTCTAATTCTCCTCTTTTAAAAGCTGAGCGGGAAAGAGGAGAACAAACATCTGGAGGTAGAGCTCGAATGTATGCTATGACTCAGGAAGAAGCTGATCAGAATCCGAGTACAATGTCAGGTATGCTAACCATCTCTGGAATACCTGCTCTTGTACTTTTCGATCTTGGTGCCACACATTCGTTTTTATCTGCCAAATTTCATGATATATTAGGACATAAGAGTGCTAGAGTAAGTGAACCCCTTGAGGTTAGCTTGCCATCCGGAGATTCAATAACAACCGATTCAAGTAAATAAGGATGTTGAAGTGAATATAGGGGGAAAATATCTTAAAGTCGATCTATACATAATTAAGATGAAGGATTTTGACATAATCTTAGGTATGAATTGGCTTAGTAGATATCAGGCAGACATTAAGTGTCACGAGAAAGAGATAATATTCAAACTGCCAGGAAATGATGAGATAAAATTCTATGGGATTAAGTCTAAGGCAGTACCACGAGTGATATCCGCAATGAAGGCAAGAAAGATATTGAAAAAGAAAAATTGTCAAGGATATCTAGTGAGTTTAGTAGATACCTCGACAACCGAAGTGACACCTAATGACGTACCAATTGTGCAAGAATTTTTGGATGTATTTCCAAAAGACTTGTCGGGAATTCCTCCAGATCGCCAGGTTAAATTTAGAATAGATTTGGTACCTGGGGCAGCACCTATATCTAAGGCACCCTATAGGATGGCGCCAAAGGAGTTACAAGAGTTAAAGGCGCAAATACAAGAACTTTTGGATTAGGGATTTATTAGACCTAGTGTATCACCGTGGCGAGCACCAGTTCTGTTTGTAAAGAAAAAAGACGGGTCACTTAGAATGTGTATCGATTATAGAGAACTTAATCGATTCACAGTGAAGAACAAGTACCCGCTACCGAGGATTGAAGATTTGTTCGATCAATTGAAAGGTGCCAGCACTTTCTGTAAGATTGACTTGAGATCCGGATATCATCGATTAAAAATTAAAGAGAGTGATATTAAAAACAAAGCATTTAGAACTCGATATGGACATTATGAGTTTGTAGTAATGCCATTTGGGTTAAGTAATGCACCAGCAGTATTCATGGACTTGATGAATAGAGTGTTTCATCCGTATCTAGACCAATTCGTCATAGTCTTTATAGATGATATACTTGTATATTCAAAGAATACAGAACAACATATTGAGCACTTAAGAATAGCGCTGGAAACACTTCGCAAGGAAAAGTTATATGCGAAATTCAAGAAATGTGAGTTTTGGTTAGATCGAGTGGTGTTTCTTGGACATGTAATCACTGCTCAAGGAATTGAAGTGGACCCGGTTAAAGTTGAAGCAATCAACGAATGGAGTGCACCTAAGAATGCGAATGAAGTTCACAGTTTTCTAGGTTTGGCAGGCTATTATCGGAGATTTATTGAAGGATTCTCAAAGATAGCTGCGCCTATGACTCGATTGACAAGAAAGGGGAGAAGTTCCAATGGAATGCAAAATGCGAAGAAAGCTTTCAGGAGTTGAAGCGAAGGCTAACTTCTGCATCAATATTAACAATTCCTGACCCCACTAAAGATTTTGTTATTTATAGTGATGCATCAAAACAAGGTTTGGGATGCGTACTAATGCAACATGGTAAAGTGGTTGCCTATGCCTCAAGACAACTAAAGCCACATGAGTTAAACTATCCTACTCATGACCTAGAGTTAGCTGCAGTAGTGCATGCATTAAAGATCTGGCGCCATTACCTATATGGAGGGAAATGTGAAATCTTCACCGACCACAAAAGTTTGAAATATCTGTTTACTCAGAAAGAGCTAAACATGAGGCAAAAAAGGTGGTTGGAATTGGTAAATGACTATGATTGCACTATCAGCTATCATCCGGGTAAAGCTAATGTTGTAGCCGATGCATTAAGTCGTAAAACAAAAGGAGAAATGTCAAGCTTGATATCTGAACAAGAACATCTTGTGAGAGAATTTGCCAGGATGAGAATTGAAGTAGTGGTACCACCAAAAAGCACAGAAATAGTACTAGCATCTTTGGTGGTGCAACCTACTTTGAGAGAGAAGATAAAAGAAGCTCAACCTCGAGATAAAGTTTTGAGCAAAATGAAAGAAAAAGCTCGGGAAGAAAATGTAAAAGGATTTGTTATAACAAATGATGGTACTTTGACTTATGAAGGGAGATTATGTGTTCCTAAAGAAGAAGAGCTTAGAAAAGAAATTCTCGAAGAAGCTCACTGTACGCCGTACACAGCTCACCCTGGAGGTACAAAAATGTATCGAGATTTAAGAGAAGTATTTTTGTGGCGAAGTATGAAAAGAGATATTGGAATTTTTGTGGAAAAATGTTTGACTTGTCAACAAGTTAAAGCCAAACACCAAAGACCATCTGGTTTGCTCAAGTCACTTGACATTCCAGAATGGAAATGGGAGCACATAACTATGGATTTTGTGGTAGGACTTCCACCATCGAGAAAGGGAAACAAAGCGATTTGGGTTGTAGTAGATCGGTTAACAAAGTCGGCTCATTTCCTACCAGTTAAAATGACGTTCAGTATGGAGCGATATGCACAAATTTATATTGAGGAGATAGTAAGACTTCATGGAGTTCCCATGTCAATTGTTTTAGACAGAGATACACGTTTTACTTCTAAGTTTTGGAAAAGTCTACAAAGTGCCTTGGGAACAAAGCTAAACTTTAGTACGGCTTATCATCCACAAAGCAGGATGGGCGTCTGAAAGGACTATACAAATATTGGAAGATATGTTGAGAGCATGTGTGCTCAACTTAGGAAGTAATTGGGAAACATTATTACCTTTGGTGGAATTCGCTTATAACAACGAGTTATCAAGCGACTATTGGGATGGCTCCATACGAGGCGTTGTACGAGAAGAAAAAATGTAGATCACCATTATATTGGAGCGAAGTTGGTGAAAGAAAAATTTTGGGGCCTGAATTAATTCGCAAACTGTTGAGAAGATAGCTATGATACAAGATCGAATCAAGATGGCTCAAGATAGACAAAAGTCATATATCTTTGATAGACGGAGAAAACATATACGATTTGATGAGGAGAAAAAGTATTTACGAAAGTTGCTCCTATCAAAGGTGTTATTCGATTTGGCGAAAAGGGAAAGTTGAAACCGAGATATATTGGTCCATTTGAAATCCTTACACGAGTTGGAGATTTAGCTTATCAGCTTGCATTACCACCGAGTCTATCAAGTGTGCACAATGTTTTTCACGTCTCTATGCTAAGAAAGTACGTTCATTATCCAAGTCACATCGTGAATTATAAGGATCTGACAATCAACAATGACTTAACTTATGATGAAGCACCAGAAGTTGTTTTGGAACGCAAGATTCACCATTTGAGAAATAAAGATATTGCTCTGATCAAAGTACAGTGGAGACGTCATGGCAGAAATGAAGCTACTTGGGAGCGTGAAGAAGAGATTCGTGTCAAGTACCCAAGTTTTTCAATTCCAGGTAAGATATCGAATTTCGAGGACGAAATTATATTTAAGGAGAGTAGAATGTGATAGCCACTAACTAAAGTAAGGGTTAGGGGTTATTTTAGGGGATTAGGGGTTATATAGATATTAGGGGCTATTTTAGGTTAGATGTTTAGGGGTTGTAATTAATTAGTATAAATAGGTGTAATCCCATACATAATTTTACACCAAAATTTCAAATAATTAGGGTAATTATATTTTCTCTCTAATTATCATTCAAGTTTCTTATATATCTATATATATATATATATATTCAAAATTCACAAGCTTCTTTCAATATTTTTCACAAATTCTTTCATTAATTAGTTTGATTTGTTAAAATTACATATATTAATTATATAATTTTATTTAATGTAGAAAATGAAGGGGTCGAGGATTATGACTTTTACTGTTCATTTTTCTACATCGAATATCTGCGATTATCAAGGTAGGAATTTATATATTATTTGTCTTTATTTAATATTTCACGATTATACTTCATTGATTGCATTATATGTCAAGAGGAAATAAATTCATATAAGCTAGGGGCTATGAAAAGGGCCCGGGATCAAAAGTCAGAGGAAAAAGAGGAAATGAATGAATTTACTGCTGTAATTATGTGAATGCTTTTCATGTTATATTAAATATTGACAGATATATCCCTACTGAGCGAGATGAAGCTCACCCCTATTATTATCTTGATTTTCAGGTTGAGGAATCCGGCTGAAGATATGATGTTGTGGATGGTGGAATAAATCATGCTATATTTTAAATAATTATGATCGGACTAAATTTTAGATTTATGTCTTTAATTTTTCCGGTTTATGCTTGGAACAATTGTTGAATATTTAATTTGGAAGATGTAATATTATTATTATTATTATTATCATTATATTTTTTTTTCCTAAGAATTAACATTGTAAATCAATTTTGATCATTATTGGGATCACTTTAATTTATAAATTTATGTTTTCTTAAAAATATTTTTAGAATACTTTAATTTTATAAAATTGGGTCGTTACAAGTCAAGAAAGCGTCGGTCAATTTTCTGACGTACCTACGATGATTCATTTTCGAGGTACAATATGGAAGTGAGAAAACAAGCAGAAAAACGAGCAAAGTAGGATCCCAGTTGTAGTCACATAGAGAGTGAGAGTAGGAAAACAAAGAAAGCAACCACTGGGTGAAATACAGAGAATGAGGAAGGAGGAGAAGCCTACAGGGAGTGCTTTTGTAAGCTGTTGTAACCAATACCATGCTGTGTGTTACCTCACATATTAGTGTTGCGACTTCAAAACATAGACATGTAGCAAAAATGAAAATAAATTACTTTTGTAATGCAGTGCTTGATAATCAAAGATATACTTGACCAAAGTGATCCCATTAAACTAAGAACCAATAAATTAATAGTATAGTAGGAAACATAGTACGATTCTGAAGTGTAAAAACTGAAGATAATCTGATCCTATTATAGCATTCACATGAAAAATATTAATATTTAAGGAAGAAAGTTTTAACTAGTCATAATGAGTCGAACAATAGTATTACCTCAATTGATACTTTAGATGGCGAGTTCCTTGTCCAGATCACTGATATCTGTGATTATAGGCCTGTTTTTGCGGTATAATTACATTGGTTACGAACGGGAAAAGCTTTCAAGATTACTTACAAAAGAGAAACATAAAATTACAAGAAAAGTAAAACCTAATTATTACAATTCTTGAATGGACTCCAACTCCATAAGCATGAATTATAATAGTTAGGTTTTCCTTTTCTTGTAATTTTATGTTTCTTTTTTGTAAGCCATCTTGAAGGCTTTTCCCGTTTGTAACCACTGTAATTATCCAACAATCGCAAGACAAATAGCGTACCTTCACGATGGCGAGGAGAAACAGAGTCTTAGCTTGGAGATGATCAATCTGACAGAAGACCTTCAAGTGGTTGCTGGAATTGTTGTTGTTGCTAAAAATGCGTTGCGTTTGAAGCATGGGGCAAGGATGATGATTTCTTATGCCATGACTTTGTCTTTAAAAGACTTATTGGTACACTTTACTGTGTGTATTGTATGGTTTTAACTGAGGATTTTTTCAAATTTTTCATGGTTTTGAAAAGAAATACGAAACGAGGATGTGATTTCCAAGAGGTTCGTTATTTCTAGTTTTTTGGATTGAGAAATGAATGATTCCAAAAATCTAAAAATGTGTTGAAACTTGTCTAAAAGTTTCAACTGATCCCGCATGATATTCATGCTGAAGGGATGTTATTTAAATAAAAAATTCCAAATGGTTTGCATCGTTTAGATGTTGTCACCAGGTTGGAAAATTTTCATGAATTCCAAAATGCATAACTGGAAGGAAATTAGATTAGTAGCCTGATTGTTCGATTGAAAATCGAAGAAAGCAATCGAAGGTCTGAAGCTAAATCCATGAAAGTCTTGGTAGAGACGCGAGAAAATTGTGTTGGAATATTTTTTTAGGAATTCTAACGGATCCAGCGACTGTGGGGGTTCGACCACACTTTATGTCCCACTTTTAGCTTTTGAGCTTCAGTTGCAGATTTAAGTATTTCATAAAGTGTTGTCTGAGATGTTGTAACACCAGAAACGACACTGTATTATAGTTGCAGAAGGTGTTGTCTGAGGTATTGTAACATCAGAAGCAAACACTGAAAGACACTTGCACGAGAGGTGTTGCCAAAAGTGTTGTAACACCAAAGGCAGTTTCAGAACCAAGTGAGGTCTGAAATGTTGCTGAAGGTGTGCCAACATATAAAGTCCACTAGTTGTAAAATGGTTTGAACACAATTGTCGGAACAAGGTCATGAAATTTGGTTGAACGAGGTTCTAACAATATTATTGGAACGAGGTTCTAATAGTAATACAACAACGAAAAGCATTCTACTGCTAATGAAAAGACCATGAGTTGTGTAAGTTCTGGGGTAATCCGGAGTTGAACAAAGAAACTCAGAATATGTGGGGGAAAGCTGTTTTAATGGCAAACAACATATTGAATAAAATCTCACTTAAAGGGAAAGATAAGACTCCTTACGAATTGTGAAAAAATCATAAGTCTTCTTATAATTACCTTAAAGTGTGGGAGAGTTTGGCTAAGGTTGCAATACATGAACAAAAGCAAGTTAAAAAAAATCAGTCCTAAAACGGTCGATTGTGTTTTTATCGGTTGTGCACTTAACAATAGTGCATATCGTTTTATGGTACATAAGTCAAAAAATCCGGAAAATGATAGTTGGTACCATAATTGAGTCAAGGAATGCTATATTTTTTTAAGAATATTTATCCTTGTAATGAAAGGATAGATGGAAGTTTAAAGAAACTATTGTATTCAGATGTTTCTGGAGGTGTTGCTTGGAAGTGTTACTTTTGTTGTTATAACATCTAGAACAACTGCAAATATTACTGCAGATGTTGCTGACGGTGTTGCTTTGAGTGTTATAACATCTGGAACAATACTTGGTACGACACTTGCTGTCACACATGACAGAATAGTTAGTTCAACACCGAGTGGTGAAGAACTAAGGAACTAAGAAGCCTAAGGTGGATAAGTTCTTTGTATCTGAATTCCTGACATTTATGTTAGATGGTAGGCCAAATTCGATTAAAGAGGCTCTAAGTAGTCCAGATACTCCGCTCTGGTAAGAAGAAATCAATAGTGAAATCGAGTCCATTATACAAAATCATACTTGGGAGTTGGTTGGTCTCCCTACTGGTCATAAACATTTAGGATGTATGTGGATCCTAAAGAAGAAGTATAAAGCAGATGGAACTATTGATAAGTATAAATCACGGCTTGTAGCCAAAGGCTTTAAATAAAAAGAAGGGTATGATTTCTTTGAAACCGATTTTCCGGTAACGAGGGTTGCGTCTATTTGGGTGCTTTTTTTGCGATTGCTGCTTTGCACAATCTTGAGATTCATCAGATGGCTGTGAAGACAGTATTTTTCAATGGAGATAGGTGCATAAGTATACATGGAACAACCTGAAGGGTTGGTTGCACTGCGAGTTAATAAGATCCTTGTACAGACTAAAACAAGCTCCAAAACAATGGCATCTTAAGTTTGACAACACGATGTTGTCAAATGGATTTAAAATCAGCGAGTGTGATAAATGCGTATATGTCAAAGGGACATCGGAAACATTTGTCATAGTTTGTCTATATGTAGACGATTTGTTAATCATGGGCAGTAGTCATGATACTATCATGGACACGAAAAGAATGTTAAAGAGAAACTTTGACATGAAGGATATGGGGACTGCTGATCTAATCCTGGGGGTAAAAATCAGCAGAACTCCTGATGGAATTATCTTGTCACAATCCCACTATGTAGAGAAATGCTCAAGAAATTCAATGCTTTTGACAGTTCACCATCAAAGACGCCCATTGATTTAAGTGTAAATATGGTTGCTAATAAAACAAAACCAGTGGCTCAGTTGGAATACTCATGTATAATAGGCAGTCTGATGTACATGAATACTCATTGGAAAACGTTAACCAGGGTATTAAAATTCTTGAAGTATATGTTCGCCTTATTTTTAGCTTCACCGCAAGTGTACGGTGTAGTTTATAGAATAGGGTAAGCAAGGTCGTATCCACGGAGACTAATAAATTTATGCGCTAAGTATTGAACCAAAATAGTCTTATTTTTATTTAGACGATCGAAAATGGATGATTGTTGTGGAAGTAAAGGCAAGAAATAACCACAAGAATACAAGATACTAAAAATAATGGAACTATCAAGAGAATGAATTGGGTTCCCGGGTTATGGTTTTAATTAATATTCCTCTTGTTGTTCGATTTAATCAAAAGCAAAGTTATTATCAATATTCTTATAACACGATCACAACGGTATTTTATCCCCACTCTCGAGATGTATATAAAGTGTAGATTGAAAAATCTATGCTAGCATCTCTACTCAACATAAGATACACAACTCCCAAAAGCAGAAAAGATAAATTGTCCTCACAAATATCTACAAACCTCTCGATTCATGCAAATATTCATGTTAAGTACTCAATATCTAATATTGAAACTCATCTCTCGAATTATGAATCAATATATCAAACATGTTAAATCATTGGCCAAGTGATAAAACAAGAGTAAGCATAAAGTACTCAAATAGGCTTCAAGACAATAAATTCAACTAAGATTAAAACCTCCAACAAGAGTTCAATTAATCTACTACCAAAACCCGGAAATCACAAGATGTTTAGCTACTCATTACAAATAAACAACTCATAGACAACTTGTTCATATTCATGACAAGCTAAAATGAAAGATTAAAGCACAAAGAATGAGAAAACTTAGGGAAATGGATAATCTCTCGATTAATCTTCAATCCTCAAGCTCCGATTTGACCCGATTCTTCCCTTGATTCTTCCTTGATGAAGATGAGCTATTTCTTGTGTTTTTGGGTCTTTTCCAGACCTTTCCTCCCCTGGTGTGCGCCCCAAAAAGTGGTATTTATACCCTTTTAGAAGCCTAGGTCAATTTGCTGTCATTTTTAGAAATTCCAGCACAGACGCACGGGGCGTGCGCCTGACGCATGGGTTACCCGTGCTCCAAGCCGTAGGTTTACAGCAACTCACGCACGTGTTATCCATGTGCCACGCACGTGTTATTCGTGTGCCACGCACGAGTTACCCGTGCTTGAAGCCGTAGGCATGCTCAAAACCTTCAGGTACCTTCAGGAGCGCATGGGTCGTGCTCCACGCACGGGTTGCCTGTGCGTCACCCAAACGTCCGAATTTGCTTACGGGGTCTTCATAAGAGTTGTAGACCTCTCTCTTAACTTCCCATAGCCACTTGAATCAGCTCAATATCAATTTTGTAGAGAGAGTTATGGCCAAAATACTAAACCCTACCAGTGTTGGAAATTCCATACGCGTTTGGACGTTCCTTGAGATAAATCTCCTTGTTGTTTGATCATCCATACTTTTTTTGACACACGACTCATCACTATGACTCTAGACTCCATATAGTTGGCTTCCAATTGGGTGTAATTGCTCGATTCTTGATGATTCTAGGTGGCAATGCTCGTATTTGTCACAAAATCACTCCAAATATCATTAAATTCCTACAAAACAAGCCAAGTGTAACACCTTTTCCACAAAGAGCGAATATATGTCATTTCATATGCGTTATTGCATGTTTATACACAATTATAGCCATAAATATGCCCTAAAATACATGCAAAACTCACAGTAATCAGTATACCCTGAAGTATGGGCTATACTACTTGAGATATCCAGTTGTACTTGAAGGGTATAGTGATGCTAGTTGGATTTCGGATTAGAAAGATTCTTATTCCACTAGTGGATACATATTCACCATCGGAGGTGGTGGGGTATCGTGGAAGTCCACGAAGCAAAAGTGTATAGCTCGGTCCATCATGGAATCAGAGTTTATAGCTTTGGACAAAGATGGTGAAGAAGCAGAGTGGCTTCTAAACTTTTTGGAAGATATTCCATGTTGGAGGAAGCCTTTGCCTTCTGTGATGATTCACTGTGGTAGCCAAGTGGCTATAGGAAGGGCACATAGCAATATGTATAATGGTAAGTTTAGATATACTCGTCGAAGATACAATACCGTTAGATAGTTGATCTCAAATTGTGTGATGTCAATTGACTATGTAAAGTCAAAAGACAATTTGGCAGATCCTTTGACGAAAGGACTGAATCGAGATCAATTGAGTAAATTGCTAGAGGGTTTGGGCTTAAAGTCCACAAAGTAAAATAACCATCATAGTGGTAACTCAACTATGATGACTGGAAATCCCAAGAACTTGGTTCAATAGGAAAACTAAGCTATGAAGGTTATGTTGTAACACTTGGAAATAATGTTTCAACCCATCCCTATAGAGCAATGCCAAGTGTTGAAAAACCTGCAAGTTGTGGTGAGGCTAAGTCATTAGACTTTTAATAATTCCTACACCTCGTTGAGGTTGAGTATGGTAGGATACTCAGATAGGAGATCATCTATATAAGTGAGAGCATGAGGTATTGAGAGGTGTCCAAAGAGGTGTCCATGGCGGAAACGGACATAAAACGTGAGAGCAGGAGGTATTGAGACCTTACTGTGTTAATGCAATTGTCTCGGTATACACCATGGAAGAATAGTTTAAGGCATTGCGTCCACTAAGCCGCCAGTGGATCCGATAGTATTGAATACGGAAGGTTTAATGCCATAAGCTACCTTTCCGGATGAAGTATTGTCTCTTGAGGGTTGGTTTGCATGTATGCATTCATGCATGCATTAATTTTCACTCATGTGAGGGATTGTTGGAAATTTGGATTTTGATAAAATTGTCGTTGACCCAATTCTGACCAAATTTTTGGTGGCTAAAAATTTAATTATGGGGGAATTAAATTGTGAATTGTTAATCTATCTTTTGAGTAGATGATCGTAGTATTTTTTATTTCTCAAAACCGAATTTCGGTGATGAGTGAAAAATTAATACACGAAGTTGGCCACACAAATGGGTATAGTTTATCCTAGTATAAATACTAGGTGTTATTGGTTGGATATACTGTAACACAAGTGTATGATCAAATGGGCTCGGGTTCAGGGTTAGTTAGTTTTGTAACTTGAAAATGGGCTTGGCCCAAATTCAAGTAAGTGTTGGACCTAATGAATCTAGACATTGGAGGTGTCAAGATTCATGTGTGGATGAATCTAGGCACTGGAGGTGCCTAGGTTCATGTGTCTTTTGGAGTTTGTAACTCCTCAAGTGGTGGTCATAATAAGGGGTTTGTAACTCATGGGAGTTACATGTGGTTTAATGCCCACTCTCTTAATCTTTAATTCCCTACAAGTATTGGAAATGATGGCCTATATAAGTCTTAGACATTTTACTACATTTAGGGGTTAGAAGGAAGGGATGAAGTCAGTATCCACAAAAAAATCGCTTATCTATGCATACTTCAAGTGTTGGTAAAAGTGTCGTAACTTTTTGAAGAACATTTTCAAGAACACTTCCTTCTACACTTGTGTCCAACAACCAGTTCTCGTTCCTTCAAGTTCGAAATTTGACTTTGTGTCAGTGGTGCTACTGTACACAAAGAAGGTTAAGCTGTTTTATCTTTGGGGACATTACGTCGTACCGTGACCACTAGCCGGGACGTATTTGTCTTGTGGAAAGAGGTCTTCCTCGACTCGGCTTGTAAAGTTCTGTCATATTCATGCTTTTGGAGTTGGAATCCATTCAAGAATTATAATAGTTAGGTTTTACTTTTCTTGTAAATTTTATGTTTCTCTCTGTAAGCCATCTTAAAGGTTTTTCCCGTTTTTGTAACCACTGTAAAACACAAGCAATAAAATTGAGCCTGTACGATTAAAAGAAAAAATAAATGTATTGGTTCAACCCCGCCCTGTATATTACTTTCTTATATATCATTGGATATGTATTTTGATTTAAAATTTATCATTGAACAAATTAATTAGCTTTTGATACTTTATGTGCGACAAATTATATGACTGACCTTCCCTCAAAAAGGAAAAAATTCCATCATCCAAAATAATGATATAACACTACAATATTTTGTTGGGATATAAAACAAGAAAAATGAATTCAACAATGGTGGCTGGTTTTTTTGGTCCTCCTTTGTTGACAGAGGAAAGAAATCAACCGATTTCTTTAAAAGGTTTTGCAAACATTATATGTCATTGTTCTCTATAAAGTGGAGGAAGAAGACACCAACCAACTGATGATCGAGCTTGGCCATCCAACCGGATATGGAGAGAAAACTAAGTATACATATTTGGGGAGATCAATTTTGGTGATTCAAGTTGCGATAGATGTGGTAAAATACTATGGATATTTTTCTCTTTGATAATACAAATGGGTTGGGAAGAATGTTCTTTGATAGCTAGTAAAGTGGTTGTACGAGAGTCTTTTATTATTGGGTTTAGTCCATAAAACTCAAAGGGTGTATTTTCCTTGTACCGGAAAATTCTTTGTTAGTAAAGAAGGGAAGCTCTCGTAGACATAGGTGGGTTTTGCCGAACCACGTAAATCTCTATATGCATTTTATATCTTGTCGGTATCACTTATTTTTTGCTATCATCTTGTTGGTATGATTTGTCGGATATTCCAAATAAATCAAATCTCGGATCACGATACGCCTTAACTGCACCCAACATCTTCTTCAATTTGTATTTATATCATTTGAAACTTACCAATTTAAATTGGAAGGGGCTAGCTATGGGAAACATCAATTCATGGTCCACCAAAAACTCATGGTCTAAATGAGATATAGGACTTGATCAAAGTTTACGATTAACTAAATATTGTTACTCCTTATTCAATTTTTATTTTAATATTCATGAAATTTTAGGTAAAAATAAAAATAATAGTATAGATTACACACAACAAGAAAATTCCAGTTTACCGACAGAATTTACCGACAAAAACTATTTTATCACTAAATTTTATAATTACCTTCAGAATACATACAGAATAAAAAAATATCATTTTCCCCCATATTATACCGACAAATTGCCAATAGATTACCGACATTTTTTCAATTACCGACAGATTTTCTGTAGGTACTTACTAACTGTTTAGATTTTGTATGTAAATATTTTACCTACAATGATTTTACCTATACTTTACAATTTTCTTAATTTTTACCTACAAATTTTCTGTAGGCAAACTGGTTTTTTCTTGTAGTGACAGTCAACGATGCCATCAAAGTGATATAATTCATACAACATATCCAGCAATACTAAATTTGGAGCAGACTAGGAATATAGCAAGAAAATAAAGATGGAGGGACGAGATCTATTATTTCTTGAAAGTGGTAAATAATATGGCATTTTTAATTTTTTATGGGGACAAATACCTACAATTTTATAATTATATATACATAACTAGTATCATTGTTTAAAAATATTTAATTTGAAGTCGAGGGGTGATAACTGCCACCTGCTTCGTCCTGGTCAGCAGTTAGGTAGAGATTTTCTGTTGTTTTGACATCATATAAAATGAGTAGCTTTTGTGATTTTATTATATCTTGATTGGAAATTTGTCTTCATAAAGTATTGATCGTCACAAATTTTCTTATTACTGAATAGAGGACAAAATCAAATGACCACAGACTGAAATGGGACATCACGTACATATAACATTAATAAAATCGTACAATGTTGAGACATTTGAACATGAAGCATTACTTGTTAATCAACAATTCATAGACTTGAGTCAAAGAGATTGGGAAAATGTTGTCACATATTCTCCAATACTGATTGCCAGCAATGATCAGGTCAGAAATCTCCGCGTGATTGAAAATTTTCACGTCATTTTTTTGAATAATAGCTTGTACCTTAGAGTTTGTAATAGGGTTGCAATCGAACCGAACTGAGTCGACCTTTTGAGTGTTTGAGTTTGGCTCGTTTATTATCGAGTCGAACTCGAGCCTGAATTTATCGAACATATTAATGGCTCACGAACTTTTTGGAGCTTAATCGAGCCTAACGAGCTTAGTAAATATTAATTATAAATTAAATTATTCTTTAATTTATTACAAAAATAAAATTATATATATTTAAAATGCATAATATATTTACTAAAACTTATAATTTTATTCAAACAAATAAACTTATTAAAATATTTTTATATTATCATAAGTAAAAATATGAAAATTAAAATTAAAGTCAAATTATTAGTGTAATTTATACAAGCTTACTATCGAGCCTATTTACGAGCTTACTAACGAGCCTGTTCACGAGCTAATGAACCGAATATCTCTAAGTTTGAGTTTGGTTCGTTTATTTTAACGAGCCTCATTAAACGAACTCGAACGAGCTTTTATCGAATCGAGCTCCGAATAGCTCACGAGTGGCTTGGTTTATTTGCATCCCTAGTTTGTAACACCTGTTGGAATTTGGTCATAGAAATTGAGTGTTGACCTGATTTTAACAAAATATTTAAGTAGTTTCCAATAATAAAAAATAGAATTAAATTATTTGTTAAAATTCTACTAAGTGAGTACATGAGAATAGCATTTTGAATTTCTCAAAATCAATTCCGGGTGAATGAGAAATTAAAGCTAGAAGTTAGCCAATTAAAACTAAGTTTGCTCAATTTATAAAACTCAAGTTGGACAATTGAGTTTGGGCGCTTGGGGTACCAATGTTTTTAAAGGGGTGAGGACCTACATGCTTGTAGGTTTGGTTGAAAACACACGCGCACGCACCGCTCGACCAGGGTCGGGTTGTGTGTCTGGGCTTGGGCTTCAAGGACCTTATACTTTTTGGACTAAATTTATTTAAAGCACTTTAAAATTAATTAATTAACTAATTAAGTATTTCTAACTGGAGGTGAGCGCCCCCCTGTGTGCGGGCGCGCACTGCGGAGCCAGCGTGCGCGCACCATGGAATAGTGAGTGAAACTGATCGCGTGCGCACCAGTGCGCGAACGTGCACGTCTGAACTGATGCAAATGTTCGGGCCACCAGGTACATTTTTTGGCTGTAGACATGTCTTTTCGATCCAAAATACATATTCTTTCCATCGGGCACCTTGATTTCTATAAATACACGACCCTTGCAAATGAAAACGGACACGAAATTTAGATAATAAAATAGTCATTTGAATATGCATATTGAATTACTCCTTTTAAAAGCTTGAAAGCCTAAAACACTATATAGTTCGTTGTAGTTTCGACTTTTGCAATTGCTGCTAAGTCAAAACAGTAAAATCGTTGTATCTTAGGGACGACCGCTGGAACTGTAAGTACTTTGTATACGAGGCGATTTCATCTTGCGGAGACTGTATTAAATACAGACCTCAACTTAGCCTAATTTTCTAAACACTTTAAGTCATTTTCTTGTAAACAGTAAACCACCCAATCAACAACACCAAGGAAAGATCATCGAGCGTGTGTTTGCTAACTCCCAGGATGCTATTCGTTCCGCTAGAGAAATCTTTTTTACCAAACTAAAATACCAATAAATCTCAAAGGGGAATTCATAAATTTCCATGTGAATCTAGCGAGGAAAAAAGGATATGTTGAATGCAAATTCAACACCTTAATTTGTTGGAATGGCTCGCAACACCACCAGTTGGAAAATTATTGCCCCCAGATCTTTTGACAAACAGCTTCTCACTGTTCAACCTCACCCTCAGGGAAGATAATCTGCAAGTTATCCAACTCCTTCAGCAACTGTTCAGCACAGCCTTGGTTCGTTTCCTACTCCAGGCGTATAAGTAATCTTTAAACGGGATAAATTAATTGAACATTATGAAGACATGTTGAAGCAAAAAGCCCTTTTTTATTAAGAACTTATTGAAATATTTATTACATTAGTAATCTCCTTTTGGGAGGAGAATACTGGTTTAGCCTCTCATAGATGAGGCTTGCACTCGAAAATACATAAAACTTGAAAACTAAAACACTCCAAATATTACAACTTTTTCTCTCAGACTTTATTATAAGAAAACTAAGGAAAATGTTCGATGTCCTTAGCTTCCTTAAAATCTCGCATTTTATAGATGTAAGTCCGGACTTGAAAGGCGGACTCCAAATCTTGATGATACTTATGACATCACTGCTTACATCATATCCTGCATTATTGCCTCGCCAGCTGGTTTTCTTTTTCTTCCGCGTGACTCAGCCCATGTGAAAGTTGTCGGGGAATCTTCTAAAAAGTTGGTTTGCGTGGTCCCCGAGGAAAATGCGTTTTGTGAGCTCGGCCCTTGTCCTTTCCAGTTGCCTGGTCTTGTCGGTCAGGTTTGGGTCGAAAACCTTTCCCAAACTCGGGTTCTTCTGTTCGGGGCATGTTTGACAGATCCGGTCGATCCAACAGCCAACATGCGCCATATTACATAATTTCGGTAAGTTTCTTTGCTTGCTGGAATTTTGTTTTCCAGAGAATTCTTCTTTTGGTCTCGAAGAGTTCCTCCGCAAATCTCGTGTGGTTGTTCAGTCATCGAATTCAAAAGGAAAGATCCATTTTGAATTTTGGAAGAACTTGAATGGATATTTGACTTTGTCCATTTGATTAGACAAACCCAAAGACCCCATGCTCGCCCTGGTAGAAGCTTCGTCTTCTTTAAAATGCTCCTACTAACACTGGTCCTTCTTTCGGTGAAGTGCCTTAATGTATTTTAAAGCATTTCCATCCGGTCTTCTTAGCTTGATGAAATGAAAAGCTTCGTTAAAGCCTTTCTTTTGGTTCAGAGTGCACCGATTTGATAAAATACGAGTTCCAAAATATCTCCTCTAGCCAAGTGTGGATTATTGGCCCAAGTCTCGTAAACCGCTTCCCCAATCCATTTTGGTAATTTTGAAATTTCGGGAATCTGGTGACACGGTATAGATTGAAGCTAAAGCTCCAAAAGTATACCATTCATGTACTTCATTTAGATGACTTCCTGGTTTCATCCAAACTCGGGATACTTGCACGAGATATCAACCATTGTTTTTCCGGGTTAATACCTTGTCATTTAACTAGTTTCTCCCATTGCCAGCGATATACCGCATAGAAGAAATCTTACTCTCGTCGGTTTGAACCTTAGATTTGCACATGCGTGGCCTAAGATTCAACTCTCCCTCTTTTACCCGAGGTCTTTGGGTTGACTTGAAGACTTAGGTTGTGACACGGAGCTTCAACATTAATTACGATTTGTACACCTCGGGGATGCATCACCCGCAATACTTGTGATTACGGTACTTGAATCCATAACCTCCGGGTTAGAGCCCTGTACTCTCTCGGCCCCTTTTTGCACCGTAGGAGATGCGACTGGAAGAGAGGCCCTTTGCAGCGCTAAGAACAATTGTCCTTGAGCGGCGGCATGCTCGTATTTGACTAGAAACGGATTTTGGTCGTCACTGTTGAAGTCGTCCAACAACTCGCATTGAGACATAACGTCCCAAAATCTCGTTTCTAGACTCTCCAGGTTTTCCCGAGATGTCTTACTCATTTAAGGACCTCGTCAAAGAACGCGTCCTTCCATCTCGTGTCAAGAAATCGCAAGAATATTTTTATGAGATTTTATAATGACAATATCATAATCATAATATTAACATTCAGCTTGCCATCTAAGTAATCGAGCCTTTTTCGATTTTGATTCAATTTTGTTTTTTGAAAAGCCTTGACACTTGAATTATCAATTTTTAAAGTAAACTTTTTTGCCAAGTAAAAATAGAGGCCATTTTTTAAAAGCCTTTTGATCGCAAAGAATTCTTTCTCGTTAATATGCCACCGAGTTGCTTCACTAGGTATGAATAAACCGCTGCAATATCTGCATGGCACTTCCTCGTTTGGTGTGATCTTAGTAAGAACTGCTGCCCACCAATCATCACTTGCATCTGTGTAAAGAACCAGTTCGTCCTCGTCTTGGGGAATCGCAAGCTTTGGAAGCTTTTTACAAACTTCTTTAAGTTGCTTAACTTGATGTTCATCTTCCCATTTGAACACTATATCTTTTTTAAGCAATGGGCTAAACACCTTCCTGTAATATGCCAGATTGTTAATGAACATCCCAGCAAAATTAACAACTCCAAGAAAACTCTGAAGCTGTTTCTTGTCTTTCAGTGTATCCGAAATCCTGTATCTTTTCCACAATATGATTCTGTAGAATAATTCCAGATTCATCGATTTCAATTCCGAGGAATTCAATCTGTCTTGTTGCGATCACCGCCTTCTTCTCCAAAAGCACTAATCCTTCTTTGTGACAAACATCTGAAAATATCTCCAAATGTTTGAGATGCTCCTTCATGTTCTTGGATGCGATAAGAATGTCATCAATATATACGAACATGAAACTGAAATAATCTTTGAAGAGATTATCCATCTTTATTTGATATATTTGGGGTGCGTTAGCCAAACCCATAGGCATCACGTTCCAAATATAGTGTCCCTGTGGTGTAGAGAAAGCTGTAAACTTCTTACTTTCTTCCTCCATCTTAATCTGGTAGAATCCAGATTTGCAATCGAACTTTGAGAATATCTTGGCACCTTTGATGCAGTTAACCAGATGTTCTCTACTTGGGATATAGTATCCGTCGAACTCCAAAATATTATTAATCCCCTTGTAATTAATAACAAGTCTTGGCTTTCCTCTTTTGATTTCTCCATGGTTTCTAACTATGAATCCTGGACTGCTGTATGGAGAAACTCCTGGTGAAATTAACCTAAGGTCAAGATGTTCCTTAAGTATCTTTTGCATATCCTCACGATCTTCCTGATTCATAAGAATTGGTTTGAATCTCACGAACTCGTACTCCTTTCATGGTTTAACCTTCAAGGATGCTTTGAGCTCGTTCTTGTCCCACCATGCCAAAGGATCTTCATTATAATTCCTTTGAATTTTCTTCTTGATATCCTCGAGTGATATTTGTTCTTCAATGGTTACGTCACTCTTTGGATTCTCCATTAGGCTCACCATCAATTCAGCAATAACCTCTGGAGTAACTCGTTCTTCTCCTTGCACTTTGAATGAATACAAGTTATTATCCCAAAGCTTCTTATCCTTTCGAGAACCAAATTGTCTATAGGATAATAAAGCTTCACCAAATTTCCTTCGATCCGCCATTTTTGGATTTCGGAGTTTGGCTTCATCACCACGCTTGCTGCGAAAATTAATAGGCATTTTTCTGTAAAATGCCTCCCGCAGTCTCTGGACAATAATCTTATGATCACATAAGGTTGTGAAAATAAGTCTTCTTGTCTCGTTATCCTGTGTAAATCGCTTGAATGTTTGTAGGAAGTTGTTTCCTAGCAAAACATCTGCACCTGTATCATGGAAATAGATTGGTGGCATTTTCACCTTGTACCATGGGGTACCGCCCGCACCTCCAATCAAGATTTCTGCTTGTTTAATTCCTCGATTAAGGATAAGGATCCTTTTAGAGAAATCTCTTCCTGCAATAGCTGGCAAATCCTCTCCAATGTTTTTGGGAAAGACATCCGGCTTTGCAGTACATATTCCCACACTCGAATCAATATAGGCAGCGAAATACTCCGCCTTGTATTCAGCATATAACATTCCGATAGAAAGGTATATGGAGAATGGACTAGTGGTCATCTAATTCTGTATCTTTTATTAGCCACTGTGAACTCCATTCCATCCTGTAATCTTTCCCAAGGTTTATGATCCTCGAGAAATTCAATTCTCAGTATTAATTGTTCTGGGATTTTTCCTGCACCTCCTGTGATAGTCATCTCAATTTCACCTATCTTCAGGCTTCCTTGATACCGTCCAACTATTGGTTGTTGGAGATAATATAGAACATCACAAGGAAAAATATTATCCTTTTGAGTGATATCGAATATTACTTCAACTTCTTGCCATCCTTCTGGACATTTCAGCTCTCCTAATGTTTTGAAAACATCTGGATACGCTGAACTGTACTTGGTCTCCTTTCTTCCCAACGGCTGCTACTCGTCATTCTGTCTTGTTGGAAAGACATCCTTCTTGGCTCAACTCTAAGACTTCGACTTTTGTTGAAGACTGGTTGATCTTGTATTTTCATATCGATCTCCTTGATAGTTGGAGACTCAATAATCTCTGGTAAAACCACCCTGGCAAAGTCCTCGAAAATCCTTGGGACTTCAATAAATTCATTTCTCAAGAACAAAATGGCCTAGCGGAACGTAAACATCGTCACATTGTTGATGTTGGTCTCACACTCTTAAATCAGGCCTTCTACCTCTCAATTTTTGGGATGAAGCTTTTAGAACATTTGTGTATAGACTTCCAACTCCTATTCTATCCCACAAATCTCCATTTGAGGTCCTCTTTCATCAAACACCAAATTGCACTCTCCTCAAGACATTTGGTTGCTTGTGTTATCCCAATCTTCGTCCATATAACAATCACAAGTTCTCTTATAGGTCATCCCCTTGTACTTTCTTGGGATATAGTCTCAGCCACAAAGGTTATAAATGTATGAACAATGTTGGCCGTATCTACATCTCTAGAGATGTCATTTTTGATGAGACACAGTTTCCTTTTTCCTGTGTTCTTACTCCAATCTCTGTCTCTTCTCCATCTCCCTCTTCCATCATTCCTCCTCCTCTTTCTGTTTTACCATCTTTTCACACATCTTCTCATTGATCTCCTCCTCCTTCCCCTCCTCTCTCTCAGGTTCCTTCTCCTACTATTTCCTCACCTCTCAGTCCTTCATCCTCTCCTCATTTAGAGCCAACTTACTGCTGATTCTCCACCTGTTACTATTGCTAATTTTCCATTGCTTGAGTCATTACAGGTTGTTCCTACAGGTTCTCTCAATCATCATCCTATGACCACCAGGGCCAAGCATGGCATCTTTAAGCCTAAAGTCTTTCTTACAGCCAAGGAACCTCCAAATGCTAAGAGTGCTCTTCAGAATGAACATTGGAAACATGCTATGGTTGATGAGTATTTGGCTCTGATGAGAAATAGTACATGGACCCTTGTTTCTTTACCTCCTAACAAACAAGCAATTGGTTGCAAATGGGTTTTTCGGGTTAAAGAAAATCCTTATGGCACTGTCAATAAGTTCAAAGCTCGATTGGTGGCAAAGGGGTTTAACTAAGTGGCTGGCTTTGATTTTACTGAAACTTTTAGTCCAGTGGTTAAACCTACAACCATTCGTGTTGTTATCACTATTGCACTCAGTAAAGGATGGTGTATTAGACAGCTTGATATTGCAAATGCTTTTCTTCATGGGGATTTAAAAGAGGATGTATATATGCATCAACCCTATGGTTTTGAGGATCCTAATTACCCTCATTATGTGTGCAAACTCCAAAAGTCTCTCTATGGCCTGAAGCAGGCTCCTAGATAATGGTTCAACAAGTTGTTCCAAGTTGTTTCTAGCTTTGGTCTTCACTCCACTTGGTCTGATTCCTCTCTCTTTGTTAAACATAATTCCACCAGTACATTATATGTTCTTGTGTATGTGGATGACATACTTGTCACTGGCAGTAATCCTCATGAGGTACATGAGTTTATCACTTTTTTAAACAAGGCTTTTACCTTGAGGGATCTTGGACATGTTGATTATTTCTTGGGCATACAGGTTCAACATGCAGCTAATGGTGCTAATGGTCTTCTTCTATCTCAGGCTAAGTATATTAAAGATCCTCTTTGTAAGGTAAACATGCAACATGCTAAGCCTATTAACTCTCCAATGACCTCAGGAGAGAAACTCTCAGTCTATGGGACAGATGCGATGGAAAATGTTCAGTTGTATAGAAGTACAGTTGGAGCTTTACAATATATCACTATCACTAGGCCAGAAATTGTTTTTGCTGTGAATAAAGTGTGTCAATTTATGCAAAAACCTCTCAACTCTGATTGGAAGGCATTTAAACGAATTCTGAGATATCTTTGTGGCACAATTAATTTTGGTTTGCATTTTACAGCTGACTCCACCCTTCAGTTCAATTTAGTAGGTTATTCGGATGCAGATTGGGCCACATATTGTGATGATCGATGGTCCACAACAGGGTATTGCTTATTTTTGGGTTCAAATTTGATCTCTTGGCAGTCTAAAAAGCAAAGCACCATCTCCTGGTCATCTACCGAAGCAGAGTATCGAAGCGTTGCAAGTCTTTGTGGCAGAAATCACTTGGGTTCGAGGTTTGCTAACAGAACTACACATCCCAGTTCTTAAGACACCAATTGTTTGGTGTGACAATCTCAGCATAGTCCAGTTAACAGCAAATCCAGTTCTTCATGCTCGAACAAAGCATATTTTATAGATTTCGAATTTAACAAATCATGCTCTTAAAGTAAATATTTTTTCATGCGGCATGAAATGACCTATATTAAAACAAAAAATTACAATATTATAGAGATGCGACATGCAAGAAAAAAAATAACTTCAAAGCAAGAAGAGAATATATCAAACAACCCAACCCTCTGAATTGAAGTTATTTCAGAAATTGTGCGAGTTTCATTTGTTATAACACTTATGTTTCTGCATTTTATAATGAACTATTTTAATTTAAAAGATTATTTATCAAATTGCAAATAGAAAATCACAGATGCAATCCGCATAACTCATTGTTACATCAACAAAATTTCCTAAAATTATAATCTAATAATTAGGGTGTTATGGGTTCGTTCTTATGCTTGGAGGTTTGAGTCGTGCTTGTTGGGAAAAAACAGATGGTGTATACCGAATGGCTGAAAACAGTTGAGCAGAGTATCGGTAAAATCGAGACGTCGAGGCAAGAGTTGGACTCTTTCTCTTTAAGACGAGATTGCCCCGCTCACGGTGCTTACGGAATACGACAATCGTCTCCCAAGATACAATGACGAACAACTTGCGATAGTTGCACTACAAATCGCAAGTACGGTGAACACTAAGATGTTTTTTGAACTCTCTTGACAAAGTTATGCAGAAAAAATGAAGCAGAAATTTCGAAATTGATGTGTTCAAATGAATCCTGGGGACTGGTTTATATAGAGCTCTTGGTGCCTCCTCAGACTGGGTGCAACCCCTGGTCCGTATCAGTCTTGACGCCCGATCGCGCTCGTCGTTACAGCTATGATTCGATGGTCTCGATCCGATCTATCTCTGAAGGAACACACCTATTAGCATGCACCCTTCACACCGGACAGACGCTGGCGTCGATCCACGGTGCCCGTCGCCGAGCGAATCAGACGCTTCCAATCGGTGCCACGTGTCGCCACTGCACGATCCTCGCCAAGTCACCGCCACGAGCGCCTTTGCCATGTCACCGAGCGGCTGGGCGGAGTAACCCTGGTTCGATTTTCCAAAATTTTAAGGCTCCTCAAAGCTCCTCGCGACGACGATGCGTGCGTGCGAAGTGCGCCTCGAAAGCGCCAATGCGACTATGTGCGACGTGCGGGCGTGGCCCGGCCCGGCCCGGCCTGGCTCGGACGGTGCTCTCGCACCGCCCCTCGGCTTTTTGAGCTAGCCAAAGGCTAGTCAAAATTGACTTGGTCCACTAGGGTGTACCATAAGGAGTTCCACATGATTACTCCTTATTAGTGGTGAAGCTCTTTATTAACTAGTCAAAAATTTAATATGTTTCCTTTGTGGGATATGGCTTTCCATATTCCCACCCTTTTATATTTCATATATAAAAGTACTTTAAGTGGCCAACTTTATGCATTTATTTCTCATTCACCCGATATTGGTTTTGAGAAATTAAAAATGCTAAACTCATCTACCCGCGGCGTAGATGACGTTTATCTCATTTATTTCATACTTTGAATAAATGACCCCAATTAAATAATTGGTCAAAATCGGGTCAAAACCCAATTTAATAAAACCAATTCCAACAGTGCTATATAAGAGATGTGACATAAGCACACACAAAGCAAGGTCCTTTTAGCTTACTGTGCTATTTATCCATGTTGTTGATTTCAAAACTCACCAAAATAATGGATATGCTCACGTTTGGTAGTTTCTCTGCGTGGTGATGAATCTTATGAAGAGCTGAGACTACTAATGCTACAGTGATTTTTTTTAGTAACTGAACTATAACACTTTGCTCGTTTGGTACCAAACATATGCGGTTCACTAATTTAGTATATACTTCATTTTGTTTTATAAATTAGTACCTATTCACTTAAAAGGACGAAAATACCTCTAAGAAAAATATTTAAACTTAAAATAATTTTTTGAATAACAAAATAAATTATAAAATCATTTAAAATTAAATTAATAAAAAATATATTTCTAAAAAAAGCAATTTTAATAAATTAAATAAATTATATTAAATTAGTAAATTAATAAAAGTGACTTAAATTTAATAAATTGGAAACAAAATTTAGTTTAATTAACTAAATTTAAAATTTAAAATGAAAATTAAAATTAAGATAGTAAAAAAGAAAATTAAGTAATTTTTTAATTAATTTTTAATTGGATTTTTAAACTTAAAAAATAATTAATTTAATTTAACTTTTTAACAATAAAGAATTTAATAGTTTAAGTTAATTTATTTATTGATAAGTAATTTTGTAAATACATTTATTTTTAAAATTGAATAATTTTAATTGAAAGTAATTATTTAATAAAAATAATTAATTATTTTTAATTTAATTAATTTTTTAAAAGATTTCATGGGAGTGTTTTTGTCCTTTCAAGTGAATATGTGCCAATTTATAAAAAAGGTGAAGTATAGGTACTAAATTGGTGAATTGCAAAGATGAGGTACCAAACGAGCAAATTGTCCATAGTTCAGGTATTTAAAAAGTCAATAAGTGAAGAATCAAAATGTAAGATTGGCAATTCTTATCAACTTATTCTAAGAACTAAAACTTAAGATTGACAGTTTTTATCAACTTATTATTCTACTCGAAAATTACATAAATTGATAGTTTCTTTAAAGGCCAAAGCATTGCCCCAATCAGATGGTTGGGAAGAATGCATCTTTCCATCTTTATTATATTATACTTTCAGAAAAGTAATACGCTTATTTTTCCCATCTGCACAAAATTATGTAAAGATAAACACAGTTGATATAATTCACATCTTCATTACGCATTTATTTGCACATAAAGATAAGTTACATCAGTGATACTTTGTATATTATTCTACTCGAAAATTACATAAATTGATAGTTTCTTTAAAGGCCAAAGCATTGCCTCAATCAGATGGTTGGGAAGAATGCATCTTTCCATTATTATTATATTATACTTTCAGAAAAGTAATAAGCTTATTTTTTCCATCTGCACAAAATTATGTAAAGATAAACACAGTTGATATAATTCACATCTTCATTAAGCATTTATTTGCACATAAAGATAAGTTACATCAGTGATACTTTGTATATTATTCTACTCGAAAATTACATAAATTGATAGTTTCTTTAAAGGCCAAAGCATTGCCTCAATCAGATGGTTGGGAAGAATGCATCTTTCCATCTTTATTATATTATACTTTCAGAAAAGTAATACGCTTATTTTTTCCATCTGCACAAAATTATGTAAAGATAAATACAGTTGATATAATTCACATCTTCATTAAGCATTTCTTTGCACATAAAGATAAGTTACATCCGTGATACTTTGTATGTTTGACTCAACCATCCAATAATCCTATTTCTCTTGAAATGCAGTCTTCAAGTTGGAAGAAATCATCTAAAAAACTTCACAGTCATCGTAATACTCATTATCTTCTTGATTGTCCAAAGTTTGATTGAGGAATCAGATGTTTGACCCTCTTCCTCTCAAGGAGTATTGCATAAATTTCACACTTGGAAACAAAACCAAGAATGAGTAGGAGAAAAATATATAGGTGAGATGGTTTTGGAGATTCCTATTCACACCATACGACTGACCATCTTCTAAGAATAAATGAATCTGAAACGTCGTTCAATTTTCTTATACCTTTTCTTAATTCTTAAATAAAATACTGTAATTTCACTTAAAACCTTATTTATTTTTATATTATTATTATTATTATTAAAATATAGGGAGTTAAATAAATGTAAAATGTCTTTCCAATTTTTTCTTAAATAAAATACTGTAATTTCACTTAAGACCTCATTTATTTTTATATTATTATTATTATTATTATTATTATTATTATTATTATTATTATTATTATTATTAAAATATAGGGAGTTAAACGTCTGTGCCTTTCCAGTTTATAATTACTCTTCAGACCTCATTTATTAATTAAATATAGGGATGTTTTGTCTAACTATATTTTTTAAAGAAATATTCATCCTTTTAGGGATGTTAGGGATTAGGGATTATTATGCTTTGTATTTTTGCCATAAAGTCTTCTGTTGTGTTATCTTAAGTGTTGGCAACACTCTGCAAAACATTCAATGCAACTTCATAATTCACCCCCTTAAATTCTTTCGATTGCCATCAAGAGCACACACTTGACACTACTTAGTGTGATCTTGTGTGTTTTTGCAGTGTTCGAATTTACATTACAAAAAGACTTGTAAGCAAGGTTTTTACTGACATTCCCCGACTCAATGAGTGTATCAATATCCTACAACTATTCAAGTCATTTAGCTCAAGAAATGGAGCATCAGACATGTAATAATGAGAAAAGCTTGGCTTTTCAATCACAAGCCGGCGAGATACATGGTGACGCCCAAAGTGATGCCAACACTGCAATGCATCACCTTATCAAGGAAATAAACAAGGGCAACAACACCAAAACTCCATTCAACAATAAGATTCCCAAGCCCAATGAACATTTCAATTTTGAATACTCTAATCCACCTAAGTTCGATGATGAAAATGTGGATGAAGAGAAAAATTATAAGGGCTTGATTTCTTTCTGTGAGACAATGCAACAGAATCCTGAGAATTCCAGAAGTGTTTCCGGAAGTGTGCCGACATCTCAGACAACACCTGACAAGTATTCAGATTCTGGATATGAACATATTATCTGCTGGAATACTTCTCGCTTTGTTGATTTAGGACAACATTCTAATAGTTCTTCTAATGATGAGGCTAAAAGTTATGATGATTTAAAAATCATGTATGAAGAACCATCTGAAAGGTGGCTCAAAATCGGTAATATCAATGAAGAACTTACCAAGCAGAATGAAGGGCTAAAAAGTTCGGTAAGTAGATTGGAAGTTCTTTTGACCAAAAATGATAAAGAACTTGACAAGGTAAAATCTAAACTTGGAAGCCTCCAAAAGATTGTAAGTAAGTTTGATTCTAGCTCTAGGGTTATTGACGACAGCCACTCGCCAGAATGGAGACAGGGAGTGATATTTTTCTAAAAGCTAGATTTGATAGGACTGGTTTGGGTTACAATCAAAACACTTCGTCAAATTTACACCAAAATAGCAAGACACCCATTTCAGCTAAAGGAAAAGGAAATATTGAAAAATCCGAAAATTTTCCTTAAAAACTGATTCTTGCAAATCTGAAAAATTTTCCTCAAAACATTCGAAAACCAAACGTAAAACTTAGACTAGAAAGTTGGCACCCCATTTTCCTTGTAATTTGCATTGTAATAGATAGGCTGTACGAGCTGAGTAAAGTCAGTTATGCCTGTATATGCAAGAAGTCAACTGGAGATTAAAATAAAGACACCGATGTGAAGCAGCTGAGTATGGCAAGGAAGAGAAGTCAAGAACTCGACTGAAGGAGTATCGGCTAGGATACAGCTATGTGAAGTGTCAGTCAACTCAAGATAGCCAAGTCTCAAGTTGAAGTGACGGATGAGTTATCTAGTGATTGGAAGCTGACTCAAGTCACCTTGGGAAGTTAAAGAACTGCAGTCAAGTTAAGACAACTGAAAATAATCCGTTGCACAGAAGTCAAGAAGTTACTTAAATAAGTAATACTTCCATGCTGCAATGTCCTAAAGTGCTCAGTCCCAGAAGCGTGCAAAAGGAACAAACCAATGGGAAGCACTGCACCTGTGTCAGACTCTGAAAAGCTGAAGGTACATTTAATACGAGGAAATGTCAATTTCAAGGATTGCAACAAGACAAGCCAACGAACACTAGTGTCTTTTGAAAAGCAACCTATCTCTTCAACAGGCAGATTTTTGAGAGTGCACTATAAAAGGCTGAGGAATCACCTTGAGAAAAAAAATGAAGGTTACCGACCTGAACAACAAACATTAAAGCAAATATTCAAACTGTAACCTGCAAAATATTCTCAAGTCATTCAAGCTAAATCCTCAAGCCAAAATTTCAAAGGAAATCAATCCAACACTAACCTGTGAAGGAGAGACAACTTCAACTATTGAAGAGGAAACTTTTGAAGAATCAAAAGGGGTCTACATTCCAAAGAGGAGTGTAGAAAGGTTCAAGGTCGAACCAGTCTCAAGTTATTGGAGGGCTTCGTGATCAAATACAAGAAGATTGAGCAAGTGAGTTGTAGTAGCAAGGCAGTTGCCCTGTGAAGAAGTTGAGTTGTACGAGAAGCCAGCTGTGTGATCAAGGCATCTCCAGACTGAGTCCCAAAGGATCAAGTTAGCTGTGTGATCAAAACTTGCATCTGGACTGATAACCACTTTGTACTCTGATCAATACTTAGTGGATTCCTCCAGGAGTTGGAGAAGAGATGATTAGAAGAATTACCCCATCTTCGAACCTCTATAAAAATTATTGTGTCATTTATATTTCAGCATTTTATTTCTGCATACTACTTTATATCTGCTGATAATTTGCATTCCAACTGATTATTAACAAAGTGCTAAAACCAAGTGTTAAAACAAACTTAAACCAAATTCAAGGGTGTTAAGTCTTCCGCTGAAAATCTTATCACAGTCAAGTTAAGTATTAGACCAAACAACTGAGTTATTCTATCAACAGCTCAGTCGAGTCCGTTGAGTAGCTAACTCTGCTGGTTAACTAACTTAGTTATCCATCAAGGACGTAGTTGTGAGTTTAACTCTGAATTATTTTAAAAGGACTAAAATTCGAAAAAGTTGGTAAGATTTATTCAACCCCCCCTCTAAACCTTACTCATAGACCCCTTGGGACCTACAAGTGGTATCAGAGCGGTTGGTTCATTGAGCCTTCCGCACTAGTTACTGAACTAGATCTCCAAACTTTCAAAACTTGCTTTAACACTTGCTCTTTCAAAACTCTTCTTATTCAGCAAAGTTATTATCATGGAAGCAAATTTGACACGCATTCCTATGTTTACTAGTGAGGAATTTGATGACTGGAAAATTCGTATGCAGGCTCATCTATAAGCATTACATGATGAAATGTGGATAGTGATAGAGGATGGGCCACTACAAATTTTAAAGGTAAATATATCTGCAAGGAGAGCTGCTACAGCTGAAGGAGAAGAGGATGCTGCTCCTAGACCAGCTATGGTTGAAAAACCAAGATCTGAATGGACAAATGATGACAGAAAAAGATACAACTTGGACAATGTGGCCAAGGACATACTTTACAAGACTTTGGACAAAGCCATGTTCAATAAAGTCAAGTTTTGCAAAACAACCAAAGAAATCTGGGATAAATTGACCTTAATTTGTGAAGGATCTGAGCAAATTAAGGAAAATAAGCTATCTGTTGCTGTACAAAAATTTGACAATTTTAAAATGCTTGCGGGTGAAACCTTGGATCAGCTAGATGCTCGATTCACTGAGATTACCAATGAACTATCTGCATTTGGGAAAGAATATACACAGAAGGAAATGTGTATGAAGATTCTAAGAAGTCTCCCAGCTGAATGGGAAATGAAGGTCATGGCCCTGAGACATTCCATGGACCTATCAAAAACATCCAACCATGAGCTATTCTCAGATCTCAAGGCCTATGAGTTTGCGCTGAGAAGAAAAGATCAAGAGGAAACAACTGTACCCAAAACAGCTGCACTAATAGTTAAGGATGGGAAGAGAGCAGAGGTCAAGGAAGTCATTGACCTTGAAGAGATTGCCTTGATGGTTAAAAGATTCAACAAGTTTTTCAACAAGAACTACAAAAGAGGCAAAGGTGAATCCTCCAGAAGACATTCAGCTCCCTCCAAGTCAAGGGAGGATAGGCCACCGAAGAGAGCAGAGCATCAAAAGGTTGAATACCAGAGAGCTGACAACCCAAGAAATGAAAGAGCTGATCAAAGAGTTGAGAACCTATGCTGGAACTGCAGGCAACCAGGTCACTATGCCATTAATTGTTCATATCCTGTAGTCAACAAATACATGAATGAAGAAGAAAGAAGAGTCTTTAGAGAGAGAAGACAAGAAAAGAAAAAGGCCATGTTAGCTGCAAAGACTGCTGAGACAGCTAAGTCAAAAGATACAACAGACTCAGAGAGTAGTGAAGCTGACTACTCAAGTGACTCTGAAGAAGAAGCCTTGATTTGTCTAATGGCTAAAGAACAAAGTCAACCTGACCAAGAAGATGAGGTACACCCTAACTCATCTCACTCAGATTCTAGTGATAGTGACACACACACTTCATCACCCACTGATCTTTATGATTCATTAGGCAAAATGATGAAAGACTTTGAGCACATTAAATCTTCACACACACACTACTAAATGAGGAAAACAACCAACTCAAAAACCAAAACTCACAGCTGACTAAGGAGCTGAGTACTCTAAGTCACATAGCTGATGAGAATAAAGAACTGAAGGCCGAGAATGCTAAATTAACAGCAGAGATAGCTGCTATAGAAAAGAGGGAAAATGACCTCAAAAATGTAATTACTTCATTCACTAAGGCATCTAAATCTTTGGATGATCTTATTATGAGCCAAAAAGAATGTGGAGATAAAACAGGCATAGGATTCAATTCCTCTGTGCACAAGCAAACTCCCAGAGTGATCTTGGAAAAAAGATCTTCAAGTAATGAAGCATCTCAAAAATCCAAGACACCAAACGTTGCACACACATTCATTCCAAAGCACAACCACAAACAAACTGGCCTTGGCTATAAAGGAAAAGGAAAACAGCCAGTCGAGGGTGCTGAGAGGACAGCTGAGAAAAAATCCAGCAGAGTTCCTTAGCAAACTCCAAACAGGAGGTACTTTGTGAAGAAGAAACAGAGCTACCAAAAATCCCAGAAGTTCTATAAAAGGAACACATATGATGGGAATGGTAGAACTACCCAAGTCAAGCTGATTTGAACAATGTGAAATATCAGCAAAGATCTATGGAATACATGCTTAAATGGCAAAGGTCTAGAACTCAGCAAAGGCCATTCCAAAGGCAAAAAAGCTATCATCAGCACACCTATGCACCCAAGCACTACACTCAGAAATATCACAACTACCCAAAGAAGGCAATTGCTAAAACACACACACATAGGCATACATACAAAAGAGACAGTTGTATGAACCTAAGGCCCCCAAGCAATTTGCCAAATTAAATTATGATTATAGAACAGATAGATGGCAACCTCTTAGAGTCAGACCATTTGGCTATAGGTTGGTTGGATCATCTTACAACACTAACCCCTCAGGACCCAGACAAGTATGGGTACCTAAAACCTAATTTCCTTGATTGCAGGTTCAAGGAACAGCTAAGTGCCAAAGAACCTGGTACATGGATAGTGGTTGTTCCAGACACATGACAGGAAACAAGAAATATCTGTCAAAATTCAAGGAGATTAGAGGCGCAAAAGTCATATTTGGAGAAAATGAAGCTCCAGGAGAAATAAGAGGCACTGGATCCATCAAGAAAAATGGATTAGAAATCACAGATGTTGCATATGTTGAAGACCTCAACTTCAACCTGTTAAGCATTAGCCAACTCTGTGACAAGGGCTATAATGTTGGATTTAATATGGGAGTGTGCCAAATCAAAGATGTTGAATCAAATGAAATTGTGCTGCAAGGATCCAGACAAAAGAACATGTATGTGGTAGATTGGTCGACTGCCACACCAAGCACTTGTCTGCTAGCAAAGAGTACATCCGAATCAAGTTGGTTGTGGCACAAGCAGCTGAGTCACCTAAATTTCAAGACAATTAACAAGCTTGCAAGGAGTAATCTTGTGGAAGGACTTCCAGACTCAGTGTACAAGAAGGAAAGTGTTTGTGATGCATGCCAGATGGGAAAGCAGATCAAATCATCATTCAAAGAGAAGTCATGCCCATCTTCAACAAGGATATTGCATCTGTTACATATGGACTTATTTGGTCCTATTGAGCCAGCTAGCATAAGTGGAAAGAAATACACCTTAGTGGTGGTGAATGATTATTCAAGATATACATGGACAATTTTCATGTGTAAAAAGAAAGAAACCTTGTAGAAGTTACCACAGCTGATGAAAAGAATTCAAAATGAGAAGAGTCAAACTATTATAAAGATAAGATCTGACAGAGGAACTGAGTTTGTAAATGGGATAATAACTCAGTATTTTGTTGAAAATGGTATTACTCATGAATTATCTACAGCAAGGACTCCACAAATTTGAATGGTGTAGCGAGAAAGAAAATGAGAACTCTCAAGGAAGCAAAGCAAGAACCATGTTAGTCAAACAGGGTGCGCTAAAAGATTTTGGACTGAAGCAATAAACACAGCATGCTATACTCAAAATAGATGCATGATAAATAGACAGCTGACAAAGACTCCCTATGAGATATAGACAGGAAGAAAGCCAAATGTTGCATATTTTAAAATATTTGGATGTAAATGCTTCATTCACAACAATGGAAAAGATAATCTAAAAGCTTTTGATGCTAAAGCTGATGAAGGTATCTTTTTGGGATACTCAGCTGAAAGCAAAGCCTATAGAGTGCTGAACAAGAGGACAATGGTCACAGAAGAGTCTATCCATGTGGTTTTTTATGAACCCTATGTAAATGAAGAAGACATTGAAGAGTTAGATGACAAGCTGAATCAGCCAACTATGCAGAAGAGTCCCTATGTTGAAGCTGAAGCTAGAGCAATAAATCAAGATGAAGATGAACACAGCTGCAAGACGATTGAGCTGCTCAAGACAGCTGGAAAATCTACAGCTAAGTGATGATGGGAGAGCTGCTCAAGACAACACAGCTGCAAGACGATTGAATCCAGCTAACTTACTCCAACCTGATGTGAGATGGCTGAGAGACCATCCACCAGAGCTAGTCATTGGAGATGTAAGAGATGGTGTAAGAACCAGATTCAAAGCTCAACAAGAAGCTATGTTTATTTGTTTTATTTCTCAAATAGAGCCAAAAGATGTGTCACAAGCATTGGATGACACACATTGGATTCAAGCCATGCAAGAAGAGTTGAATCAGTTTGAATTAAATAAAGTGTGGGAATTGGTTAAAAGACCAACCCATCAAAATGTCATTGGCACAAAATGGGTATTCAGAAACAAAATGAATGAGGAAGGTTCTGTGGTAAGAAACAAAGCAAGATTAGTAGCCAAAGGATATTGTCAAGAGGAAGGAATAGATTTTGATGAAACTTTTGCTCCTGTTGCAAGATTAGAAGCAATACGGATGTTTCTTGCCTATGCTGCACACAAGAACTTCATTGTGTATCAAATGGATGTAAAAAGTGCATTCTTAATGGATTGTTGGAAGAAGAAGTATATGTTGAACAACCTCCAGGATTTGAGCAGAAGACTCTTGGAGATAAGGTGTACAAACTCAAGAAAGCTCTATATGGACTAAAGCAGGCACGGAGAGCATGGTATGATACATTATCACAATTTCTGACTGAGAATGGTTTCACCAAGGGCAAAGTAGACAAAACACTCTTCAGAATTCAAGATGGGAAGAGTATACTGCTTGTTCAAATATATGCGGATGACATCATTTTTGGATCCACAAACAAAGAGCTGTGTGATAAATTCTCAAACCTTATGCAAGGCAAATTTGAGATGAACATGATGGGAGAACTGACATTCTTTCCAGGACTTCAAGTAAAATAGCTGAAGGATGAAACCTTCATAAGTCAGACAAAGTACACCAGAGATTTAATGAAGAAATTTGGTATGGAAGAGAAGTCTTCTGTGAAAATACCAATGAATACATCAGTCAAAATGGACATGGATGCAGATGGTAAACCTGTGGTTCAAACCAGATACAGAGCACTTATTGGATCACTGCTCTACCTCACAGCAAGTAGGCCAGACATCACCTTTGCAGTAGGTGTATGTGCAAGATTCCAATCTGCTCCAAAAGAAAGCCACATGACTGCAACGAAGAGAATCTTGAGATAATTGAAGGGAAGACAAGAAGTTGGCTTATGGTATCCAAAGGAAGGTGGATTCAAGCTAACTGGTTATTCAGACTCTGACTATGGTGGATGTAGAGTTGACAGGAAGAGTACATCAGGTACATGTCAAATACTTGGAAACAAATTAATTTCCTGGTTTAGCAAGAAGCAAAATTCAATAGCCACATCCATAGTTGAAGCATAGTACATAGCTGCGGGCAACTGTTGTGCCCAAGTCTTATGGATGAGACAGCAGCTGAGAGATTATGAAGTTGAAGAAAAGGAAATTCCAATTATGTGTAATAACACAAGTGCTATTGCAATCACTCAAAATCCTGTGTTGCATTCGAGAACAAAGCACATTGATGTCAGATATCATTTTATAAGAGACCATGTTGAAAAGAAGGACATCACCTTGGTATACATCTCAACTGATAAACAATTAGCTGACATATTCACAAAGCCATTATGTGAATCAAGATTTGAAGAACTCAAGCATGAGCTAGGGTTAATTGAGCTGAGTGGACACTCGAAAAACTCAAGGAGAATAGATGGAACGTGAAAAGATGGAAATAGAGCGGAGCTCTTGAATCAGCTAAGTGAATCAGCCGTACCGGGAAGTCAGCTATACCGAGTTAGCTGACAGCTGAGTCACTATGTGAATAGAGAGAAGAAGAGTTGAATCTGCTAAGAAGCAAGCTGAGTCATTTATGAGCTAAGTGACAAAAACGCAGTCATTTTTAATAAGCGGGAATGTTTTTAAGAATGACATCACCGTAATTATGACGTGTACAGTCAAAAGCTGCACACCAAGGTTATGATTGGATATAAATGCTGTCGCATTAAATGCGAGAAATTAAATACCTTAAGACGTGATAAATCTGAGCCGTTGATCTTGATCAAATTTCAAAAATCGAATGCACGTCCTTTTATAACCCATATATATACCATTTCGTCCATTTTTTCTCTCACATTACTCAAAACTGTTCATCTCTCCAAAAGCAAAGAAAGCATTTTTTTCTCAAAACCCTACCAATCTTCAAGGCAAGTTTCTCAAATTTTGTTCATAAAAACTCAGAAAATGGCACCTACCTATGATTTCGTCAAGTTAGGAAAGCAAATCCACACTGGTTCTACGGTGGATTTTGAAGGGATGGTTAAACAGGGTTCAGATGAAACCCTTGTGAAGAAGATAGCTGACAAAATTGAGAAATCTGGACTAAAACCCTTTCTCACGATGGAGTTTCTGATGACTTACATTGAAGAGGTCGCCCAGTTCTATGTGAACGCTAAAGTTCATGACGAGGGCATCAAGTCTTCTGTTCACGGAAAGGAGTTCACAATCACCGCTGAAGATCTTGCGGAGCACTGTTTGCTACCGGCGGAAGGAGTATCGGAGATATATGAGGCTGATGTAAACCTGGCTGCTTCATGGAAGGAAGTGGCCAGACCGTAGTGTGCTGCGAAGGTGGTTTACACAGCTGAGAAGAAGCTGTTGAAGGACGATTACCATAAGTTGATGGACATCATCGCAAAATGTGTAGATATGAAGTTTGGAAGCTTCAACCAGCTATCCAAAACCAAGCTGATCGTCATGGCTACGATCATGGAGGATAAGAAAGTCAACTGGGCAGAATTCGTCTACAACAGACTCTGCCAGAACGTCACAAATAAGTCCTTCAAGGGCGATGGGTCTTTCGGAGGATCCTTAGGATATGGCCTTCTGATTTCCGCTTGATGGAGGTGAAGGGCGTTCCACTCCGACATGGAAAGGCGTTCCATGTCAACAAGAAGATGTTTCGGGAAAACCTTTCAGGACCCCAGAAGAGAGCATATGCCAAGAGGGCTGATACCAGCGAGGGAGAATCATCTGATCCTAAAGAAACAACTGTCTCCTCCCGTCCAAAGAAGAAAGCTGCTCCTGCAGCTGCAAAGAAGAAGGTTGCCCCTGCAGCAAAGAAGACAACTACACCTGCCCCTGCAGCCGAGTCACCTGCCCCTGCAGCCGTGTCTCCTGTCCCTGCAGCCGCAGCGGAGAAGGAACCTCAAATACTTTCTCTTGTTATCAAGAAGAAGAGGACTGCCATGCCCAGGAAGACAGCTCCTCAGATAAAGAAAGTAGCACCGGCCCCTGCCGCCCAGGACTCTAATGAAACCGTATCCGAACCAGAAATTCCTCTAGTAAGGACCAAAAGAAGAAGACTCTACAAGCGTTCAGAGCTTGAGAAAATAGCTGAGTCTGTCACTCAGCTGGAAAAGATATCTGAGACTGCTGGAGAAGTAGAGTCTCCAGAAATTATTGATGAAACATCCAAGTCTACTGAGGCCGATCAGCAGAGGCAAGTCGAAGACCCAGCTGTGGACAGAACAACTGAGGAGCAAGAAGCATCTGAGAGAGCTGAATCTCCTGTTGAAAGGACTGTGTCCTTGCCTGCGACAGATGCTGCTGAGGGTGTTGAGCAGCAAAGTCTGCTGCCTTCTATTCCTGAGAAAGAAGGACATTAAGAGGATGATGACGATGATGTGATCATGCTATCTCCACCATATCCAGACATCCAAAATCATCTGCGCGAATGGAGGAAGTGGAAGCTGAGTCACTCGAGGGAACAGTTCGAAAGACCTGAATTCATTGAAGAAGAGAAAGAACTGATGAGTTTCATCGGGTTGACCACAGTGGTCCAGGCACTGGATGAAGATAACTGCTTAGACATCTTGCACATCCTCAAAGAAAATGAGAAGGAGAGATTGGCAGAGGAAGCTGAAGCTCGTGAGAAGGCTAATATCTATCCTTTCACTGGAACCACAGATCACACCCATCCCCTCTTCGATGTCCTCTCAGGAAGTGATGATGATCTGGACCCTGCTGCTGCGACAGAAGAGTTGGAAATGTAGCAAGCCATGCGGGAATCCAGAATAATGCATGAGCAACAGCTGATGGAAGGACCTGGAGAATCTTCCAAATCTCAGCTGGAGATTGATCCGTTCGGAGTGGTACAGCAGATTGCCACTGTCATTGCTGCAACCACTTCCCCAGCTCACTCCGAGGATGGATCCAAAGGACTTGGCGATGAAAATGGAAACTTGGGGACCCAAGTTGAGCCAACCCCTATTGAAGGTGTCTTACGACCTGCCCCAATGGTTGAACACTCACAGGAAAAAGCCAGGAGTCAGGAGCAGAGTGACCCCAAAACAAGTCACTCAGCTAGTGTGCCAGCTGAGGGGGAAACTCCCTCCACTGCAGCTAGGTCGGAGGATGCTGCAGATGACTCCACCAAGAATCAAGGAGAAGAAGTGGTGAAGGAACAAAGAACAGAAACACAACAGGTTGTCACTGACGAAGCTCGGACAGTTGAGTCTGTCTCAGCTGAAGTGCCAATCGCTTCTCTGCAGCCGAGGACGCCGCCGATGCGTGCGAGGCACTGAGTTGGATCTCGCGCCGGGAGTTAACACTCTGGGCAATGAAAGTGCAATCCATGGAGTTGAGACTCCTGTGGATGCCACCACAGAAGACCCTAAGACAGCTGAGTCTGTCGAAGGGAATGTCCAAGGCCTTGCTGCAGTTGAGACTGCAGGAGGTAATGAAGGCCTGCGGGAGGTTGAGACTTCCCGAGGTAAAGAAGCAGAAACACAGAACATCCCTCCTATCCACATTGATGATTCTGAGAAGGAGATAAGTGCCCTTTATGATTCCCAAGATAACCATGATGTGACTTTTCTGGGATCTGAAGGTGAAGATGAAGCTAAGTCCTCCCCTGTTGCTAATCCAAAAGACTCAGCTGAGGATGTTCTTCCAAGTACGAGTAAGTCAGACCTCAAGGCTACTCGTCAAACATTCACTTTTGATGATGAGTCACCCCTTCAAGTCTCATCATCTTCCGATGACGCCACTGATACGGCCGAGGACCAAACAACTCAAAAGGAAAAACCAGCTGAGACCAAAGAAGCTGTTGAGACAGCTGAGGCTCAGCCAGCTGGGTCAATACCACCATAGACTCCAACTGAATCACAGTCAACTGTGCAAGCTCCCAACACTGCAGCAGATTCGACTCAACCAGGCACATCCGGGCACGAGTCACCGTGGAACATATTCCTATGTCCGTGATGATGCGTTTGAAGAAACTTTCCCTTTCTCACTAGAGCTGCCTGATCTCGATGAAGAATCAACTAGAGATCAGAGACGCTACAACGTCAGACCTGATCCAGTCATTCCCACAGATACCATCGTCCCAACAAATTTTGATTTTGATGCTGCTTGGCCGCCAGCTGAGATAAAGGTGACAGCTGAGGTTCGAGAAGTCTTCAAGGCAATCCTTGCAGAGATGGAGAAGATGGAAAGGCACCAGGCCACATTGGATATGCGGCTGGATAACAGAGATGCAAATCTTACAGCCGAACTGCGTGGAATAGTGGTCAGAATCCAGGAATGGTGGCAGCAACAACAAACAATGCGTGTGGAACAAGTCTGATATTGCAAAGCATTGTACAATAAACTGTTGATCTGGAGCGCTGATAATGCTTATATGAAGAGGAGGATGCAAGAAAACATTGACAGAATGCATGACTCCCACAACACTGAAATGCAACTGCTGCGTGAATTTCATAAAAAAGAACTTCTGTACGTCGAGGAAAACATGGATAATAAATTCAGCCTTCTCATGGCTGAAATGAAGCTGGTGGCAGCTGAATCCAAAGCCACCCGCTCGTAATTCCATGCAAAGATACTCGCTTGCAGCAGACAAGCACAACTCGGCCTATCACCACTTTGGACTTCATGCTGGCTGGTCTATTCCCTAGGGTTCCTCTCTCATTTGATGATGCCAAAAAGGGGAAGAGGAATATTTAAAGACGTTGAAAGGTTCTGCAGTTGAGAAGAAGGACGCAGTTGTGAAGAAGAAGACAGCTGAAGAACATAAGAAAGAAAAGGGAAAATCCGTTGAGGGGGAAGGTTCAAAGGATATGACTCTAATGGTTGCTAGAACCCCTCAACAAGGACTTGTCACAGCTGATATCATAAGCAAACTTCTAGTGACTCTGCCGCTCCAGCACTCTGGAGTACCTATGGCCGAAAAGAGAAAAATTGTAGAAACAGGGATGAAGAAGGTGGAAGGAAAAATGGATGCCCGCGTGATGGACATATTGAAACAATATGGAGGCATTCCGGCAGGAAGAGACACTGATGCCATCCCAGATGACGGAACTGAGCCACGATCAGTAGAAGAATTCAAGATGCTCGAATCTGAGGGATACTTAAAAAATATGTCACTAGCCCAAGCCTGGGATTTGTATAGGGAAAAAGGTCTTAAGCTGTGTGAAGAAGCTGATAGGCAGCAGACTACTAGCAGTCACTCTGCTAGTCACTCTGTTGGGAAGAAGAAGGCCCCAGTATAATACACACCCAGGGGAAGAGGAAGAAGCAGTGGAGGAAGAGGTTTCATACCTAGACCTCTACCAAAAAAAATTGAGTATGTAGATCCGGGCAAAAAGGGAAGGATCTACTGGGCTGGGTTTGATGAAGTAGCCAACAGGGAAGTGGCAAGGAAAAATGCTGACTATATCAAAAGGATTGAAGAAGAAAATAGAAGACAAGATCAGCTGTGGGATGAGAGTCAACTAAGACAAGAAAGGAGGAGAAAAGACGAAGCTGCCAGAAGAGCCTATGAGAAGAAGAAAGTAGCTGAAGATGAGAAGAAGAGAAAAAGAGCAGAGGACGATAGAGCTGAAGAAGAAGAAAGAAGGAGGCAGCGAAGGCGATGAAGTGTTGATGTCCACCCCTTCATGTATTTTACTGTTGTAAATACACATATATGTAAGTCTTCTGTACGATGAATAATAATTGTGTAATTTCTATACTTGCGTAGAGATAGAATGATATGTTTGCCATGATACAAATTGTAAACAACTTTGTAAAAGGACAAGAATGTTATGATCAATAAAAATATCGATTCTATGCATGCATTCTCTATTACTACATTGTCTGTGTGTATCTGTGCTATTTACATGTTGTATGTTTATTTTCAGTTTTGGCATCATCAAAAAGGGGGAATTTGTTGGGAAATTATTGTTTAGATTTTGATGAATGTCATGTAAAACTTAGACTAGAAATTTGGCACCCCATTTTCCTTGTAATTTGCATTGTAATAGATAGGGCTGTACGAGCTGAGTTAAGTAAGCTATGCCTGGATATGCAAGAAATCAACTGGAGATTAAAATAAAGACTCCGCTCTAAAGCAGCTGAGTATGGCAAGGAAAAGAAGTCAAGAACTCGACTGAAGGAGTATCAGCTGGGATACAGCTGTGTGAAGTGTCAGTCAACACAAGATAGCCAAGTCTCAAGTTGAAGTGACAGATTAGTTATCCAGTGATTGGAAGCTGACTCAAGTCACCTGGGGAAGTTAAAGAACTGCAATCAAGTCAAGACAACTGAAAAGAATCCGTTGCACAGAAGTCAAGAAGGTTACTTAAATAAGTAATACTTGCATGCTGCAATGTCCTAAAGTGCTCAGTCCCAGAAGCGTGTAAAAGGAACAAACCAATGGGAAGCACTACACCTATGTCAGACTCTGAAAAGCTGAAAGTTCATTTAATACGAGGAAATGATAATTTCAAGGACTGCAACAAGACAAGCCAACGAACACTAGTGTCTTTTGAAAATCAACCTATCTTTTCCACGGGTAGATTTTTGAGAGTGCACTATAAAAGGCTGAGGAATCACCTTGACCAAAAAAAAAACAAAGGTTACCGACCTGAACAACAAACATTGAAGCAAATATTCAAACTGTAACCTGCAAAATATTCTCAAGTCATTCAAGCTAAATCCTCAAGCCTAAATTTCAAAGGAAATCAATCCAACACTAACCTGTGAAGGAGAGACAACTTCAACTATTGAAGAGGAAACTTTTGAAGAATCAAAAGGGGTCTACATTCCAAAGAGGATTATAGAAAGGTTCAAGGTCGAACCAGTCTCAAGTTATTGGAGGGCTTCGTGATCAAATCCAATAAGATTGAGCAAGTGAGCTGTAGTAGCAAGGCAACTGCTCTGTGAAGAAGCTGAGTCGTATGAGAAGCCAGCTGTGTCATCAAAGTATCTCCAGACTGAGTCCCAAAGGATCAAGTCAGCTGTGTGATCAAGACTTGCATCTGGACTGATAACCACTTTGTACTCTGATCAATACTTAGTGGATTCCTCCATGAGTTGGAGTAGAGAGGATTAGAAGAATTACCCCATCTTCGAACCTCTATAAAAATTATTGTGTCATTTACATTTCAACATTTTATTTCTGCATACTTCTTTATATCTGCTGATAATTTGCATTCCAACTGATTATTAACAAAGTGCTAAAATCAAGTGTTAAAATAAACTTAAACCAAATTCAAGGGTGTTAAGTCTTCCGCTGAAAATCTTATCACAGTCAAGTTAAGTATTAGACTAAACAACTGAGTTATTCTATCAACAACTCAGTCGAGTCTGTTGAGTGGCTAACTCTGCTGGTTAACTAACTTAGCTGACCATCAAGGACGTAGCTGTGAGTTTAACTCTGAATTATTTTAAAAGGACTAAAATTCGAAAAAGTTGGTAAGGTTTATTCAACCCCCCCTTCTAAACCTTACGCATGCACCCCTTGGGACCTACAATTGCTCACGTTATATGACAGGTACTAAGTCACATTTAACTGATTATGAAGTGTGTGAAGGTGGAAGAGTGAAATTTGGTGGTGATGCAAAAGGAAAGATAATTGGTAAAGGAACTCTTAATGTCAAAGGGCTTCCTAAACTCAAAAATGTTTTTCATGTCGAACGATTTCTTGCTAATTTAATTAGCATAAGTCAATTGTGTGATGATAATTTGCATGTAAAGTTTGACAAAGAATCTTGTTCAGTTTTTGATAGCAATAATACTTGTGTCATGACTGGTACTAGATTATCGGATAATTATTATTTACTTGAAAAAGTTCAAACTTGTAATCATGTTGAGTTGGTGATTGACATGTATTTTGCATGTACTTTAGGCTTGATCTTGGCTAGAATGTGTTGTTATGCATGCATTATATGAGTATATAGGGTTATATTCATGTTTTGTGGAAAAGAATTATGCTTTCCTCATTTTGTAGGAATTTATCGATAATTATAGCATTTTGGCAACAATCCGGAGCATTGCAATCGCAATATTTGATATTAAGTACGAAGTTTGGAGTCGATTCGAGAAGAAATTGGATGAACCGGGCGAAAAAATGAAGAAAACAAGCTAACTGCCAACTGCTACAGGTGAGCACGGGAAGGGCGTGCTTCCTAGCACCGCCCGTGCTCAACTCAGATTTGAAGACCCAGTGTTCGACCTATAGCACGGGCAGCCCGTGCCATATAGGCACGACCGTGTTCTCTTCAGAAAGTTGGAAATTTCATGCGGCACCTAGCACGGGCTGGGCGTGCCAAAGGGGCAAGGCCGCGCTCCTCTGCGGGAAAAACAGAGTCTGATCCATTTTCAATTAGGTTTCGACCAAAACAAAGTACAAATAGACACGGGGCTGCCACAAATAAGGATACATTGATTTTTACCCTAGAAACCAGAGAAAATAGCAGTTTTCCACCGGAAAACATGGAGAGATCGATCAAGACCGCAACCACACCTTCGAGGATTGAAGATAGATGGAGAGATCATCATCATCCCCGAGTCACTTATTCCATCGTATCGTTATTTCAATTAGTTATATTTTTGATTTTGAATAATTTGTCTATGAATTGTTTATCTTCAATGTCTAGCTAAACATTTTGTGATTTCCGGGTTTTGGAGTAGGTTAATAAACACTTTAATTCTTGTTTGATATCAAATGGCCATTGATTTAAACTTGTTTGATATATTGATTCATAATTCTAACCGATGAGTTTCAATACTAGATTTTGAGTACTTGACACAAATAGATTGCATGATTTAGAAGTCTGTGAATATTTGTGAGACCTTATAATCTTTTGAACTTTTGGGAGTTGGATATCTCATGTTGAGTAGAGATGCTAGCATAGATATTCCAATCAACGCTTTTATATAGATCTCGAGAGAGAGGGTAAATTACTTTGGTGATTGGTCTATAGAGAAGAATACATTTAACCTTGGTTTGATTAATCTGATAATAAAAGGGGATATTAACTGAAACCATAACCCAGAAATCCATCTATTCACACTTGATCTTTTAATCCACTCTTTGCTTTGTTATTTTAGGATAATTTCTACCTCACTGTTTTAAACCCAATCCTTCAACCTTTGATAGTCTAGATAAAAATAAAGCTATTATAATCCAGTACTTACTACAATAATTTATAATCCCTCTGGATTCGACCTTGCTAACCCTATTCTATAAACTGCACCGTACACTTGCGGTGAAGCTAAAAAATAGGCGAACAAGTTTTTGGCGCCGTTGCTGGGGATTAATCAAAATTTAGTACTAATATTGCGATAAATATAACTATTCTTAATCTAGATATTTTTTTTTCTTTTCTTTTTGTAGGTCCCAAGGGGTGTGAGTGTAAGGTTTAGAAGGGGGGTTGAATAAACCTTACCAACTTTTCGATTTAGTCCTTTTAAAATGGTTCAGAGTTAATTCTTCACAACTAGGTCTTTGAAAGACAACTAAATCAGTTAACCAGCAGAGTTAGCCAATCAACAAACTCGATTGAGCTGTTGATAGAATAACTCAGTTGCTTAGTCTAATACTTAACTCGAGTGTGATAGGTTTTCAGCGGAAGACTTAAAACCCTTGAATTTGGTTTAAGTTTGTTTTATACTTGGTTTTAGCACTTTGTTAATTATCAGTTGGATAGCAAATTTATCAGCAGATATCAAGTGATATGCAGAATTGAAGTGCTGAAATGTAAATGACACAATAAATTTTATAGAGGTTCGAAGATGGGGTAATTCTTCTACTCCTCCCTTCTCCAACTCTTGGAGGAATCCACCAAGTATTGATCAGAGTACAAAGTGGTTATCAGTCCAGATGCAAGTCTTGATCACACAGCTGACTTCATCCTTTGGGACTCAGTCTAGAGATGCCTTGGTCACACAAATTGGCTTTCCAGACGACTCGGCTTCTTCACAAGGCAATTTGCGCTTGCTACTCGAAGCCCTCCAATATCTTCAGACTGGTTCGACCTTGAACCTTTCTACAATCCTTCGTGGAATGTAGACCCCTTTGATTATTCAAATGTTTCCTCTTCAACTGATTGAAGTTGTCTTTCCTTCACAGGTTAGTGTTGGATTGATGTCCTTCGAAGTTTTGGCTTGAGGATTAAGCTTGAATGACTTGATAATATTTTTCTGGTTACAGTTTGAATAATAGCTTGAAAGCTTGTGGTTCAGGTATGCAAGGTAACCTCTTCTCAAAGTAATTCCTCCGCCTTTTATAGTGTTCTTTTTAAAATATGCCCATTGAAGAGTTAGGCTAATTTTCAAAAGACACTTGTGGTCGTTGGCTTGTCTTGTTGCAGTCCTTGAAATTGACATTTTCTCGTATTGAATGAACCTTCAGCTTTTCAGAGTTCTGACATAGGTGCAGTGCTCCCCATTGGTTTATTCCTTTTGCACGCTTCTAGGGCTGAGCACTTTAAGGAAGGCAGTATGGAAGTATTACTTGTTTAAGTAACTTTCTTGACTTCTGTGCAACGGATCCTTTTCAGTTGTATTGACTTGATCAGATTCCTTAACTTCCCGCATGATGACTTGAGTCGGCTCCCAATCATTAGATGGCTCATCTGTCACTTCAACTTGAGACTTGGCTCTCTTGAGTTGACTTGTCTGACACTTCACACAGCTGCATCTCAGCTGATACTTCTCAAGTCGAGTTCCTGTCTTCTCTTCCTTGCCACTCTCAGCTGCCTCTCAGCGGAGTCTTCATTCTAGTCTTCAGTTGACTTCTTGCACATTTAGGCATAACTGACTTAACTCAGCTAGACCAGCCCTATCTATTACAATGCAAATTACAAAGAAAATGGGGTGCCAACTTTCTAGTCTAAGTTTTACATGGCATTCATCAAAATCTAAAAATTAATTTCCCAACAATTTCCCCTTTTTGATGATGCCAAAACTTAAAACATACATTCAAAAATTAAATAGCAAAGATACATACAGACAATGTAGAAACGTAGAATGTATGCGTAGAATCGATATTTTATTGATCATAACATTCTTGTTCTTTACACAGCTGTTTACAAAGTGTATCAGAGCTCAAAGCAATCATAGTGTTCTATACCTACACAAATATAGAAATTACACAGTTTTATTCAATATACAGAAGACTTACATCTATATGTATGTACAACAGTAAAATACATGAAGGGGTGGACATCAACACTTCATCTCCTTCGCTGCCTCCTTCTTTCTTCTTCAGCTCTTTCATCTTCTGCTCTTTTCCTCTTTTTCTCATCTTCAACTGCTTTCTTTTTCTCATATGCTCTTCTAGCAGCTTCATCCTTTCTTTTTCTTTTTTGTTTTCGATGATGCTCTTCCCACATCTCATCCTGCTTCATGTTTTCTTCTTCTAGCCTTTTCACATATTCGGCATTTTTCCTGGCCACTTCCATATTGGCCACTACGTCATATCCAGCCCAATAGATCCCCTCATTTCTTCCCTGGATCTATGTATTCGATGTTTTGGGGTAGAGGTCTACTTCTGAAACCTCTTCCTCCTCCACTGATTCTTCCCCTACCTCTGGGCGTGTATTATCTCTGGGCCTTCTTCTTCCCGGTGAGTGACCCAGAGAGTGATCGCCGATGTCTCGCACACTGTCGCCTTCTTCGCATAGCTTGAGGCCTTTTTCCCAATACAAGTCCCAGGCTTGGGCCATGGACATATTCTCGAAGTATCCCTCAGATTCGAGCGTTTTGAATTCATCAACTGATCTCGTCTCGCTTCCGACGTCTGAGATGGCATCAGTGTCTCTGCCTGTTGGAACGCCTCCTTATTGTTTCAGTAGATCCATCACTCGGGCATCCATTTTTCCTTCCACATCCTTCATCCCTGCTTTTACTATCTTTCTCTTTTCAGCCATGGGTACTGCGGGGTGTTGGAGCGTCAGAGTCACTGGAAGTTTGCTGATGATGTCAGCTGTGACAAGTCCTTGTTGAGGGGTTTTAGCAATCATCAAAGTCATGTCTTTCGAACCTTCCCCCTCAACAGATTTTCCCTTCTTTTCTCTTCTCCGTTCTTCAGCTGTCTTCGCCTTTACAGCTGCGTCCTTCTCAACTGCAGATTCTTCCAACTTCTTCTTTAGGTATTCCTCTTCCCCCTTTTTGGCATCATCAAATGAGAGAGGAACCCCCGGGAATAGGCCAGCCAGCATGAAGTCTAGGCGACTAATAGCTGAGTTATGCTTTGAGTCTGCTGCACGAAATTCGGAGCGGGTGGATTTTGATCCAGCTGCCACCAGCTTCATTTCAGCCATGAGAAGGCTAAATTTATTTTCCATAGTCTCCTCACCGTGCAGAAGCTCTTTCTTATGGAATTCACGCAGCAGTTGAATTTCAGTGTTGTGAGATTCATGCATTCTGTCGATATTCGCTTGCATCCTTCTCTTCATATCAGCATTATCAGCGCTCCAGATCAACATCTTATTATACAATGCTTTGAAGTATCTAACTTGTACCACACGCATTGTTTATTGCTGTTGCCACCATTGCCGGATCTTGACTATTATCCCACGCAGATCGGCTGTAAGATTAGCATCTCTGTTATCCAGCCTCATGTCCAGGGAGGCCTTGTGCCTTTCCATCTTCTCTATTTCTGCAAAAATCGCCTTGAAGAACTGGGTGAGGCTTGTGGAAGCGTCTCTTCTCTTTAGCGGATTCTTCATCGAGATCAGGCAGCTCCAGTGAGAAGGGGAATGTTTCTTCAAATGCATCATCACGAACATAGGGAATCTGTTCAATGGTGACTCGTGGCTGTGATGTGCTTGGTTGAGTCAATTCTGCTGCAGCATTGGGAGCCTGTGCAGTCGACTGTGATTCAGCCGGGGTCTATTGTGGTGTTGACCCAGCTGGCTAAGCCTCAACTGTCTCAATAGCTTCGTCGGTCTCAGTTGGTTTTTCCTGTTGAGTTGTCTGATCCTCGGCCGTATCAGTGGCGTCATCGGAGGATGATAAGATTTGGAGAGGGGCTCATCATCGAAATTGAAAGTTTGGCGAATAGCCTTAAGATCGGACTTACTAGTTCTTGGGAGAACATCCTCAGCTGAGTCCTTTGGATTTGCAATGGGGGATGACTCAGCTTCATCTTCACCTTCAGATCTCAGAAAAGTTACATTTGGGTTGTCTTGGGAATCATGAAGGGCATTTATCTCCTTCTCAGATTCATCAATGATAGTAGGAGGGATGTTCTGTGTTTCTGCTTCTTTACCTTGGGAAGTCTCAACCTCCCAAAGGCCTTCACTACTTCCCGCAATCTCAACTGCAGCGAGGCCTTGGACAATCCCTTCGACAGTCTCAGCTGTCTTAGGGTCTTCAGAGGTGGCATCCATTGGAGTCTCAACTCCATGGATTGCAGTTTCATTGCCCACAGTGTTAACTCCCAGGGCAGATTCATCCTGTGCCTCGATTGCTTCAGCAGCGTCATTGGCCTGCAGAGCAGTTGGCACTTCAGCTGAGACAGTCTCAACTGTCTGAGCCTCGTTAGTGACAACTTGCTGTGTATCCGTGTGTTTTTCCTTCTCCGCTTAGCCTCCTAGATTCGTTGTGGAGCCAGCTGCTGCATCCTCCGACCAGCACACCAGCTGAGTGACATGGATTGGGGTCACTCGTCTCCAGACTCCCGGCTGTTTCCTTTGAGTATTCACCGTTGTGGCAGGTGGTAAGACACCTTCGTGAGGGGTTGGCTCGACCGGGGTCCCCATGTTCCCGGTTTCATCGCGATTCCTTAATGCCTTCATCCGAGTGAGTCGGGAAGTGGTGGCAAAGAACAACAAGCGAGTGGCAATTTGCTGCACCACTCCCATAGGGTCAAGTTCCAACTGTGATTTGGAAGACTCCCCTGGTCCTTCCATTAGTCGTTGCTCATGTAGGATCCTGGATTCCCGCATGGCTTGCTCCATCTCCAATTCTTCTGTTGCAGCAGTAGGGTCCAGATCCTCATCACTTTCGGAGAGAACATCGAATAGAGGGTGGGAGTGATCAGTGGTCCCAATGAAATGACAGATGTTGGCTTTCTCGCGTGCCTCAGCCTCTTCTGCCAACCTTTCCTTCTCCTTCTCTTTAAAGATAATTAAAATATCGGAGCAGTTCTCTTCATCAAGCGCTTGGACCACTGTTGTCAACCCAAGGAAATTCATCAGTTCCTCTTCTTCTTCAATGAATTCTGGTCTTTGGAATTGTTCCCTTGAGCGACTCAGCTTCCACTTCCTCCATTCTCGCAGACGATTTTGGATTTCTGGATATGGTGGAGATAGTATCATCAAATCATCATCATCATGCTCTTGTCGTCTTTCATTCTCAGGGATTGAGGGTAGCAGACTTTGCTGCTCAACACCCTCAGCAGCATCTGTCGTAGGCGGGGACACAACCCTGTCGATAGGTGAATCAACTTTCTCAGCTACCTTTTGCTCCTCAGCTGTTTCGACTACAAACTGGTCTTGATTGCCTCTTGTTGATCGGCCTCAAGCAGACTTGGCTGTTTCATCGATAATTTCTGGAGACTCTACTTCTCCAGCTATCTCGGATGATCCTGTTCTAGTTGAGTGGCAGACTCACTGCTTTTCTCAAGCTCGAACGCTTGTAGAGTCTTCTTCTTTTGGTCCTTACGAGGGATTTCCGGTTCGAGATAAGGTTTCTTGAGTCCCAGGCGGGGGCGGTGCTACTTTCTTTTTCTGAGGAGCTGGCTTTCTTGGCTTGTCAGTCCTCTTCTTCTTGACAACAGGAGAAGGTATTTGCGGTTCCTTCTCCATCGCGGCCGCAGGGCAGTGACTGACCGCAGGGCAGGGCAAAGTGCGGTTGATTTCTTTGTTGCAGGGGCAACCTTCTTCTTCGTAGCTGTGGGGGTAGCCTTCTTCTTGGGAGGGGAGGAGACATCTGTTTATTCAGGGTCAGCTGATTCCCCCTCACTTGTGTCCGCCCTCTTGGCATAAGCTCTCTTCTGTGCTCCAGAGAGATTTGATCGGAACATTCTCTTATTGACATGGAATGCCTTTCCATGTCGGAGAGAAACACCTTTTACCTTCATCAGTTGGCCAATCACAAGGCCTTACCCCAAAGATCCTCCGAACGATCCATCTTCCTTGAAGGACTTATTTCTAATATTTTGACAAAGTCTGCTGTATACAAACTCAGCCCAGTTTACTTTGTTCTCCTACATGATCGCAGCTATCGCGATCAGCTTGGTTTTGGACAGCTGATTAAAGCTTCCAAATTTGATGTCTACACACTTGGCAACAATGTCCAACAACTTATGGTAATCTTCCTTCAGTAGCTTCTTATCAGTTGTGTAGACAACCTTCGTAGCACAGTCAGGTTTGGCCACTTCCTTCCATGCAGCAGCCAGATTCACATCGGCTTCATAGATCTCCGACACTCCTTCCGCCGGTAGCAAACAGTGTTCTGCCAGATCCTTGGCAGTGATTGTGAATTCTTTCCCGTGAACAGAGGACTTGATGCCCTCGTCGTGAACTTCAGCGTTCACATAGAACTGCGCGACCTCCTCCACGTAGGTCAATTGAAACTCCATTGTGAGAAAGGGTTTCAGCCCAGACTTCTCCACTTTCTCAGCTATTTTCTTCACAAGGGTTTCGTTGAACCCCTGTTTGATCATTCCTTCAAAATCCACGGTAGAACCAGTGTGGATTTGTTTTCCCAACTTAACAAAATCGTAAGTAGATGCCATTTCTTGAAGATTTACCGAACAAAACTTTGAAAATATGCTTTGACAATCTATAGGGTTTCGAGAGAAAAATTTCTTTCTTTGCTTTTGAGAGAGATGAACAGTTTGTGTAAAGTGAGAGAAAAACAGATGAAATGGTATATGTATGGGTTATGAAAGGACGTGCGGACGGTTTTTGAAATTTGATCGAGATCAATGACTCAGATTTTGCACGCCGATAACATTTAATTCCTCGAATTTAATGCGGCAGCATTTATATCCAATCATAAGCTTGGTATGTAGCTTTTGGCTGTACATGTCATTCTTAAAAACATTCCCGCTTATTAAAAACGACAACGTTTTTGTCCCTTTGCTCATAGATGACTCAGCTTGCTTCTTAGCTGGTTCAACTCTTCTTCTCTCTATTCACAACGTGACTCAGCTGTCAGCTAACTCGGTACAGCTGACTTTCCGATACGGCTGAGTTTACTTGGTTGATTCAGAGCTTCACTCTTTTTAATCTTTTCATGTTCCATCTCTTTTCTTTGAGTCTTCTGAGTGTCAACTCAGATCAATTAACCCTAACTCATGTTTGAGTTCTTCAAATCTTGATTCACATAATGGTTTTGTGAATATATAAGCTAAATGCTTATCAGTTGAGATGTATTCCAAGGTGATGTCCTTCTTTTCAACATGGTCTCTTATGAAATGATACCTGACATCAATGTGCTTTGTTCTTGAATGCAACACAGGATTTTGAGTGATTGCAATTGCACTTGTGTTATCACACATAATTGGAATTTCCTTTTCTTCAACTCCATAGTCTCTCATTCTTTGTCTCATCCATAAGACTTGGGCACTTGTTTGCCCGCAACTATGTATTCTCGTTTCATTGTGGATGTGGCTATTGAATTTTGCTTCTTGCTAAACTAGGAAATTAACCTATTTCCAAGCATTTGACATGTACCTGAAGTACTCTTTTCATCAACTCTACATCCAAAGATAGTCGAATCAATAACCAATTAGCTTGAATCCACCTTCCTTTAGATACCATAAGCCAACTTCTTGGCTTTCCTTCAAATATCTCAATATTCTCTTGGCTGCAGTCATGTGGCTTTCTTTTGGAGCAGATTGAAATCTTTCACATACACCTACTGCAAAAGTGATGTCTCGCCTACTTGCTGTGAGATAGAGTAATTATCCAATAAGTGCTCTGTATCTTGTTTGATCCACAGGCTTGCCATCTGCATCCATGTCCATTTTGACTGATGTATTCATTGGTATTTTCACAAAAAACTTCTCTTCCATACCAAATTTCTTCATTAAATCTCTTGTGTACTTTGTCTGACTTATGAAAGTCCCATCCTTCAGCTGTTTTACTTGGAGTCCTAGGAAGAATGTCAGCTCTCCCATCATGCTCATTTCAAATTTGCTTTGCATGAGGTTTGTGAATTTATCACACAACTCTTTGTTTGTGGATCCAAAAATGATGTCATCCACATATATTTGAACTAGCAGTACGCTTTTCCCATCTTGAATTGAAGAGTGTTCTGTCTACTTTGCCTTTTGTGAATCCATTCTGAGTCAGGAATTGTGATAATGTATCATACCATGCTCTTGGTGCCTGCTTCAATCCATATAGAGCTTTCTTGAGTTTGTACACTTTATCTCCAAGAGTCTTCTACTCAAATCCTGGAGGTTATTCAACATATACTTCTTCTTCCAACAATCCATAAAGGAATGCACTCTTCACATTCATTTGATATACAGTGAAGTTCTTTTGAGCAGCATAGGCAAGAAACATCCTTATAGCTTCTAATCTTGCCACAGGAGCAAATGTTTCATCAAAATCTATCCCTTCTTCTTGGCAGTAACCTTTGGCTACCAATCTTGCTTTGTTTCTTACCACATTACCTTCCTCATTCATCTTTTTTCTGAATACCCATTTTGTGCCAATAACATTTTGATGGGTTGGTCTTTGAACCAATTCCCATACTTTGTTTCTTTCAAATTGGTTCAGCTCTTCTTGCATGGCTTGAATCCAATGTGTGTCATCCAATGCTTGTGACACATCTTTTGGTTCTATTTGAGAAATGAAACAGGTAAACATTGCTTCTTGTTGAGCTCTGGATCTAGTTCTTACACCTTCTCTTACATCTCCAATGACTAGTTCGGTGGATGGTCTCTCACCCATCTTACATCGGGTTGGAGTAAGTTAGCCGATTTGGATTGATCGTCTACTTGTTGTGTTATTTTGATCAGCTCTCTCATTGTCACTTACTTAACATTTGCAAATTTTCCAATTGTCTTTGAGATCACTATCTCATATTCATCCGGGTTTATAATTCCAACTTGACTTCAACATAGGGAATCTTCTCGTGGTTGGTGATTGACTTGTCGGTGACTCTTCAATGTCTTCTCCATTTACATTGGGTTCATCAAACACCACATGGATGGATTCTTCTGTAACCATTGTCCTCTTGTTGAGCACTCTATAGGCTTTGCATTCAGCTGAGTATCCCAAGAAGATACCTTCATCAGCCTTAGGATCAAAAGCCTTTAAATTGTCTTTGCCATTATTATGGATGAAGCATTTATATCCAAATATTCTAAAATATGCAACATTTGGCTTTCTCCCTGTCCAAATTTCATAGGGAGTCTTTGTCAGCTGTCTGTTTATCATGCATCTATTTTGAGTATAGCATGCTGTGTTTATTGCTTTAGCCCAAAATCTTTTAGGCAGCCCTACTTCAGCTAACATAGTCCTTGCTGCTTCCTTGAGAGTTCTGTTCCTTCTTTCTACAACTCTATTCTGCTGTGGAGTCCTTGCTACAGACAGTTCATGAGCATTACCATTTTCAACACAATACTGAGTTATTATTCCATTGACAAACTCAGTTCCTCTGTCAGATCTTATCTTAATAATGGTTTGACTCTTCTCATTTTGAATTCTCTTCATCAGCTGTGGTAGCTTCTGCAAGGTTTCCTTCTTCTTACACATGAAAATTGTCCATGTATATCTTGAATAATCGTCTACTACCACCAAGGTGTATTTGTTTCCACTTATGCTAGCTGGTTCAACTGGACCAAATAGATCCATATGTAACAGGTGCAATATTCTTGCTGAAGATGGACATGACTTTTCTTTGAATGATGATTTGATCTGTTTTCCCAACTGGCATGCATCACAGACACTTTCCTTCTTGTACACTGAGTCTGGGAGTCCTCCTACAAGATTGCTTCTTGCAAGCTTGTTAATTGTCTTGAAATTCAGTGTTCTTGATTTGACATATACCCATGTTGAATCCAACATTATAGCCCTTGTCACAAAGTTGGATGATACTTAGCAGATTGAAGTTGAGTCCTTCAACATATGCAACATCTATGATTTCTAATCCATTTTTCTTGATAGATCCAGTGCCTCTTATTCCCCTGGAGCTTCATTTCCTCCAAATAAGACTTTTGCACCTCTAACCTCCTTGAATTTTGATAGATTTTTCTTGTTTCCTGTCATGTGTCTGGAACAGCCACTATCCATGTACCAGGTTCATTGGCACTCAGCTGTTCCTTGAACCTGCAATCAAGGAAATTAGGTTTTAGGTACCCATACTTGTCTGGGTCCTGAGGGGTTAGTATTGTAAGATGATCCAACCAACCTATAGCCAAATGATTTGACTCTAAGAGGTTGCCATATATCAGTGCCATAATCATAATTAACTTTGGCAAATTGCTTGGGGGCTTTAAGTTCATACAACTGTTTTTTTTGTCTGTATGCCTGTGTGTGTGTTTTAGCAATTTCCTTCTTTGGGTAGTTGCGATATCTCTGTGTGTAGTGTTTGGGTGTATATGTGTGCTGATGATAGTTCTTTTGCCTTTGGAATGGCCTTAGCTGAGTTCTAGGCCTTTGCCATCTAGGCATGTATTCCATAGATCTTTGCTGATTTTTCATATGGTACCAATCAGCTTGGCTTGGGTAGTTTCTACCATTCCCATCATATATATTCCTTTTACAGAACTTTTGGGGATTTTGGTAGCTCTGTTTCTTCTTTACAGAGTACTTCCTGTTTGGAGTTTGCTGAGGAACTCTGCTGGATTTCTTCTCAGCTGTCCTCTCAGCACACTCAACTGACTGTTTTTCTTTTCCTTTATATCCAAGGCCAGTTTGTTTGTTATTGTGTTTTGGGATGAATGTGTGTGCAACATTTGGTGTCTTGGATTTTTGAGATGCTTCGTTGCTTGAAGATCCTTTTTCCAAGATCACTCTGGGAGTTTGACTATGCATAAAGGAATTGAATCATATGCCTGTCTTATCTCCACATTCTTTTTGGCTCATGATGAGATCATCTAAAGATTTAGATGCCTTAGTGAATGAGGCAATCACATTTTTGAGGTCATTTTCCCTCTTTTCTATAGCAGCTATTTCTGCTATTAACTTAGCATTTTCCGTCTTTAGTTCTTTATTCTCATCAGCTATGTAACTCAGAGTACTCAGCTCCTTAGTCAGCTGTGAGTTTTGGCATTTGAGTTGGTTGTTGTCCTCATGTAATTGTGTGTGTGAGGATTTAATGTGCTCAAAGTCTTTCATCATTTTGCCTAATGAATCATAAAGATGAGTGGGTGATGAAGTGTGTGTGTCACAATCACTATCACTAGAACTGGGACCGAGTGAGATGAGTTAGAGTGTATCTCATCTTCTTGGTCAGGTTGGTCTTGTTCTTGGGCCATTAAACAGATCAAGGCTTCTTTTTCAGAGTCACTTGAGTAGTCAGCTTCACTACTCTCTGAGTCTGTTGTGTCTTTTGACTTGGCTGTCTCAGCATTCTCTGCAGCCAACATTGCCTTTTTCTTTTCTTGTCTTCTTTCTCTGAAGAATTTTCTTTCCTCTTCATTTCTGTATTTGTTGACTACAGGATATGGGCTATCAATGGCATAGTGACCTGGTTGTCTGTAATTCCAACACAGGTTCTCAACTTTTTGATCAGCTCTTCCCATTCTTGGATTGTCAGCTCTTTGGTACTCAACCTTTTGATGCTCTGCTCTCTTGAGTGGCTTATCTTCCCTTGACTTGGAGGGAGCTGAGTGTCTTCTGGAGGATTCACCTTTGCCTCTCTTGTAATTCTTGTTAAAGGACTTGTTAAATGTTTTAACCATCAAGGCAATCTCCTCCTGGTTGATGACTTCTTTGACTTTAGCTCTTTTCCCATCCTTAGCTATTAGAGCAGCTGTTTTGGGCACATCTGTATTTTCTTGGTCTTTTCTTCTCAGCTCAAATTCATAGGCTTTGAGATCTGAGAATAGCTCATGGTTGGATGTCTTTGATAGGTCCATGGAATGTCTCAGGGCCATGACCTTCATTTCCCACTCAGCTGGGAGACTTCTTAGAATCTTCATACACATTTCCCTCTGTGTATATTATTTCCCCTGTGCAGATAGCTCATTGGTAATTTCTGTGAATCGAGCATCCAGTTGATCAAAGGTTTCTCTTGTAAGCATCTTAAAATTTTGAAATTTTTGTACAGCAACAGATAGCTTATTTTCTTTGATCTGCTCAGAGCCTTCACAAATCAAAGTTAGCTTATCCCAGATTTCTTTGGCCGTCTTGCATGATTTGACTTTGTTGAACATGGCCTTGTCCAAAGTCTTGTAAAGAATGTCCTTGGCCACATTGTCTAGGTTGTATCTTTTTCTATCATCATTTGTCCATTCGGCTCGGGGTTTTTCAACCATAGCTGGTCCGTGGGAGCAAAGATCCTCTTCTCCTTAAGGCAGCAGCAGCCTCTTCCTTCGGTTGTGTTCACTTTTAAGATTTGTAGTGGCCCATCTTCTATCACTATCCACATTTCATCGTGTAATGCTGATAGATGAACCTGCATACGAATTTTCCAGTCATCAAATTCCTCAATAGTGAACATAGGAATGCGTGTCAAATTTGCTTCCATGATGATAATTTTGCTGAATAAAAGAGTTTTGAAAGATCAAGTTCTAAAGCAAGCTTTGAAAGATTGGAGATCTAGTTTAGTAACCAGTGCGGAAGGCTCAATGAACCAACCGCTCTGATACCACTTGTAGGTCCCAAGGAGTGTGAGTGTAAGGTTTAGAAGGGGAGGGTTGAATAAACCTTACCAACTTTTCGATTTAGTCCTTTTAAAATGGTTCAGAGTTAATTCTTCACAGCTAGGTCCTTGAAAGACAGCTAAGTTAGTTAACCAGCAGAGTTAGCCACTCAACAAACTCGACTGAGCTATTGATAAAATAACTCAGCTACTTAGTCTAATACTTAACTTGACTGTGATAGGTTTTCAGCGGAAGACTTAACACCCTTGAATTTGGTTTAAGTTTGTTTTATACTTGGTTTTAGCACTTTGTTAATTATCAGTTCGATAGCAAATTTATCAGCAAATATCAAGTAATATGCAGAATTGAAGTGCTGAAATGTAAATGACACAATAAATTTTATAGAGGTTTGAAGATGGGGTAATTCTTCTACTCCTCTCTTCTCCAACTCCTGGAGGAATCCACAAAGTATTGATCAGAGTACAAAGTGGTTATCACCCGGATGCAAGTCTTGATCACACGGTGACTTTATCCTATGGGACTCGATCCGGAGATGCCTTGGTCACACACACGGTGGCTTCTCGTGACGACTCGGCTTCTTCACGCAGGTTTTGCGCTTTGCTACTACAGCCCACTTGCTCAAGCTTCTTGGATTTGATCACGAAGCCCTCCAATAACTTGAGACTGGTTCGACCTTGAACCTTTCTACAATCCTTCGTGGAATGCAGACCCCTTTGATTATTCAAATGTTTCCTCTTCAACTGATTGAAGTTGTCTTTCCTTCACAGGTTAGTGTTGGATTGATGTCCTTCGAAGTTTTGGCTTGAGGATTAAACTTGAATGACTTGAGAATATTTTTCTGGTTACAGTTTGAATAATAGCTTGAAAGTTTGTGGTTCAGGTATGCAAGGTAACCTCTTCTCAAAGTAATTCCTCAGCCTTTTATAGTGTTCTTTTGAAAATCTGTCCGTTGAAGAGATAGACTAATTTTCAAAAGACACTTGTGGTCGTTGGCTTGTCTTGTTGCGATCATTGAAATTGACATTTCCTCGTATTGAATGAACCTTGACTTTTCGAGTTCGACACACAGTGCGTGCTCCCCATTGGTTTATTCCTTTTGCACGCTTCCGGGACTGAGCACTTTAAGAAAGGCAGTATGGAAGTATTACTTGTTTAAGTAACTTTCTTGACTTCTGTTCAACGGATCCTTTTATGTTGTCTTGGCTTGACTGCAGTTCCTTAACTTCCCCCGATGACTTCGAGTCAGCTCCCAATCATTGGATGGCTCATCTGTCACTTCAACTTGAGACTTGGCTATCTTGAGTTGACATGACTGACACTTCACACAACTGCATCTTAGCTGATACTTCTCCTGTCGGGTTCCTGTCTTCTCTTCCTTGCCACTCTCAGCTGCCTCTCAGCGGAGTCTTCATTCTAGTCTCCAGTTGACTTCTTGCATATTTAGTCATAGCTGACTTAACTCAGCTCGACCAGCCCTATCTATTACGATGCAAATTACAAAGAAAATGGGGTGCCAACTTTCTAGTCTAAGTTTTACATGGCATTCATCAAAATCTAAAAATTAATTTCCCAACACTTTTTAATTTGTTGTTTAATTTTATTCTACTATGGTTGACGTGTTATATTTAGTTTGTTCAGGTAGTGCATGATCACTCGCTCGAAGCAAGGAGATTTAGCACCGTTCATACAGGAGGTTGAGGCTTTTGCTAGGCGAAATAGTGCAGCTACTAAACGGGCAGATAGATAGCAGGACCAAACTATGGCAGGCGTAGAAGACGACAACAGAGTCAATAACGGGGTCAATAACGAAGGTAACAACCAGGCCAACAGGGTCAATGTTAGGTTACCAATACCAGAGGTTCTAGTGGCTCCGACAGTCCAGCAGCAGGCGATTCGCGATTACTTTCACCCAATCAATCGCAACTATGGTAGAATTGCCAATGTCCCAATCACTGCGAATAATTTTGAGCTGAAGCCAACACTGATATCGATGGTGCAGCAGAATCAGTTTGGGGGTTTCCCGTCTGAAGAACCCAACTCTCATCTTGCGAATTTCATACAGATTTGCAATACTATCAAGATGAATGGGGTGACTAATGATGTTATACGTCTTCGCCTATTCCCTTTCTCTTTAAGGATTAAGGCTAGGAACTGGCTAGGCACCCTAACTCAGGGGAGTGTGAACAATTGGGATGAGCTGAGCCAGAGGTTTTTGTTCAAATATTTCCCACCAAGAAAGACACTACAGCTTAAAAGCGCGATCATTCAGTTTAGGCAGTTTGACTCTGAGCCTTTGTACGAGGCCTGGGAGAGATTCCGGGATTTGTTGAGAAGGTGCCCGCAGCACGGATTTCCTGAGGATCAATAGCTCTGTTTCTTCTACAATGGGTTGATGGGACAAACTAGATCGTTTGTGGATGCCGCAGCAGGGGGCGCACTACTTGCGAGGTTTTCGGAGGATGTGTTCAACTTATTCTAGGAGATGACCATGAATAGCTATCAGTGGCCCTTCGAGAGGACTAATATGAAAAGGGTAGCCGAAGTGTCTTATTCGGACCCAATTAAGGAGTTGACAGCCCAGATGGCCGTACTGACGAACCAATTAAGTGCTTTGACAAAGGCGAATGAGGGAAACGTGGGTATAAGTAATGGGGGAGTTTATCTAGATCTGATAAAGGAAGCAAATTATGTGAATAACCATAATTTCAAAAATTTCCGGAACAATCAAAATCCCACTCATTACCATTCCGGCATGGGGAACCACGAGAACTTCTCCTACGCAAACACGAAGAACGTGATGCAACCACCACCGGGGTTTAATGTGACAAACAGTGTCATTACTGCAGATCTTAAGCCAACCATGGAGGATATGTTTACCTCGTTTATGAATGAGACGATGAACAAGTTCAACAAGGATGAGGCAAAGATGGATAAAATCGAAAACCATGTCATACAATTGGGGTCTCAGATGAAGAATCTTGAAACCGAAATAGGTCAAATAGCTACAATTATTGGTGGGCAGCATCAGAAAGGCCAATTTCGGAGCAACACTGAGGTTAACCCAAAGGAACAATGTAAATCCATTCGTCTGAGGAGTGGAATGGAATACAAGGGGCCAAAAATACCAGAGAATTCGGAGAAATGGCAGGATGGCACGGCCCGTGCGCCACCGCACGGCCCGCCCGTGCTCCCTGCCGGAGCTGCAAGTGACATTCTAGGAAACACAGAAACTGAAGCAAATGGCGATGTTGAAACCGAGGATGGAGTAATCCAAAGGAAACTACCACAGAAATTAAAAGATCCGGGGAGTTTCACTATCCCTTGTGCTATTGGTGATGTTTTCTTTAAGAAAGCACTTTGTGATTTAGGAGGGAGTATTAACTTGATGCCTTTGTCTATTTTCAGGCAACTTGGGCTGGGAGAGGTGATGCCATCTACGGTCACCTTACAACTCGCGGGCCGATCACTCACATATCCAAAGGGAATCATCGAGTATGTACTTGTCAAAGTGGATAAATTCATATTCCCTGTTGATTTCTTGGGCTGGATATGGAGGAGGATAAAGACGCCCCTTTGATACTTGGGCGTCCATTCCTAGCTACGGGGAAGACCTTAGTAAATGTGCAAAAGGGAGAGCTCACGTTACGGGTTAATTATGTGCATGTTTTATTTACTATCTATAAGGTACTTCAATTTCATGACGGTGTGGAACATTGTAATTTCATTGACGTAGTTGAATCTTGCATTGATGAGTATGCGGATCATATATTGATTAGGGATAATTTGGAGTTTGGTTTGACACATTCGTGTTCAACATCGAACATGACCATTGATATTGATAACCAAGACTTGTATGATTGCGTTTGTGCTTTAGATAATATGCAAGAACTACCAAGGCGCGCACACGCAGAAAAACGTACGGGAGTCAATTCTACAGGGGCGCACGGCCCGTGCTCTAGAGCACGCCCAGGTCATGCGCATAGCCGAAGGAAAATCTGAAGAAATCGATGATGGCATGGGCAGCTCGTGCCTAAGGTTGAAAATAGCCCTGAGAAATTCGACGATGGCACGGCCAGTGCCAAATGGCACGGGCAGCCCGTCCCTGTGGTAAAGAAAAAAGAGGAAGACCCTAAAGACGGCACGGCCCGTGCTCACGAGCACGGGCAGCCCGTGCGCCCATTTGAGGGGATCATTTCGAACCCAGAACTCAAACCCTTGCCCGAGCATCTCAAATATGCATTCCTTAGAGTGAATAACACGAGTCCGGTAATCGTATCATCTCTTTTAACTTTAGTTCAACTCGATAAATTGCTTAGGGTGTTAAGAAAACATAAGTCAGCGATAGGTTGGTCAATTTCTGATTTGAAAGGCATTAGTCCATCGATTGTAATGCATAAGATTAGAATGGAAGATGTCTATAAACCTTCGGTGCAAAATCAAAGAAGATTAAACCCTATAATGAAGGAAGTCGTTAGAAAAGAAGTTTTAAAATGGTTAGATGCTGGAATTATATATGCTATTTCTGATAGTTCTTGGGTAAGTACGGTACAAGTGGTACCGAAGAAAGGGGGATGACGGTAGTGAGAAACGAAAGTGATGAGCTCATTGCAACTAGAGTAGTTACTGGATGGCATATTTGCATAAATTATAGGAAGTTAAATGATGCTACTCGCAAAGATGACTTTCCCCTTCCCTTTATTGATATGATGCTTGATCGTTTGGCGGGATATGATTACTATTGTTTTCTTGATGGTTATTCTGGGTATAATCAGATCATGATTGCCCCGGAAGACCAAGAGAAGATGACTTTTACATGCCCCTATGGTACATTTGCATTTCGCAGAATGCCATTCGGACTTTGTAACGTGCCCGCTACATTTCAGCGATGCATGATGGCTATCTTTCATGATTTCATTGAGAAAATAATGGAGGTTTTTATGGATGACTTTTCTGTGTTTGGAGACTCATATGATCATTGTTTGGATAACCTTTCTCTAGTTTTTGCAGAGATGTGAGGAGACTAACCTTGTTTTAAATTGGGAAAAGTGCCATTTCATGGTACGTGATGGTATTGTTTTAAGCCACCGAGTCTCTTCTGCAGGTTTGGAAGTTGATAAAGCGAAGGTCGATGCAATTGAGAAGCTCCCACCTCAAACAAATGAGAAGGCCATTAGAAGCTTTTTGGGACACGCCGGATTCTACAGAATGTTCATTCGTGAGTTTTCTAAAATCACTAAACCTTTAAGTCATTTATTAGAAAAAGATATTGCTTTCAATTTTTTCGATGATTGTTTGCAGGCTTTTGAGATTCTGAAGAAGGTTTTGGTGATAGCACCAATTCTAGTAGTTCCGGATTGAGTCGCCCTTCCGGTGATGATGTGTGATGCCCGATTTTCTTTGTTGGGGCTCATTTTGGGTCAGAAAAGAGACAAGATGTTCAGAGCCATCTACTATGCGATCAGAACTTTAGACATCGCCCAGCAAAACTACACCACCACTGAGAAGGAAATGCTGGCAATCCTGTTTGCATTCGATAAGTTCCGATCTTACTTGATTAGAACTAAGACGATAGTCCACACCAACCACGCAGCGATCAAATATCTATTCGACAAGAAGGATGCCAAAACGAGACTTATTTGGTGGATCCTTTTGTTACAGGAGTTCGATGTGGAGATTCGGGATAGAAAAGGTTGCGAGAATGTAGTAGCCGATCACTTGTCCAGACTGGAATATAAGAAGGAGGAGAAAGAAGGCACGGAGGAAATTAAGGAGGAGTTCCCCAATGAGCAACTTTTGATGTTACAAGCTAAATTCCAATGGTATGCAGATTTTGTTAATTATTTGGTTGCAAGGGTCTTGCCTCCGGATTTATCACCTTATCAAAAGAAGAAATTCCTCCATGATGTCAAGTTCTGCATGTGGGACGACCCCTTGCTCTTTAAGTGGTGCGCCAACACCATCATTCGACGATGTGTGCCTCAAGAAGAGTGGGAGGGAGTTCTACAACAGTGCCATTCTTCACCTTCCGGGGGACACTTTGGTCCGACACGTACAGTGGCAAAGATATTGCAAAGTGGTTTATACTGGCCTACGTTATCTAATGATTGTTATCTATTTGTACAACAGTGTGATAGGTACCAGCGGATGGGGAACATCTCAAGACGACATGAGATGTCCATGACCAATGTGATGGAGGTTGAACTCTTTGATGTGTGGGGGATCGACTTCATGCGCCCATTCCCATCTTCGTCGGGTTATCAATACATTCTACTTGCAGTGGAGTACGTATCTCAATGGGTTGAGGCAATTCCGGCACAGACCAATGATGCGCGAGTAGTGCTCAAATTCCGAAAGAAAAATATATTCACTCGGTTTGGAACCCCGAGAGCTTTGATTAGCGATGGGGGTTCACACTTTGTCAATAAATTAATGAGCACTCTACTTGCGAAGTATGGGGTGAAGCACAAGGTGGCATTAGCATACCATCCGCAAGCAAACGGGCAAGCAGAGGTAGCCAATCGCGAGATTAAGCAGATTTTGGAGAAGACGGTAAATATAAATCGCAAATATTGGGCCATGAAGCTAGATGACGCATTATGGGCATATCGGACTGCATACAAGACACCATTAGGCACATCACCTTATCAGTTAGTGTTCGGGAAATCGTGTCAGTTGCCCGTCGAATTGGAGCATAAGGCATTTTGGGCTATGAAGAAGTTAAATTTTGACTTCCAAGCAGCGGGTGAGAAGAGGCTCTTGCACTTAAATGAGATGGAGGAATTCCGAGATGAAGCATATGAAAATTCCCGGATTTACAAGGAGCGAAACAAAAGATGGCACGATCGAATGATAAAGAAAAGAGAGTTTTTACCGGGTGAACAAGTCCTTTTGTTTAACTCGCGTCTTAAACTCTTTTCGGGAAAACTCAAGTCTAGATGGTTGGGGCAATTTGTGATAAAGAAGGTGTTAAATCCTCTGGGAATAGTGGAGTTGTTGAGCCAAGATGGGGAGACGTTCATGGTAAATGGCCAGAGGATCAAGCATTACTTGAGCCAGGATCAAAAGAAAGAGGTGACACGCCTCACTTTGCTAGAGTCGTGATCGAGTAAACAGGCGTCAAGCTATAGACGTTAAATTTAGCGCTTGTTGGGAGGCAACCCAATGGTTTTGCTATTTTATTTCTTCCCATGTTTTCTTGGTTTGTTTTTTTTTCCCTTTTCTAAGTTAGGATTTAATTGCTTTCATAGGTTAGAAGTTTTCCCTATTTTCTCAAAAAAAAAAAAAAGAAAAACAAGTTGTGTGAGGTAACCAGCACGGGCAACCCGTGCGCATTGCGCACGCTCGTGCTGGTACTAGCTTTTGGCTTGCGAGACTTCGGCACCCCACATGGGCCACCCATGCGCATTGAGCATGCCCGTGCAGTGCCCAGGTTTTTGAGGTCGAAACTTCAAGCCCTAGCACGGACAGCCCTTGCCATAGGGGCCCGCCCCTGCGCTATGCTGCAGAAGGATTAAAAACGCACAGGGAGCTTGGGTTTTCTCACAAACCCCTCTCTCCTTCTCGCGCGTAGGCATAAGAAAATCGAGTCCGCTCAAATGTTTTCGAAATTTCTCATATAATATCACCACTACTCACATCCCACACTACTCTTAACACGAATTTCACTTGTGAAATTGCTTTGAAGCAAGAAATTGGGGTAGAAAGCACCTAGGGTTTCAAACTTCAACTCTCTTCAAAATTCTCGGGATTTAAGGTATGAATTGAACTTTTCATTTCAAATTTCTTGAGGATTACGAGTTAGGGTTGCTATATGATGTTTGTTTGATACTTTTGGCATGAATTTGACTGAAATTTTCTATTGAGCATTTTATCGAACACCATGTGGGTTGATGAATTAGGATGATTTTGGGTTGATTGCTTGATGGATTATACATGTGCTAGATTGTTATGGGTGTTAGTGGCTAGGATTCTCGGCAATTATATTGGTATTTGATTTGAAAGCTTAATTGTGGATTAAATTGTTGAGATGAGACACTATGCCATTGTTGGATTGTTGTATTTATTCATCGGGTTTCTTGTTTTACTTGGCACATACGGATTCTCACAATTGTTTTGCCAGGTACTTACTCAAAACAAATGGCTGAACCACAAAACCAAAGAGGTCGGGGTGGACATCAGAGGAAGCCTGCTCGGGAGATTGATCCCAATAGCCCCTTTGCCTATGGACTCACTATCACCGAGCACGATATACTTTAAATGTGCAACCGGCTCATCACTCGTTCTTTCACACCCACACGCTACGCCAACGATGAGTGTACCCGAACTCTTGGGATACACGAGGAGGTGTGGCAAATGTTTGAATGAGTTGGATGGACCGCTTTCATGCAAGGGTTGTGGCCAACCTACAAGACACTCGTAATTGAGTTCTTAAGCACCATCTAGGTTACGGAAACGCTACCAAGAAATGAGCCTCGGAAAATCTATTTCAGGTTGGGCAACGAATGAAAGAACGTCACAATTGCCGAACTGAATCAGATTTTTGGGGTACCATCCAACGCCCCATACCGAACGGCTGCAAATTACAACTCGCGTGAATTCTGGCGGTTGTTGACTGAAACCCCAGAAACTGACTTCATGCAATATGCAGCACGCTCCTCCAAGGCCTCGTCACTCCGCAACCCCGTATTACATTACATTCAAAAAGTGGCGGCCCATTCAGTGTTCGCCCGGTACAACAACGAGGGTATGCAAGCGAGGGAGCTATACCTATTATGGTGTATGCTCACCCGCACCCTTTATAACATGGCGGCATACTTTGTGTAACACGCCGTTTACATACAACAGCATGACGTGGCGAAAATCTTAATTCGGGGAATGATAACCCACATCGCGCAGCATTTCGGGGTTGACATGAGCCCTATGAAGCCGTTAGTGGGCAGCCGAAGCATCAACATGAAGATCATCAGCAATGAGGAGTATATTCTCTATTTTCTACAAAAAGTCGGGTCGGCGTTCCCCCTCCTTAACCCGCAGCTCACAGCTGTGGTAGACAACCAAATCAACTGGCTCATGTACTCTGACGCATATATTAGAGCCATGGACAGTTTGACAGCACGAAAAAAGAGAAGGGTAGCTGGGTTACCCGACGAAGAGGACTTGGTGATGGAGGCACATGAGTATGATAGGCAGGAGAGGGGATTCGAGCAGGTCTTCCAGTAGGGAGGCTTCAAGCAGGGGGGCTCACAGGAGCGGCCCGACATTCCAGAGAGCTCCCGCCAAGGTGAGGAGCATGGGGGACAGTACGATCATGAAAGATTCTGTGCCTTTGAGGAAAGCTTGCGACATCATAGGAATGATTTCAGTACTTTCCAAGAAGTCCAAGAACAAAGGTACCAAATCCAGGAGCAAAGGTACCAAGCCCAGGACTTGCGGTACCAAGCCCAAGAGCAGCGGGAGTTGGAGATATTGCAGACATTGCATCGGATTGAGAATTGGCATATCTCCCACGGCCACTTTCCGCCGCCACCCCCACAGTGATCCAGGTCCTATCCACACTTTTCTTTGAAATTCTACCTTCTCTTTCATGCGCTATAATTTCATTCAAGTTTGGGGGGAGAGGTGGTAATTTTATTCATGGGTGTGGCGTTTGCATTCATTTAGTTGCATTTAGAGCATATATGTTTCATTGCATTAGATGTTTGAAATTTTTTATGGTTTTAGCACGTTTATCGCTTTAGCACGTTTATTGCTTTCCTAGTTGTTAGGGAGTGAGTTGACCGCTATTGTGTGTTAGTTGTGTTGATTGTGATCTTGATCTTGGGGGCATTTGTGGATCGGTTTGTGTTGTTTGGAATTGTATGTTGAGTGTGAGTTGACTGGTTGAGAATAGTTAATATGGAGCATGTGATTATTGGATCATGGTTAACATACTTTGAATTATGCACTTACAAGCCTGTGAGCTTTTGAGCCTTTGCTGCTTTCATATTATGCAGTCTTGTTTGTGATTGAGTGTGTGAGTCATGTTGATTTGAATTTTAGAATTTACTCTGGTATCTCCGTCAAAGTCACATATTGTATGCATTCATGAAAATGATTTTAGGCGATTTTTGTTCAGCCTTTCAAGCCTTTTTCCCTACCTTATGATATTTGATTTCCCTAGTTAGCCAATTTGAGCTTATTGCCTGATTTGTTGATAGCCACAATGCAAGCCTTAGAACTTTGTATGATATATTTGTTACCCAAAGTTTGAGCGTATAACATTAAGAAAAAGGGGATGAAAAAAAGGGTTGAATGAATGGGTGTCAAGAAGTTAGAAAAGGTGTACATGTTGGGTGCTTGGGAATAAAAGAAAAAAGGAGGAAAAAAAAAAGTGAAGAAGACTCACAAGGAGTCAAAAAAAAATCGACTGCAAATAAGTGAGTCGGCCAGAAGTGAAAAAAGGGCTGGAAATTATGATGTAAGGCGAAAGGGAATGATGTGTATGAAAAAGAAGGGAGAAATAGAGAAGTGATAGGATATAAGGCGATTGGGATTACATAGTTGATTTGAATTAGAATAATGGGTTGAGAAAAACAATGTGTTTACCAATCTATACGCTTGAGTTGAGTCACTTTATCCATATTTGCCTACCTTTACCGAAGAGTCTTCATTACAACCATAAACAAAGTCCTTTCTGATTTGTGAATTGCATACAAACGAGTGGCGGAGATATGAGACGATTTGCAAGCATATGGTAATTCTATAACATTGATATGATTTGAGCGAATACACGTCCCTTATTATTCTAGTGAGTAGAGTATACACTTTATCCCTGTGAGGTGTGATTTGAAGTATTTTACCATGATTTTGATGGACTCGTGCTCCGTGTTAGATATTTGAAACTTGGTTGGTTTGTGCTTGATGTTCATTGATGAATTGTGATGTGGTGTTCTTGAGTTGCTCTTCTTCACCCCATTTGTGTTCTTGATTATAATGTGTTGACCGTGACTGTCAATAGTTTAAATTTGGGGGTTTGATTGACATGTATTTTGCATGTATTTTAGGCTTGATCTTGGCTAGAATATGTTGTTATGCATGCATTATATGAGTAAATAGGGTTATATTCCTGTTTTGTGGAAAAGGATTACGCTTTACTCGTTTTGTATGAATTTATCGATAATTATAGCATTTTGGCAACAATACAGAGCATTACAATCGCAATATTTGATGTAAAGTATGAAGTTTGGAGTCGAGTCGAGAAGAAATTGGATGAACCGAGCGAAAAATGGAAGAAAACGAGCTAACTGCAACTGCTACAGGTGAGCACGGGTAGGGCGTGCTTCGTAGCACCGCTGGTGCTCAACTCAGATTTGAAGACCCAGTGTTCGGCCTATAGCACGGGCAGCCCATGCTATATGGGCACGCCGTGCTCTCTTCAGAAAGTTGGAAATTTCATGTGGCACCCAGCACGGGCTGGGCGTGCCAAAGGGGCACGGCCGTGCTCCTCTGCGGGAAAAATAGAGATCGTTTATCTATTAGTTATTTCAATTAGTTATTTCAATTAGTTAGATTTTCGATTATGAATAATTTATCTATGAATTGTTTATCTTCAATGTCTGGCTAAACACTTTATGATTCCCGCATTTGGGAGTAGGTTAATAAACACTTTTATTTGATGATTAATGATAATTGAAGTTAATGTTTTCTTCTTCTATTCAAGTACTTTGCTTTAATTCTTGTTTTATCAAATGGCCATTGATTTAAACTTGTTTGATGTATTGATTCATAATTCTAACTGATATGTTTCAATACTAGATCTTGAGTACTTGACACAAATAGATTGCATTATTGAGAAGTCTGTGAATATTTGTGAGACCTCATAATCTTTTGAACTTTTGGGAGTTGGATCTCATGTTGAGTAGAGATGCTAGCATAGATATTCCAATCAACGCTTTTACATACATCTCGAGAGAGAGATAGGGTAAATTACATTGGTGATTGGTCTATAGAGAAGAATGCGTTTAACCTTGGTTTGATTAATCTGATAATAAAAGGGGATATTAACTGAAACCATAACCCAGGAATCCATCTATTCACACTTGATCTTTTAATATACTCTTTGCTTTGTTATTTTAGGATAATTTCTGCTTTAGTGTTTTAAACCCGATCCTTCAACCTTCGATAGTCTAGATAAAAATAAGGCTATTATAATCCAGTACTTTGTATAATAATTAATTAATCCCTATGGATTCGACCTTGCTAACCATATTCTATAAACTGCACCGTACACTTGCGGTGAAGCTAAAAAATAGGCAAACAGTTGATTAAAAACATTCTTTGGCACCAAAAACTTGGACATGTTAATTTTCAAAATATGCAAAAATTGATCAGTGTTGGTGTAGTAAGAGAAATTCCTTAGCTTACTTTTAAAGGTATATTATCACATGTTTGTGGACCTTGTAAAAAAGGAAAACAAACAAAGGGTGTCTCACCAAGTGATACAATACTTCAACACCTCACACTGTTTTGTATTAATGCATATGGATTTAATGGGTCCAGTTGAGGTTGATAGCTTAGGAGGGAAGAAATGCATCCTTGTATGTGTTGATGATTTTTCTAAGTTTTCATAAGTTGAATTTTTAAGAGAAAAATATGAAACTTTTGAAGCATTTAAGAGACTTTACACTAAAATTTGTAACATGCATGTTTCTAGCATTGTAAGAATTTGAACTGATCATGGAAAAGAATTTGAAAATATTCTATTTTATGAATTATATGATAAAAAGGGAATTTTCCATGAGTTTTCGGCCCCCAAAACACCTCAACAAAAGGGAGTGACCGAAAGAAAGAATCGAACATTGCAAGCAATGGTCCGAGCAATGTTATTTTCAAAAAATATTTCTAAAAGGTTTTGGCGGAAGCTTTGAACACAGCATGTCACATTTCTAATCGTGTATACTTGAGACCCGGTTCAACAATGACTTCTTATGAAATTTTGAAAGAAAGGAAATCAAATCTCATGTATTTTCATGTTTTTGGTTGTGTGTATTATATCTTGAATGACAGATAATATTTGGTAAAGTTTGATTGCAAAAGTGACAAAGCCACGTTTCTTGGATATTCTAGAAATAGTCATGCTTATAGGATTTACAATCTTCAGACTAGAAAAATCCAAGAAACTGTCAATGTAGTTTTTGATGATTTGTCAAGTTTGGGAAATAAATCAGAAGAAGAGTTTGCAGATTTGCTTGATTCTGTAATTGTGGAGAAACATGTTTCTATTTTGACTGATTCACAGGATGTTACCAGAGGTGAGATGTCACCTCAGGTCACACCTTCACAGAATTCAACTAAATGTCAAATTGATCCAAAAGGTGATATCAGAGGTGAGACATCACCTCAGGCCACACCTTCAAATAATGGAGCTAAACATCAAGTTGATTCAAAAGATGATGCCAGAGGTGTGACGTCACCTCAGGTCTCACCTTCACATACTGCTAAAAAATTGAAAATTGGTCCAGAAATTGACCTAGAGGTGCATGGTGATCTTGTTCCAGTTCTGGAAGATCTACCAGGAAGAATTCATAAAGACAATCCTTATCACAGGTGTTTAGTGAGATAATTGATAGCATTACAACTAGAAAAAAAAGAGAGAATAAAATCTCGGGATAAGGTTAGACCTTCTTAGTTCTCTTCTATGTGCTTCATGGAGATATCTATCTGTTTTGTCTCATCTATTAAACATGAAAATGTGAATGAAGTTATTGAGGATGAATGTTGGATCAATAACTTGAATCAATTGTGCAAGTCTAGTGATGTCGAATGTATTGGTCACAGAAACTTGACTGAAAGCTTACTTTATTTTATTATTAGTCTCTCTGATGTTATGTTTTGTAGTTCTGATTGTGTAGGGGACTTCGATGACAAGAAAAGTATTATTGGTGTTTTTTATGTGGTGTCTTGATATAGTCGCGAAAGTGTGTTTATGTATGTTGATTCATTTTATGAGCAGCTATTATGGATGCGAAAAATGCTTGATGATTATGGAATTTCTGGTGATATATTGATCATGTATTGCGATAACTTAAGTGTTATAGATATCTCTAGAAATCCGGTGCAATACTCCCGTACTAAATACATTGACATTTAACACTATTTTATAAGGGATTTGGTTGAAAAAGATTTGATTCGCATTGATCATGTTTCCACTGAAAATCAATTAGCAGATATTTTCACTAAATTAGATTTTTAGAGATTTTCCAGTCTTCGAAAATATCTTGGACTGTGTGTGCTTTGACTGCTTGTGTTGCCTTAGGTGATGCGGCATTTGTTGTAACACCTGTTCATTTTTTATTTTATTTTTTTTGCTTTTTTAGGATTTTTAGGCATTTTGTTTGCATCATATGTTCAAGGATTTCATAGAATGTGTGCCATCTATGAATCTTTTTCAGTTGGATTCAGATTTATTTTTATGGCCAAAAATCGGATTGAATATACTTCAAATACTTGCACATAATTCTTGCTTTTTTTTTTTTTTTTAAAATAGACAAATCGAGACTATACTCCGCTTTTTGATGTTGTTTAGTAACTAGAAGCATTCATATGCCTCATGTTTATCATTTACGTAAAACGGCGACTCAAATACGAGTATACAACAACACTCTAGGAGTTTCCGATGAAAAATTCTAGAATTGAAACCTAGTAGAAGTTTCGAACGTCTTTAAAAGAAAAGGAAAAATACAAAAAAATAGGTTGAGATTGTATGAATTTGTGCAAGGAAAATCCTTCATAAATCTGAGTTTGGCCATGAATTTTCAAATTTGATTAAACCGAAGAAGTGTTTAGTCAGATGTGGCCAACACCTTTAATGATCACCTTATGATATTTTTTCATTTTTTGTGTGTGTTTGCTTGCATATTTTTCCTTCGTTTTATTTTCAGATTTTGCATATTTTCAGGCATTATTAGGACATGCATAAATAATAAGTATATTTCTAATTTGATTTTCAGAGGAAATATGTGGCGATTACTCTTTTTACTCATTTTCCTATATACTGGTGTCTATTGTTAGTGGCTTGAAAAATGGGGTAGTTAAAATCTGGAAATCTGGGATATTAACTACACTTAGTGTGTTGTTTCATACGGTTAATATATTTTCTTAAATTTCATAAGTCCATCAAGTATTTTTCACATCAAAAGAAACTTTCATATAGTTTGAGTATCGTTCATTTTATCTTAAAAAAAATTCAAAAAAACAATTCATCTTCTCCAAGTTTCCTTTCTTTATGTACTCTATGATTTTCTAAGCTACTGTTTCATTTGTTTCTTCTTCCTTTTATTGTGTTATATTTGTTCATAATGTTGAACTGAAGTATTTTTGGAGAGGGAGATATGTGTTTCTTTCTGCACAAAAAGGGAGAGAAGAATAGGCACAAAAACATGTTTGTAAAAATCGACCATGAAACAGTTGGTGAAGAAGGAGGTACAGAAGGTGTTGCGACATGTGTTGACAACACTTTTGGAAACACCGAAGGTATTGAGGTTCTTGAGAAAGAGATGATGGACCATAATTAGTTAGGTTATTAGACATCTTGTTATTAGGTTTAGAGGGAGTTTATTTTATTTATTGTGGTATATGGTTTGTTGAGATAATATTGTTCTTGTGCAGGTTTTGTCGAGAAAGGCAAAAAAAGGGGAGATTGTTGGTGTTGAAATTCTAGATTTCAACCACATTTATTTTTTGCCTTTATGACCATGCTTCCACTTAACAGTTTATTAATTCAACTAACCCACATCCCATGTTCTAACCCCTAACTCTTGTTTATCTCTTTATCTTGTACATTCCACTAACCCATATCCCATGTTCTAACCCATAACACATGTTTATCTCTTTATCTTGTACATTCCACTAACCCATGTGCTAATATACTATCCATTGTTTGATAAATGGTTTTATCATGATTTTGATGATTTGGTTTTTATACCAAAACAATGTTTTTAAAGGTTGTCCAAATACTTCTAAATGATTTAAAATGATTTTAATATTTTCCGGAGTATTTCCTCAAGTTTATTTTCGACAAAATTGGACAACACATTTAAGGATTTTATGTCAATGGGTTTTTACATTGAAACTATGTTTCTAAATGTTGTCCTAATACTCCCGATTGGTCTAAAATGCTTTTACTATTTTTCGGAGTATTTATTGGAATTTATATCGGACAACACTTTTTGTGTTAATGTGTTAATTCATCAAAACTATATTTCTAATGTTGTCCTAAATACTCCCGATCGGTTTAAAATGTTTTTACGAATTTTTTGGAGTATTTCTTGAGGTTTATTTTCGACAAAAATCGGACAACATTTCATTTTGGAGGTCGACCGGTCGACCAAAGAGGCGACCGGTACCTGGGAACAAGTTTCGTGAAACAGAAACTTCAAAACTCACAAAACTGGTCAGGGTGACCGGTAACCATGGTGGGCGACCGGTCGCACCCTAGAGGCGGCACGGTCGACCCCTTGACCGGTCACCCGTGTAAATTTTGTTGCGTTCTTTTCTAATCTTATTTGTGCGCGACCGGTCGCCCTCAAGTTTGACAGCAAAATTATGATCGTTTGACAGCAGACAACATTTCCTTAAATCATGGAGTTGATTTCTAACATCTATATTCTTCATTTGTCTTGCAATTTTTTACAGATTTCAATCTCCTAGGAGAAGCCTATCATGTCCAAGACATCTTCTATAAATAGATGAAGAATTGAAGCAACACAAGAGTAGCGAAAACTACAACACAACAAGATACACTCAAGAATACACTTGTTCCTACATTGTCTTATTTCTTGTTGTAATTTGGCTAGCTATTCACTTTCACATTCTTGAGGTCTAGGCTTTTCTTGATTACACTTGCACTCTATTGTATTATCAATTATCGAGTTGTAATCTTGAATTTGTGGTCGTCATTCAAACACAAGATATCCTTGTGAGTGTTCTTGTGGTAAGAACACACTTGGGTGAACTAGGTGTTAGGTGTAAGAAGATTGTGGTAATCTTCTTGTTGTGGTGTTGAAGAGTGTGGTGCTCTTCAAGGTTGCATATTGTGGTAATCTTCACAAGGTGCCGTTTGAAGATTGTGGTAATCTTCAAAAGAGATTGTGGTAAAGTGGTGTTGAAGAAGAGTGTGGTGATCTTCAAGGTGTTGGTGTAAGATTTTGTTGTAATAATATTGGTAATTATTAACAAAATCTTTTTTCTTTTCTAAAACCTATCCTGGAGATACTGGGGTGGTAGTAGATTAGGCCTGAGGTGGGTTGAACTACTATAAATCGACGTGTGCTATTTACATTCCACACCTTTGTTATTATCTTGGCGTATTGGTATCGAAAAAGAGGGCGAAATCGAAAAGATGGAGATAATCTATTCACCCCCCCTCTAGATTATCGTAGCTGCTTGGACTTACAAGTGGTATCAAAGCCAAACTCTTTGGCAAGCTCGTTTCACATCGCGAGCGAAGAGGGACGATCGTCGGCTATGAATGAAGCTCATCTTTCCGGCACCTCCACCACCAAGCCACCTCGGTTTGATTCCAAAAATTTTATATTTTGGAAAGAAAGAATGGAATGTTATTTACAAGTTTGCGGGTTCGATATTTGGAACATAATCATCAACGGAGAATCCATTCCGATGAAAGACACACCATACACCTCCAAAGCTCTCAAGGAGCTCAATGATGAAGAAAAGAAAACCATCTCCTTAAATGGTAAAGCTCTCAATATTTTGTATTGTTCACTTACTAATATGGAATATGAACATATTGTAGGAATTCGATCGGCACATGAAGTATGGCAAAAATTAGAAGCCATCTATGGAGTATATGCAAATGAAAGGAGTCAAACAAAAGCATCTACTTCTCAAAGGGATACAAGTTCAAATCTAAGGAACAAGCCTTTTACAACTTCCAACTATGAAGTAGTCGAACAATGTTTTATGGGCATCGAAGAAGAGGTATGTCTTAAACCCTCTAATTCCTATGATATTGTTAATCAAAATGATTATAGTGATTTGCAAAATGATTTTGATGATCTTCAAAATGAATTCCAAGACTTACTTGTTAAATACAAAAACTTGAAAAAGGAATTCATTGTTTTGAAAAATGATAAGGATAGTTTATTTAATTCCTATGAATCACTATCGTGTTCTCACACCACCACTCTTGATAAAGTTAGAAACCTTGAGAAAGAAAATAATACTCTTGTTGAGAATATTGATTGCATGAAAAATGATTTATTAAAATCCAACTTGAGTACCAATAAAATGTCCAATATTGTTGATATTCATAATTTTGATAAAGGACTTGATCATAAGCCTAATGTTGTTAATCATATGAAAAAGGATCAAGTTACTATGCATATTGGTCATTATGCTCCTAGAATTATCACCTGTTTTTATTGCGGTAAAAAGGGTCATACGGCTAATTCTTGTCGAGCTAGAAATAGCTCTAATTATTGTTGGAGATCTAAAAGTCTCAAGACTAAACCCAAAGGACCCAAACACATGAGGGTACCACAAAACAATGTCATATTAGGTACCCGGCGAAATACGAAAATTTATACCGCCCAGAAGACATCAAATGACCATTTCATTTGATCAAAGGAGAAAACATTTTCAAAGCCAATTTCCAAGAAGAGGATATAATCAAAAATGGGAAAAACATAATCCTTGGAAATGGCAAAGACATCATCAAGATGACTTTCAAAGAAGAAGAGACTATCAACAATGGGAAGGTAACAAACCTTGGAAATGGAGCAATCAAAGAACTCATCATCAACAAAGTGACTTCTCAATGGGAAGATATCATCAACAATGGGAACGGCACAACCCATGAAAATGGCGTAATTGGTAACCCGTATCTCCCCACTTAAATATCTCCCCACTTAAATATGCATTTTATTTTGTTATGCATGTATTTATTTGTACCTTAATTATAAAATGAGTTTTCAAATATTTCTTAAAATTAAGGTCTTCAATATATATTTGTGGTTTTAAAAAGAAGACCTTGTATGATGTTTTTAAAACTCTTGTGCATTTTTTTTGACTAAAGTGTGTTATCATCTCTTATGGATTTTTATGGCATGAGCTTACTTGTGATATCTCTTAGCCTACACTTTTATCATTATGATTTGTGCTAGATTTGTTTTAAGAATTGTGTAGGATTTACATATTTTCACAAATGGCAATTTACGTCATTATTTGTCAAGAAAGGCATAAATTATCGAGGTACGTTTACTTGTGTTATTCTTACTCTTATAGACTCGATATATGTTTTGCCATGTGCCTATGTGCTTGCTTTTCATAGTATTTCATACACATGACATTAAGAGGATTTTTAGATTTTTTGAAAGGCACTATTCGATATTTGATTGCACATATTTGCTTTATCAACTCTTGTTCAAATACTTCTTTTAAATGAGGTCTCAACTATATGCTATCGGATTTTCAAATTTCAAAAGAGACCTTTTGTAGCTTTCTTAAGCTTATTTGAACTTGCATGATTTATTAGACTCTTGATGATCTTCTAAATGCATAGTATGTGTTTCTTGCTTCATGGTCTATATATATAGTGTCTACTTCTACTATGCTCTTATGCAAGATATTTTGTGATTGATGATTGAGGCATGTTTTTACACTTGGGCTATTTTTTCTTGCTTATATAAGTGATGCCGTTAATGAGTTTGTTAAGTTGTGTAGATGAGAAATGAAGTACTCCAAATATTAGTTACCTCAAAATATTTAGATGTAAATGTTCTATTGTGAACACCTTAGATCAATTGGATGGCCTATGATGATAGTGATGAAGAAGACAAAAAGGGTATTCCGGAACAAACTCGATGACCAAGCCAACATTGGTCGAACTAAGGCGAGGTTAGTAGCTCGAAGGTATTTTCAAGAAAAAGGTAATTGATTTTGATGGAACATTTGCACTCATAGCACATTTAGTAGCTATTTGCATTTTACTTGCCCATTCTTGTTTTAAGAATATTTCAAGCTTTACCAAATGGATGTTAAATCCAATTTTCTCAATGGTTTTATTCAAATAGAAGTCTATCGGAGTTTAAAATTTTAGGGCAAATGATTTTTATAAAAGGCCTTGTACGGTTGATACAAGTATCCCGTATATGGTTTGATAGACTTAGCTATTTTTGCAAAATGATTTTACAAAAGGTAAAGTTGATACTACACTCCTTGTTTTTGAAAAAGGGCAAGATTGTTTACTTGTGCAAATTTATGTTGATAATATTCTTGGTGCTACTAATGAAGTTTTGTACAAGATATTTTCTAAGTGTTGCAAGGTGATCATGATGGGGGAGCATAATTTCTTCATTGGAATTCAAGTTCAAACAATGCCAAGAAGGTGGTTATATTCCACACTCAAAGTATAGAAAAGAAGAAATGAGGCATTGAAAAGGAAAGAACCATTTCAACCTATATGGCTATAAATGCGCGCGACAATTGACAAAGGTCTAGGTAGGCATGTTGTTTGACAAACAAATTCGAGGTATGTTTATCTTCGCCTACTACTCCTTAGACTCGACATTTTATATGCCTTATATCAATATGCTCGACTTAAAACAATCCCAACGAATCTCTTTAAAGTGTCGATTAAAGAAATTTTCAAATATTTGTAAGGCACTTCTTCTTATGACTTGTTTATCCAAAGTTTTAAAACGTTATTATTTTTTGGGATAACAAGTCCGGTGTAAATTTTATTTTTCAAAATATGGTTCGTCATAATCAAACTAAACATATTGAGATTCGATATTTTTTTGGGGGATTGCATGGTTAACAAAAACTTGAGATGTGTTTAATTCTATCTGAAGGATAACTCGCTGATTTTTTTTAATTGTTCACCGCCAAGTATTTTACCTCATTTCGAGCTTGATTATGACATAATGTATATTGAATGAGGTATACGTTTGCATTTTGCACGTTTTCAAAACTTAGGGGCGAAAATCGGATTTTTGGATCAAATTGGGAATTCCAATACAGAACAGAACCAGTGGGCTGCCAGGGCAGGGGCCGACCGGTCGCCCACTAGCTCGACCGGTTGCCCATGCCCTGGACCGGTCGCCCTTATGGATTTTTGGTTTAAAATGCGTCTGTTTTCCAGTTTGTAACCATTTTTGGCTCTTTTGGCCATTTCTCGTCCCCTTCGCCAATTGCAGACAAATTTCACTCCAAATTTATTTTGTTGCATGCATTTCATATCTTGGACTTACTTAGGCTCGATTATCATCATCATTGCTCGTCTTTACCGATTGAATGGTAAGAATTCTTCTCCTTTATCTCAATTGGGTTAAACCCTTGAGAACTTGGCCTATATGTATTTTCATGATGAAATTTGTATATGTGTGTGATGAGCTCATTGATTGCTGATGAATGATAATTGTAAAATTGCTTATGGTGATGAAAAACTTGGTTTGATTACATTTACAAGGGCTATATATATCTTTTTCAATTTTTGACGCCCGCCAAGTGTTCGATAAAACGTTTCAATGAAAAATTAATCACCTACATGATTCTCTCGCTTTCAAATGTCTTATAGATTTATAGAGATTATGTTTTGCAAATCAAATGAGTTTTCATAAGCTTCTACAAGTCGTATGATCGACTTTTCCCTCCTATTTGGCTTAAAAGCTTCAATGTTCAAATAGCTCGATACATCGGTTTACTTGTGCACTTTGATATGAATATATGATGTATTTATCGTGCTAACATTCTTTTTGATGATTCCAAAGGGGGAGAAACAGGTTATGAGCTCTTTAGCTCAAAGAAGTTAAGATTAGCTCAAATGAAAAGAAGCATAAGCTTTGGCTTTTAAAAGCCATAATCTGTGGATCATATTTATATCCACTTGATGTATTATGGTTATGTATGATTCTTGGTCCATTGGTTGTAGTATGGACTTATATACGTTTCTAATGATGTCTCTTTGACAGGGGGAGCTTTTAAGTTTTTGATACTTAAGCTCAATATCGAAAAGCTAAAATTTTTAGCTTATGTTTAAGTTGCTTATATATAACTCTTGTTGTGCATGTTGATAGGGGGAGCATTTGTAATATGTATTTGAATATCTCTACTCCCATCCTTGTGTTTATTTTGCATGGAATGTTGTCGCTCACAACGGATAGTTCTCTTTAACCGGTAAAATTGTTTTGTTTTCAAAATCGACCTCGTTAAAATTGTTTTGGTTTGTAATCATCAAAAAGGGGGAGATTGTTTGATAAATGGTTTTATCATGATTTTGATGATTTTGTTTTTATACCAAAACAATGTTTTTAAAGGTTGTCCAAATACTTCTAAATGATTTAAAATAATTTTAATATTTTCCGGAGTATTTCCTCAAGTTTATTTTCGACAAAATTGGACAACACATGTAAGGATTTTATGTCAATGGGTTTTTACATTGAAACTATGTTTCTAAATGTTGTCCTAATACTCCCGATTGGTCTAAAATTCTTTTACTATTTTTCGGAGTATTTATTGGAATTTATATCGGACAACACTTTTTGTGTTAATGTGATAATTCATCAAAACTATATTTCTAATGTTGTCCTAAATACTCCCGATCGGTTTAAAATGTTTTTACGAATTTTTCGGAGTATTTCTTGAGGTTTATTTTCGACAAAAATCGGACAACATTTCATTTTGGAGGTCGACTGGTCGACCAAAGAGGCGACCGGTACCTGGGAACAAGTTTCGTGAAACAGAAACTTCAAAACTCACAAAACTGGTCAGGGTGACTGGTCACCATGGTGGGCGACCGGTCGCACCCTAGGGCGATTGGTCGACCTCCCCTTGGACCGGTCACCCCGTGTAAATTTTGCTACGTTCTTTTCTAATCTTATTTGTGCGCGACCGGTCGCTCTCAAGTTTGACAGCAAAATTCTGACCGTTTGACAGCAGACAACAATTCCTTAATTCATGGAGTTGATTTCTAACAGCTATATTCTTCATCTGTCTTGCAATTTTTTACATATTTCAATCTCCTAGGAGGAGCCTATCATGTCCAAGACATCTTCTATAAATAGATGAAGAATTGAAGCAACACAAGAATTGAAGCAACACAAGAGTAGAGAAAACTACAACACAACAAGATACACTCAAGAATACACTTGTTCCTACATTGTCTTATTTCTTGTTGTAATTTGCCTACCTATTCACTTTCACATTCTTGAGGTCTAGGCTTTTCTTGATTACATTTGCACTCTACTGTATTATCAATTATCGAGTTGTAATCTTGAATTTGTGGTCGCCATTCAAATACAAGATATCTTTGTGGGTGTTCTTGTGGTAAGAACACACTTGGGTGAACTAGGTGTTAGGTGTAAGAAGATTGTGGTAATCTTCATGTTGTGGTGTTGAAGAGTGTGGTGCTCTTCAAGGTTGAAGAGTGTGGTAATCATCACAAGGTGATGTTTGAAGATTGTGGTAATCTTCAAAAGAGATTGTGGTAAGGTGGTGTTGAAGAAGAGTGTGGTGCTCTTCAAGGTGTTGGTGTAAGATTTTGTTGTAATAATTTTGGTAATTATTAATAAAAAAATTTTTCTTTTCCGAAACCCATCCCGGAGATACTGGGGTGGTAGTAGATTAGACCCTAGGTGGGTTGAACTACTATAAATCGACGTGTGCTATTTACATTCTGCACTTTTGTTATTATCTTGGCGTATTTGTATCGAAAAAGAGGGCGAAATCAAAAAGATGGAGATAATCTATTCACCCCCCTCTAGATTATCATAGCCGCTTGGACTTACATCCATGTGCTAACCTACTAACCCATTAACATTTGTTGTGTTAGTGCTATCTTTTTTGATGTGTTTTACAGTTGGAAGGATGTCTTCTACATGTATATAAGTTGATCAAAGGCCGGAAAAACAAAGAACAATTGTTGAGAACTCGAGGACATAAATAGAGTCAGTCCAATTTCAGTTTGCTGGAAGGTGCCAAGTGTGTTCACAAGTGTGACGTCACACTTGGCAACACCGTCCTCGGAACTTGTTTTTCTTATGATTTTTGAGAGAGCCTTTCTTTTGTAGTGGAGAGCTATATAGATTGAATGTGAGCAATCTCTCATTTACAGTAAATGTAATTTTCGGAGCAAGATCAAAAGGGGAGTTTTTGTCTTATTTTTGCTTTGTATTTTGTACACATTTCACTTAGTGACTTTTTGGCCTAAGGCTAACGCACAAGTTCATTATAAAAGGCTAAGGAAATTCATTGAGAAAAATTTACCTTGCACACCCGAGAAATCAACCATCATTCAAGCTATTAACCTGCAAATACTCTCAAGAATATACAAACTAATCCTCAAGCCTGAAACTCGAAAAAATCGATCCAGCACAAGCTGTGAAAGAAAGACAACTTCAAATTTGTTGAAGATAAAACTTTTGAAGAGTCAAAAGGGGTCTAATTTCCAAGGAGGATTATAGGAAGGTTCAAGGTCGAACCAGTATCAAGTTATTGGAGGGCTTCGTGATCAAATTCAAGAGCTTGAGAAAGTAAGCTGAAGTAGTAAGACAACTGCCCTGCGATGAAGCGAAGTCGAAAGAGAAGCCAGTTGTGTGACCAAGGCTATCTCTAGACTGTTCTCCATTTTGTAAACTGATCTGTTACATAGTGGAATCCTCCAAGAGTTGGAGAATAGATGATTAGAAGAATTACACCATCTTCAAACCTCTATAAAAATTTAATGTGTCATTTATTTTTCAGCACATTTATATTTCTGCATACTTACATCATATCTACTGATAAACTTATATTTTCTATCCAACTTATTAATAACAAAGTGCTAAAATCAAGTGCTAAAACAAGCTTAAAACAATTCAAAAGGTGTTAAGTCTTCCACTGATAAAACCAACACAACCAAGTTAAAGTTTAGGTTAAACATCCGAGTTATTCTATCAACATCTCTATCGAGTCTGTCGAGTGGCTAACTTAGCTGAATAACCAACTTAGCTATCCCTCAAGGACACAACTATTTGAGTTAACTCTGTAATAGTTTTAAAAGGACTAAAATCAAAAAGTTTGTAAGGTTTATTCAGCCCCTCCACATTCTAAACCTTACTCACACCCCTTGGGACCTACAAAGGGATTGTAGAAGTCCCACAGGGGTTGAGACTTCTAGGGGTAAATAAAGCCTAAAGGAGGTTGAGACTTCCTTAGGTAAGGAACAAGGACAACATAACATTCCTCAAATCGAAGGAGTTGCTGCAGAAGAGGAGATCAGTGTCGTTCGTGATTCCCAAGAATACATCGACACATCTTTTTTGGGATCCAAGAATAAAGCTGAGTCCACCCACCATAAAGATTCAATGATGGACAAGGCTGAGGATGTTCTCAAATCTTGGAGAAACGTCAGTGATAAGACAACTCCTATGATATTCAACTTTGATGATGAGCCATCACCCCAGGCCCCATCAAACTCCGATGACGCTGATGAGATATCAGATGACATGGTAACTTAAAATGAAAAAACTCATTGAGACCAAAGAAGCTGTTAATACAGCTGAGGCTCAGTCAGCTAAGCAGATCCCTACAACTGCCCCAGCTGAAAGAGAGCCAGGTTCGTAGGCTCTCACAGCTGCATCAGTAACGACTCCAACAGCTCCCTCGCAGGCTCCCATAGCTGCAATATCTGCCGATGACGCTGCCGTAGCCGAGGAACAGAGAGCTGGTACAATGCATCAAGAACAAGGAAAGGAGCCTCAGCATGGACCTTCGAAGATTCCATTTGTTCGAGATGATGTTTTTGAGGATATGTTTCCCTTCAATGTTAAACTGCCAGACATGGGAGCTGAGTCTGCCAGAGAACAAGAGAAGTATACCGTGCAGGAAGAGCCCATCATTCCTACTGATATGATTGTGCCAATGAGTTTTGATTTCGATGCAGAGTGGCCAGCAGAAGAGTCGGCATTGGAAACCGAGTTCCATAATGCCTTCAAGACTATCTGTGAAGGGATTGAGAAGATGGAACGGCACTAGGAATCTCTGGATCTACGATTAGATAATTGGGATACAACCCTCAATGCAGATTTGAGAAGGATTGTTGTTCGTATCAGGGAATGGGCTGCACAGCAGACTGTTATGCTCTCAGAGTAGGTCCGCTACTTCAAGGCTTTATTTGCAAAAATGTTGTTATGGAGTGCGGATACGTTGATGTTTCAGCAGAGAATGAAGGAGCATATGGTCAGAATGGAAACCACACACAAGTCGGACATGGAGTTGCTTAAGCTGCACCACCAGGCCAAAATCACACGCCTAGAAGACAGCATGAATCATAGGTTTAGTCTTCTAATGACAGAGATAAAATTGGTGACAGCTAAGTCGAAGGCTACACGATCAGAATTCCACACAACCCACTCCAAAGCGAATATCAAGCAAGACTCAACCATCAGCCAACTGGATTTCCTTCTGAGTGGACTATTCCCTGTACTATCCCTTCCATTTGGTGATGATGCCAAAATGGGGAAAGATGATAGACCCTAAAGGGATTGAAGGAGGAGAAGAGGAATGATAAGAAGGTAAAGAAATGTGGCACAGCTGAGGGGGAAGGAAGTTTGATTCCTCTGAAACTCATGTATGTTAAAACCCCACAGCAAGTGATGTCACGGCTTCTATTCTCAGCAAGTTACCGCAGGAGCTGTCTGTTGAAAAGAAAGATGAGATGGCCATGAAAAGAATCAAGGAAGGCCATTGAAGCTGCATTTGAGAAGGTGGCTGAGGAGAAATCAATACGTGTTCAAGAAATCAGAAAGCATTATGGTTGTCCTCTAACCGGAAAGGATTATGCTGCAATAAAGTCCCCAAGCGAATTTGATATACCTAATGTTGGATCTAAGCCCAGATATCTAGAGGAGTTCCAGACTCTAGAAGCAGAAAGCTACTTTAAAAATATGACTATATCTCAAGCATGGGATTTGTACTAGGAAAAGGGAATTAAGTTGTGCAAGTCAACTGATAAGTAGCCAAGTTCCAGCAGTCAATCAGCTGGAAAGTCAAAAGCTCCAGTGCAATATACTCCCAGAGGAAGAGAACCTGAGTCAACAAGGGGTCGACCTAGTGGTAGTGGGAGAAGTAGTCAACCACGGCCAAGACCAAAAGATGTTAAGTATGTGGATCCACAGAAAAAAGGGTCTCATATATTGGGCTGGGTATGATAACCTTGCTAACATGGAAGTTGCACGCAAGGTTGTTGAAGCTAAGAAGAGGCAAGAAGAAGAGAATGAAAGGGTAAATCGCGAATAGGAGGAGAGGCAGCGAAGGGATGACCCTGCTGCTAAGCGAGCCTACGAGAAGAAGAATGAGGAAGAAGAAGAAAGAAAAAGGAGATGAGCTTAAGAAGATAAGAAGAGAGCTACCGATGAAGACAAAAGAAGGAAACAACACAGGCGTTGAAGTGTGTTGCGAACCCCTTCATGTATTTTATTTTGCTGTAAATACATAGCTGTAAGTTTTCCTGTAATATAGCTCTGAAGAATTTTCTTGTTATTTTCATCCTTCTTGTAACTTAGCTTAGATACATGTTGAAAAGGTGTAATTGTGTATATCTCTATTACTTGTTGTAAACAGCTTTGTAAAGGACAAAAAGGCTATGATTAATAGAATGATTATTCAAAAGCATACATTCTTTGTTGTTGCACTTCTTGTATTTGTCGTTTACTTATTTTGTTTATTTTAAGTTTTGGTATCATCAAAAAGAAGGAAATTGTTAGGAAATTTATTTGTTAGATTTTGATGATACCATGTAAAACTTAAACTAGGAAGTTGGCACCCCATTTTTCTTGTAATTTGTATTGTAATAGATAGGACTAGAAGAGCTGAGTGAAGTCAACTAAGTCAAGGATGCAAGAAGTCAACTGCAGACTAGAGTGAAGACTCTGTTATGTGTCAGCTGAGTATGGCCATGAAGGAAGTCAAGGACTCGACTGGAGGAGAATCAGCTGAGGAACAACTATGTGAAGTGTCAGTCAAGTAAACTTAAGAAGTCAAGTCTATCAGTTGAAGTGATAGTTGAGTCAATCTTATGATTAGAGAACACTCAAGTCACAAGGAGTAAAGGCAGTAGTCAAGTCAATACAACTGACTTAGATCCGTTGGAAGGATGTCAATAATATTACTCGATATAATAATATGTCCAAGCTGTCAGGTCTTAAAGTGTTTGGCCCACAAACATGCAAAATGGAATAAGCCAATGGGAAACACTAAAGCTTGTGTCAGATCCTGAAAAACTGCAAAGTCAATTAATACGAGGAAGGGTCAACATCACAAATATTGCAGACCAAGAAAAGACAAGCCAACAAACAAGAAGTGTCATTTGAAACTAGCCTATCTCTTCAATCGGTAAATTTCAAATTTGCACTATAAAAGGCAGAAGAAGCAATTGAGAAAAGGTTACCATGTAAACCTTAACCAAGCAAGAACAAAGCATTATTCAAGCAAGCAATTAACATGCAATATTCTCAAAGCATATCAAGATATTTCTCAAGCCTAAAACTCAAAGAAACTCGATCCAACACACACTGTGAAGGAAAGATAACTTCAACCAGTTGATGAGGAAACGTTTGAAGAACAAAAAGGGGTCTTCTTTCCAAATTGAAAGATTGTAGAAAGGTTCAAGGTCGAACAAGAAAATTCTAGTTTGTTGGAGGGTTGTGTGAACAAATCCAAGAACTTGAAAGTAAACTGAAGTAGCCAGACAACTGCCTAGTCAAGAAGCTGAGTCGTAGGAGAAGCCAGCTGTGTGATCAAGGTTGTCTCCAGACTGTTAAATTCTTTGTAACCTGATCTGTTACTTAGTGGATTCCTCCAGGAGTTGGAGAAGAGTAGATTATGGGAATTACCCCATCCTCGAACCACCATAAAAATTACTTGTGCCAATTTACTTTCAGCACTTACATTCCTTCATATATTTTTATATTTGTTGTTAGTTAAATTTGCTAACCAACTGATAAATAACAAAATGCTAAAACAAACGTTAAAAACAAGCTTAAATATGTAAAAGTCTTTCGCTGTTAAAACCAAATCAACTAAAGTTAAGTATATCTTAAGCAGCCAAGTTATATTATCAACAGCTCTATCGAGTATGTTGAGTGGGTAACTTAGCTGAATATAGCCAACTTAGCTGTCTCCCATGGACACAGCTGATTTGAGTCAACTCTGTTGAAAAATCATAGAAAGACTAAAAGTGAATATTTGGTAAGGTTTATTCAACTCCCCCTAATCCTTACAACACGCCCCTTGGGACCAACAGTTAGGAGTTGCTGGTTAAAAGTTGTTGCTAGCTGCTGTTGGATTGCTAAGTTGGTGGACTTGTTGCTGGTTATTGATGGATTATTTGGTTGGTGGAATGGGAAGTTGGCTGTTTTGCTTACTAGTTGCTAAAAATATATAATTCCAGATTGCAAACTTGGGACTTACTTATTATGAGTTATTGCTTCCTATTTTTTTTTATGTTTTTGGTTGTTATATTGTTTCTTTTTTGAACTTAATCAATCGATCAATTACTTGATCATGTTTCTAGCTACATGATCTGTGTCGTTTACTTTTTCTACATGTTAATTGGAGTAGATGACATTGCAATAACTCTTTTGGAAATAATTTTATTATGGATATATGGATCAGTAGTCTTGTTTCATTTCAAGTGAACTGTTTCCTTGAGTATAGGTTAAATGTATAAATATTAGAAAATTAATAAAATGTTGTTTCTCGCTTTGATGTTTGATGATGGGATGGTTGTTTCTTGCTTTGTGAAGGAGATGATTGTTGATGTAAAACTATTTTAATAAAATGGCAGGAATTATTTTTAAACTAAAAACCGAATTTGTTTAAAATATTCGACATCGATTTTAATCTGACATTTAAAGCATATAAAGAGGTGTTTTTAAATGTGAATGACATCGATTTATGACCGTTTTCTAAAGCGTTTAGCACATCGATTTCTAACCGATTTTGTTCCTAACAAATCGATGTTCAACCCAACACTATAACATCATTTTTGTTAGAAACAAAATTGGTTAAAAACCGATGTCTTTTTGATATAACATCGTTTTTTACATGCTTAAAACTGATATTGAATATGCATACATTTAACATCATAGATTACGACATCGGTTGATTTTACATAGACATCGGCTAAAAACTGATGCCTATGAGCGTTTTCTTGTAGTGATTGTTGGCATTATTTTTAGAACTCGAATGTTGAGAGTTTGTGTGAGATAGATTCATTGTAGAACGAGAGTTTTGAGTGCACTAATATATTCTCATACTTTGTAACGGAGAGTTGTTGCTTTTGGAGACAAAAGGGGAGTTGTTCTTCTAATTTCCTTGTTTATTGTGTAATTTTTGTATCTTGTAAACAACATCATCCTTTGAAGAGTTTTTGTTTTATTAAACATCGTACAAGTATTTTTTATTTGTACAAAATTTTTAATCTCATGTGTCTTGTCTTTAAATCTGTCTTTATTTCATATATATATTGTGAAATTGTGTCTTGTTTAAAGTTTTTCGTTGTGTTTTATAAAGTATTGGCAACACATTTCACATCACTGCATTTTTATAAAAATTGGATCCTTCAATTCTTTCAATTACATTCAAGATGGAATATTTACCATTGATGCTTATTTTGCCCAGAACAAAACAAAAATGCAGTAAAAGTTTATTTTTCATACCTTTCTCTTCATTATCTTACGAACATTTGCAAATTTGTATTCTTCTATCTTTTGAGGCACTACAAGAAAAATTCAGTTTACCGACATAATTTACCGATAGAAATGATTTTGTCACTAAATTTTATAATTACCTACAGAGTACTTACAGAATAAAAAATATCATTTTCCCGCAAATTATACCAAAAAATTACCGACAAATTACCGACAGTTTTTTAATTACCGACAGATTTTTTGTAGGTATTTACCAACAGTTTTAGATAATGTAGGTAAATATTTTACCTACGATGGTTTTACCTACAATAATTTTACCTACACTTTACAATTTTCTTAACATTTACCTACAGATTTTTCTGTAGGTAAATTGGTTTTTTCTTGTAGTGAGGCCAACGGATTTTTTTCTTTTCATAATAAGATTTTGTACAATAATTTTGTGTGGGATTATTAAAATTGAATATTAATTGTCGTGAAAATCCATGCTTGATTAAAATGGTGTATTAAAATAGAAACATTTGGAAGGCGAATATAGAATTAAACTAGGGATGGCAATTTCGATCCGGCCCGCGGGTATTTACATTGTTCCGTTTGGGTCGTCCCACCCTGTGACCCGGAGCAGGACGAGGTAAGTCTGGGTATCATTTCCGCCCTGCGATTACCCGCCCCGCTCCATCTAGTATTTTTATTTTTTAAATATATTTTGCATATATAATACATATTATAATATAATTTTTATGTATTCTTATATTATATCTAATATTTATAAATGGATAATAATAAAATTTGTAAATAATATTTTATAAATATATATTCTTTATTTTTTATATAATTTAATTTAAAATGGGGTAGAACATGTCGACCCGCCCCGCTATGCGCCCCGTGGCGGGTCGACCCATACGATCCCATCCTAGGCACTGGGCGGGTCTGAGTCCTGGCCTACCCGTCCCATTGTCATCTCTAAATCAAACTTAGTCTTTTTTTTTCTTTTTTTCTTTGTTTTTTGAAGGAGAATGGAATCAAACTGCTGATAACGCGTGAACGTAACCTTGGTAATCCTACCTAAGCTTGCGGAAATGTACAAATTAATTTATGTTATACAAATTAAAAACTGTGGTGCACTAATTTTGATTTTTGATTTTTGATTTTTGATTTGTCAGCATGCAATACAAATTAAAAACTGTGGGGCACCATTTTTTATTTTTGATTTGTCAGCATGCAATACAAATTAAAAGCTGTGGTGCACCAATTTTGACTTGCGGAAATGTACAAATTAATTTATGCAATACAAATTAAAAACTGTGGTGCACCAATTTTGATTTTTGATTTGTCAGCATGCAACACAAATTAAAAGCTGTGATGCACCAATTTTGATTTTTGATTAGAGCTGACAAAATATGGGGCGAGTTAGGCTTATCTAGCTAACTGCAAAATAAGCCGGGTCGGAGCTGTTTTCTTCGGACCACAAAAAAGCTTAGTCTAACTGAGCACATGTATATATTTGTATAAAAATTTATTTCGGGCCAACTCCCGTCCCCTCGTGCGTCTGCCCAAAAATTCAAAACTAAAAAACTACACAATTCCCCTATTGATTAATCATATATTAGTCAAGTCGGCTCAAAAACATTATCACATTATAAGTTATCACATAATAAAAGTTGTCAAGTTATAAATTATCATGATATAAAGTAAGGGTATTTCAGTAAAAGTACCAAATGTAAATAGAAAATATAGGTCTTGTTTGTTTATGTTTCCAAGATGCTATTTCCATTTTCCAACTATTTATAAAAGTGGAATCATGTTTGTCCATAAAATTTCCAATGAAAATCATCGTTTTTATTTTCTATTTTTAACATAAAACAACATCTCAAAAACCTATACACAATCGTACATCACTCATCAATCACCATTCTCATATTTTAATCCAATTATACATGTGGGACCCACCACTATCAACTTTATCTACTTAAAATATTTCTATTTTTAAATTATATCTATCTAATGGGACCCACCACCTACCATCTTATAAATATAATATTATTGATTATTATGAGTTTTGCATGTATTTTGGGCATAATTGTGGATAGAATAGGTTGATAAACATGCATTAACTCAGTAAAATGGGTCGTGTTCTTATAAAGTGGAAAAGATATTACTTTTTGCTCGTTTTGCAGGAATTAAACAATATTTAGAGTACTTTTGTGGCAAATCGAAGCATTGCGGTAAAGAACCATCCAGAATCGAGCGAATACGCAAAGTTTGGAGCTGAACCGAGGAGAGATAAGACAAATCGGGCAAGAAATGGCCATGAACGGGCAGGCTGTGCTCATAGGCACGACCCGTGCGTGTGCAGGGTTGAAAGAATCAAGATTCGCATTGACGCACAGGCAGGTCGTGCTTAAGCGCACGGCCCGTGAGTCTGTTTGAAGGAAAAATGTAGGATACGGCTTCACGCACATGCAACCCATGCGTCTGTATGGGGAAAGTCAGATTCATGCGATTTGTGACTTAGTTTTGGCCCGGGAATGTATAAATAGAGATGAGGCGGCCCCAAACAAGAACACACTTATTTTTACCCTATAAAGCACAGAAAAGAGCAACCTTCTGCTGGAGAAATCGAGAGAAAGATCGACGTCGCATCCACACGCTTGGGGATTGAAGATTGATCGAGAAATCATCGACATCCCTGAGTTTTCTACTCCATCGTATCTTTAATTTTTACTTAGTTAGATATGAATATAAACAATTTGTCTATGAGTTGTTTATTTCCCATGTTCGGCTAAACACCTTGTGATTCTGGGGTTTGGAATTAGGTTAATTGATACTCTTGTTGATGTTTAATCTGAATTGAAGTTTTTATTTCGAACCTTAATCGAGTACTCTGTTTTATTTCTTGTTTTATCAAATGGTCATTAGTTTAACTTGCTTAATGTTTTGATTCATAATTTGAGATATGAGTTTCAATACTAGATCTTGAGTACCTGAGATGAATACTTTGCATGATTGAGAAGTCTGTGAGTATTTGTGAGGATAATTGATCTTTTATACTTTTGGGTGTTGTTTATCTTATATTGAGTAGAGATGACAGCATAGATAATTCAATCAATGTTTTTACTTTATCTCGAGAGAGAGGATAAAATACTTTTGTGATCGTCTTATAGGGAAGATATATAATAACATTGGTTTTGATTAATCGGAAAACAAGAGGGAGATTAACTGAAACCACAACCCTAGAATCCATTCATCCACTGGTCTTTTCAATCGAACTCTTTGCTTTGTCATTTTATGATAGAATATTGTCTTAATTTTACAAAATAATAATCAACTTTCGATCGTCTAAATAAAATAATAATATTCCAATCTCAACACTTAGTGCATAAATTTAATAGTCTCTGTGGGATCGACCTTGTTTACCCTATTTATTAACTACGCCGATTACTTGCGGTGAAGCAAAAAATAAGGCGAACAAATATATATTCAAATTAAAATATTGAAAGTAGACTCCACTACTATCAACTTTTCAATTATTATAAACATAAATTAATTTCAAAACTACTCAACCAAACACAATCTCATTTACAACCCTAAATAAAACACATTCCAATTTATTCATCCAAATATAATTTCAATTACCACATGAAAACCAATAAATTCTCAAAATTCTATTTTCAACTCCAGAAACTGGAAATGGACCATGGAAACATAAATAAACATGCCCTATAGTTTTTTATATCTTATATCAGAAAAGAGGTTGATGTATCTATGTGGGTATTTCTTCCATTTTACGCAAAGGAAAAATGGGCTATGAAACTGCGTGCGGTCCGACTCTATGAGGAGTTATCATACAATCACCGGAACAATGTGAACAGCCCGAAATGTATATGATCATGACGCAGAGGCTGGCCTGACCAGTACAAAACAACATCATCCCAACGGGTCACATCTAGTAAATTATAAAGTAACGCATGCACATATAACGGGTCACAACGGGTCAACCGTGTAACCAGGGGCGTAGCTAGAGGGCCATGACCCTCACAAGACCCAAATTTTTTTTGTCCCATTTTTTTAATGGAAAAAAATCAAAAAAAAATTATATATGTTTTTTTAAGGGGAAAAAATAATTAAGCTAGGGGGAAAAATTTGGGCTAGGGGTAACCAGTCGTGCCGGCTACACCCTGCGGGTAACGTCTTTCAATATATATTTACCCACATTTCTTCACTTCAAAACACACCAAATAATCAAAACCAAGTGGAAAAAAAAATCCTGAAATCCTAAAAATGGATTATTTGGAGGAAGAAGAAGCCTTTTCACTTGCCATGCAACTAGCAAGCGCTTCCGTACTACCAATGGTTCTCAAATCCGCCATAGAACTCAACTTGCTTCAGCTCATCAAGAAATCCAGCCCCGGCGATGGCGGTTTTGTTTCTCCGGCGGAAATCGCCGCCCAGCTCCCCGTCACCAACCCGGCGGCCCATATCGTGCTCGACAGAATCCTCCGTTTCCTCGCTAGCTATTCTGTTTTAAATTGTAGCCTTAGGAAACTGCGAAACGGCGCCGTTGAGATGGAGTTTCTATGGCTCCAGTGGTTCTCATGATTCATGATAAAGTCATGATGGAGTGCTGGTTTGTTTCCTTTATTTTACACTTTCTTTCCCTTAACAAAATATAATTGGTATTAACTTTAAAAAAAAAAGTGATAATTGCCAAATTGTACAAAACAAATAAACAAAACTCTTTTTTATCACTTTCCCATAAAAAATTCCTTTTTACACAAAAATGAGGTGCTTTTACATCTTTACCCTTACTTAACCTAACTCCATTGCATTACAGATGGGATCTATCTCTCTTCAACACACATTTATTATCATTTATTATTTTAAAAAATACATATATACAGTGAAACTTTACATATACCGTGTAACTAAATTTATATTACTGTGATGTTAGTATTATCTTTGTGATTCTACGTATATATGTATATATATATATATATATATATATAGAGAGAGAGAGAGAGAGAGAGAGAGAGAGAGTGAAATTATATATAACCGTGAAATTATGCATACCGTGAATTGGTTGAGCATATTATTGTGAAGTTATATGTACTGTGAAATTATGCATACTAAAATAAGTAGAAAGTACATGGAATTTTTTAAAGACATGTCTAATATCCAGATTGACAGTCATTTATTATTTTTTTATAATTAATTTTGCATATGAATTGGCATAATTTGGTAGTTCGATACGGTGGGGATTTGCAAGGACTCGAATATGCTAGCGGATAGGACGGGATAGTAGTTATTCATGATAGAGATAATTATTTTTCAGATCTCATGGATATTGTGCACTACAGCCATAATTAATCCATCTACAAGCCACAATTATACTAAAGAATAAAAACAATTGCAAATAATTCATTATAATAAATAAACAAACCTTCTATAATTAAGAACGAAACCATAGTCTTACACTAATTCTAAAAAATAAACACTTATTATTTTAAATTTAAAAAATTAAAAACAATTTAATATAATTGCAATTAATTCATTCTAACAGATAACCAAATATTATGTTACTAAAAATATGATTATGAATATAATCTAACTAACCATAAAAAATTATATTCTTGAATTAAAAATAAACACTAATTGTTTAAATGTTAAAAAAATTAAGAACATTTCAATACAATTGCAAACAATTCATTCTAATAAATAATTAAATATTATATAAATAAAAAAATATGATAAATTTCTAACTCCCTAAAAAGGTCTATTCTTAAAGAAAAATCGAACAGAATATAATGATTTCATGGATGGTAATAGCAATAATTTTGACTTCTTGATATATTATTCAATGTTACTTCTTGGAGTAACAATTAGTATGACTATCCGACATATTAATCAGTTTGACTTTCCGGTAAGCAGTATGACTTCTTGGTATAGTATATTAATCAGTTTGAATTCACGGTATAATAATCAATATGACTACCAAACATATTAATCAGTTTGATTTTTCGATATAACAGCTATTTTGACTTCTCGGTATATTAATCAATATGACTTTCTGGTATGGTATATATATTAATTAGTTTGACTTCACCGTATAACAATTAGTATGTGTTTGATACATGTTTTTATCTTAATTTTGATGATTTTATTTTGTCACCAAAACAATGCTTTTAAAGGTTGTCCAAATACTCCTAAATGTTTTAAAATGGTTTTAATATTTTCCGGAGTATTTCCTCAAGTTTATGTTTGATAATAATGGACAACACTTTTAATGATTTTATATCAATGGTTTTTTTCACTCCTAAACAAGGTTCTTAAATGTTGTCTAAATACTCTCGATTGGTTTAAAATGTTTCTACTATATTTTCGGAGTATTTCTTGGGTTTTATTTTCGACAAAAGTTGGACAACATTTCTGTCTCGTGGTCGACCGGTCGCCCTATAGGGCAACCCATACCTGAAGATGTTTTTAGAACATAAAAATGAGACGGAAGGATAAAGAAGCGGTCGACCCGGTCGCTCGGGCGTCGACCGGTCGGTCGGCCGCGCCGCCAGTGCGGCCGTACACTGCAAGTGTGTTTCAAAGCAGAACTTTTAATCCTTGCAAAATCCATGAGGGGGACGGTTGGGGTGATGGTCGACCGGTCGAGGTAGACGTCGTCGGTCGCCTGTGTTATTTTTCTTTGTGTATTCTTTTCAACGTCTATTTTTCGTGCGACGGTCGCCTATGTATTGACAATGACAAAAAAATATGACCGTTTGACGAGACAAACTTTCCTTAAATTGTGGGATTGATTTCTAACAGCTATATTCTTGATTTTAATTGTATTTTTTCAGTAGATTTTCAATCCCCAAGAGGAGCCTATGCTTGATCAATCATCTCCTATAAATAGAGGAAGTTTTGGAGCAACCAATACAACAATTGAGATACAACACAACAAGATACACTTCAAGCAAACACTTGGTCTTCCATTGTTATTATTCTTGTTGTAAAATTGCCTAGCTTATCACTTTCACATCTTTGAGGTCTAGGCTTTTCTTGATTACACTTCGCACTCAAATTGTATTATTCATTATTGAGTTGTAATCTTGATTTTTGGTTATCATTCAAACACAAGATATCCTTGTGAGTGTTCTTGTGGTAAGAGCACACTTGGATGATCTAGGTGATAGGTGCAAGAAGATTGTGGTAATCTTCTTATTGAGGTGTTGAAGAATTTGGTATTCTTCAAGGTTGAAGATTGTGGTAATCTTCACAAGGTGCCGTTGAAGGGAGATTGTGGTAATCTCCAAAGGTGTTGTTGAAGAAGAGTGTGGTGCTCTTCAAGGTGTTGTAAGTTGAATTTGTATTAATTTTGGTAATTAATAAAATTCTTTTTCTTTGAAATCCATCCCGGATATCTTTGGGGTGGTAGAGGATTAGGCCCTAGGTGGGTTGAACCTCTTTAAATCGACGTGTGTTGTTTACATTCCGCACCTTTATTATTTTGTTTGAGCATTCGATTGTTAAAAGAGGACGAAATCGAAAAGATGGAGATAATCTATTCACCCCCCCCTCTAGATTATCGTAGCCGCTTGGACTTACAAGTGGTATCAAAGCCAAACTCTTTGGCAAGCTCGTTTCACATCGCGAGTGAAGAGAAACGATCGTCGGCTACGAACGAAGCTCAACTTTCCGGCACCTCCACCACCAAGCCACCACTATTGGATTCCAAAAATTTTACATTTTGGAAAGAAAGAATGGAATGCTATTTACAAAGTTGCGGGTTTGATATTTGGAACATCGTCATTAACGGAGAATCCATTCCGACAAAGAACACACCACACACCTCCAAAAGCTACAAAGAGCTCAATGATGAAGAGAAGAGAATCATCTCCTTAAATGGTAAAGCTCTTAATATTTTACATTGTTCACTTACCACTTTGGAATTTGATTATGTTGTAGGTATTCGATCGGCACATGAAGTATGGCAAAAACTAGAAGCCATCTATGAAGTACATGCAAATAAAAGGAGCAACTCAAAAGCATCTACTTCTCAAATGGATACAACATCAAATCCAACAATATGGGATGAGCCTCTTACAAATTCCGATGATGAAGTTGAAAAATGTCTTATGGGCATCGAAGAAGAGAACGAGGTAAGTTCTAAACCTTCTACTTCTTATGACAATGAATTGCAAAATGTATATAGTGATTTGCAAAATGATTATGATGAACTTCAAAATGAATTCCAAAGCCTACTTGTTAAATACAAAAATTTGAAAAAGGAATTCAATATTTTGAAAAATGATAAGGATAGTTTATTTACTTCTTATGAATCACTATCATGTGCTCACACCACCACTCTTGATAAGGTTAGAAATCTTGAAAAAGAAAATAGTACTCTTGTTGAGAATATTGATTGCATGAAAAAGGATTTATTAAAATCCAACTTGAGTACCAATAAAATGTCCAATATTGTTGATATTCATAATTGTGATAAAGGACTTGATCATAAGCCTAATGTTGTTAATCATATGAAAAAGGATCAAGTCAATATGCATATTGGTCATTATGCTCCTAGAATTATTACTTGTTTTTATTGTGGCAAAAAGGGTCATACGGCTAATTCTTGTCGGGCTAGAAATAACTCTAAATATTGTTGGAGACCTAAAAGTCTCAAAGCTAATCTTAAAGGACCCAAACACATGAGGGTACCACAAAACAATGTGCTATTAGGTACCCGGCAAAGCAAAAATCGGAGAAATTTCATGCCACCAAGAAAACATCAAATGAACGTTTCATTTGATCAAAAAGGGAGAAACTACTCTCAACAAAGCCAATTTCCAAGAAGAGCGTATAATCAAAAATGGGAAGAACACAATCCTTGGAAATGGCAAAGACATCATCAACAAGGTGATTTTCAAAGAAGAAGAAACCATCAACCATGGGAAGGTAACCAAACTTGGAAATGGAGAAGTCATCATCAACAAAGTGACTTCTCAATGGGAAGATATCATCAACAATGGGAAAGACACAACCCATGGAAACGGCGTAATTGGTAAACCGTATCTCCCCATTTAAATATGCATTTTTTTATGCATACTTTTAATTGTGTCTTAATTGCAAAATGAATTTTCAAGTATTTATTTTTAAAATAGGTCTCTCATATATTTATGAGTTTCAAATTTTTCTTTAAAAAAAAAGAGACCTTGCATGATTTTATAAAACTCTTGAGCTTTTTATTAAGACTTATGTGGCTTATTATCTCTTATGAAATCTTATAGCATAAGCTCTTTTTGATATCTCATATTATTTGCCTACACTTGAATTTTCTATGAAAATGTTGTCTAAGAATTGTGTAGGATACATATTTCATACTCATTGGCTTTTACGTCATCAAGTTTCTTAAACCATCAAGGTATGTCTACTCGTATTTTTCTTTAAACTCGATATTATGCACATATCTTTCAAGATATTTCATTTTGACCCCTTAAGTGCCCCAAATTGAACTTGCAAATATTTTCTTTTAAAAGGCACTACGTGTTTAGTCTCGATTTTATCGTTTATATGTTTTCCCAAAACCCATATTTGTTGGATATAGTCCAAACTTATATTTTTGCAAAGTTTTAAAACGTTTGGGGTGAAAAATCGAATTTTGGAAAACTCTGGGAGAAAGAAAAATCACCTGGGACGGTCATAGCAGGGCGACGGTCGCCTCGCGCACCCTTCGACCGGTCGCCCCTACCTCGACTCGGCCAGGTCGCCAGGCCAATTTTTCAGGTTTTAAACTCTCTGTCCTCGTTTCAAAACAGACGCAGCAATATTTTCTCAAACCCTATAGCAGCGATTGTTTTCCCCTTTCTTCAAAATCTTCAATTCTTCATCATTTTTCACGATTCTTGTTGCTAATCTTCTTATTTTCTCAAGAATCTTTCATATATGGCTCCTCCAAGAAATTCCACCGATCAAAATCCCACTTCTAAGAGAAGAAAGGGCGGAGAGGGTACTTCGAGAAATCGGCGAGACGAAGCCGAACAAAGGGATATTCGAGCCGCTCAAAGAAATGTGGCTCAAGAAGGTGATGATGTTCAAAATCCCATTCTCTCTCGGGCCCAAATCACCGAGCTCCGCGGAACAATTTCGCTCGAAAATTGCCGTTGGGCGAAAGGTAAAAAATCTTTTGTTACTCAAGCTCCTAATTCCCGCAATGCTATTAATTTCATCAATAAGTATGCGGAATGGTACTATGAGGATTCGGGATGAAAGGTAAATCTATTGCTCGGACTAAAATGTGTCGTTTTAGTTCATTTACAAATGAGTATCCTACTATAAGAGGATTTTTTGAGGAGCAAGGTTGGATGTATTTATGGGAACATGCTTATGTGTTGTATGATGATGATATTATCCAACTCTTTTATGCCAATATGTGGGTCGAATATGATAATGATAGAAAGCCGATTGCCGTTAATTCGCTTATAAAGGGTCGTCATTTTAGATGGACTCCCAATGATATTTGCTTTTACATGTTAGAGAAGGTGGTTGGGATTATTTCTCTTGTGGGACTTGGAATGATGAAATGTTGGGGGTATCGATGAAAGAAGTCAAGACGTATTTGGGAGTATGGCCTAAGTATTCTTTGTTGGCAATGACACTTGAGCATCGCATTTTATCGGTCATTGTCGCATATTGCATTTGTGGTAAGTCGGGAAAGATGCCTAGCAATATGGATTACTTTTTGACTTATAAGATTGCTAGGAGGGAACCACTTAACTTTGGTGCCATACTTATTCAATGTCTAATCGAGTCCATTACTCAAGGTAATAAGAAGTTGGTTATGGGAAATTGGATTTGTAAACTTCTTATTCAATCGGGACTTCCTTCGTCGGAGTTTAACTCGGAAGTTTTTCAAAATGACTTTGACATTGATAATATCTCCCAAATAGTCACGATGCGCAAGAATATGGACATCCGACCAACCAAAATGGCGAGAGGAAGAGATCAAGAGTCCCCGATCCTAATGACATCTTTGATGACGGGGCCGCAAGATTGGTGGAAGAAGGCGAACCGAGCAATCCGGAGGGTAATCTAGGTGCTCAACCGCCAGGAGGTATACTCAAGCCGAATTTGATGAGATGAGGGCTTTTCATGAGACGAGGTATGAGGCTTTGGAGCAAAAGACCTCTAAAATGCAAAAGTCTATCGGCAAGTTAAAGAAATTCATCAAGGACTTTATTCCGGATCTTGCTTCTCCTCGGATGAGGAATGATGTTACCCCACCCCTTTACTTTCTAGCATTTTCATTAATGATGTTTTGTATTTTGATGAATTTGTGTAAAAATCATTTGTACTAATGATATTTGCTTGTTTTTTTTCTTAAAAGGGTTAATATTGCAAGTTGATAATGACTTGTGAATAATCATGACTTTGATGGAGTATTTGATGGTAAAAATACTCTAAAGCATTGTTTGATAATTGGTATGAAGTACTTGATGGTAAAAGTGCTTCTTTTATTGCTTTGTTATGCTTAGTTGAATATGTTGGGACATTTGATACATGTATTGTTGAAAGCATGACTTATTACTTGATGGATGCTCTAATTGTTGGCATTTGTAATGCCTTGATCATTCTTAGCTTATCTCAATTGGGTTGAACCCTTGAGAATCTACTTTGAGCTTCTTAATTGATGAACATATTATTACATATGGTGCATGTGATTTTTTGAGCTTTGAAATGAGGTTGATTGATGATATGCAAATTTTTGGCTTGAACCATTTACAAAGGTTATATACAACCTCTTCTATTTTTCACGCACACAAGGTGTTTGTTAAAATGTCGCTATGAAAATTTCAACTTCTACATGATTCTCTCGCTTCCACAAGTCTTCAATACTCATTGAGATCATGTTTTGGGAAACAAAACGAGCGTATGAACTCATCATGATACATTTCTCCCATTTTTCCTTGGTTTTTAAGCCTACATTGCTCAATGGTTGATAAACCATTTCTTTGGCGCACTTTGATATATTTCTATGATGTGTTCACCATCCTAACATTCTTTTTGATGATTCCAAAGGGGGAGAAAAACAGGATATTGGCTCATTAGCTCAAAGAAGCAAATAAAAGCTTGTCATAAAAGCTATAAGCTATGGCTCATAAAAGCCATAAGTTGTGATTTATTTTTAGCCCAATTGTTGCTTGATGGACTTATATTATTGTTTAATGTTGTTTTGTGACAGGGGGAGCTTATAAGCTCTTGAACAAATTATAAAAGCTAAAGCTTTTAGCTTATGGATTATTGCTCTTACATTATTCTTGATGTGCTTGTGGATAGGGGGAGCTTGTGCTTATTATTGAAAATATTTACTCCCTACTTGGTTGCTTTAATATTTTTGGAAATTTTGGTTGCTTCCAAACGGTCAAATGTTTTTACCGGAAAATCATTTCGAAAATTGCTCTCTTAGTTTGTGTAAAAATTGTTTTGGTTTGTAATCATCAAAAAGGGGGAGATTGTTTGATACATGTTTTTATCTTAATTTTGATGATTTTATTTTGTCACCAAAACAATGCTTTTAAAGGTTGTCCAAATACTCCTAAATGTTTTAAAATGGTTTTAATATTTTTCGGAGTATTTCCTCAAGTTTATGTTTGATAATAATGGACAACACTTTTAATGATTTTATATCAATGTGTTTTTTTCACTCCTAAACAAGGTTCCTAAATGTTGTCTAAATACTCTCGATTGGTTTAAAATGTTTCTACTATATTTTCGGAGTATTTCTTGGGTTTTATTTTCGACAAAAATTGGACAACATTTCTGTCTCGTGGTCGACCGGTCGCCCTATAGGGCAACCCATACCTGAAGATGTTTTTAGAACATAAAAATGAGACGGAAGGAAAAAGAGCAGGTCGTCGGCCGCTTTCGGGGCGTCGGCCGGCCGGTCGGCCCGCCAGTGCGGCGACTGTACACTGCAAGTGTGTTTCGAAACAGAACTTTTAATCCTTGCAAAATCCATGAGGGGGACCGGTTGGGGTGATGGTCGACCGGTCGAGGTAGACGCGTCGGCCGCCCGTGTTATTTTCTTTGTGTATTCTTTTCAACGTCTATTTCGTGCGACCGTCGCCTATGTATTGACAAAGAAAAATATGACCGTTTGACAGCAGACAAACTTTCCTTAAATTGTGGGATTGATTTCTAACAGCTATATTCTTGATTTTAATTGTATTTTTCTGTAGATTTTCAATCCCCAAGAGGAGCCTATGCTTGATCAATCATCTCCTATAAATAGAGGAAGTTTTGGAGCAACCAATACAACAATTGAGATACAACACAACAAGATACACTTCAAGCAAACACTTGGTCTTCCATTGTTATTATTCTTGTTGTAAAATTGCCTAGCTTATCACTTTCACATCTTTGAGGTCTAGGCTTTTCTTGATTACACTTCGCACTCAAATTGTATTATTCATTATTGAGTTGTAATCTTGATTTTTGGTTATCATTCAAACACAAGATATCCTTGTGAGTGTTCTTGTGGTAAGAGCACACTTGGATGATCTAGGTGATAGGTGCAAGAAGATTGTGGTAATCTTCTTATTGAGGTGTTGAAGAATTTGGTATTCTTCAAGGTTGAAGATTGTGGTAATCTTCACAAGGTGCCGTTGAAGGGAGATTGTGGTAATCTCCAAAGGTGTTGTTGAAGAAGAGTGTGGTGCTCTTCAAGGTGTTGTAAGTTGAATTTGTATTAATTTTGGTAATTAATAAAATTCTTTTTCTTTTTGAAATCCATCCGGATATCTTTGGGGTGGTAGAGGATTAGGCCCTAGGTGGGTTGAACCTCTTTAAATCGACGTGTGTTGTTTACATTCCGCACCTTTATTATTTTGTTTGAGCATTCGATTGTTAAAAGAGGGCGAAATCGAAAAGATGGAGATAATCTATTCACCCCCCCCTCTAGATTATCGTAGCCGCTTGGACTTACAGTATGATATAGTATATTAATTAGTAGGATTTCTCGATATGAAAATCAGTATGACTTAATGGTATAATAATTAGTATGACCTCCCGATATAAAAATTAGTATGATTTCTCGGTATTTTAATCAATTTAACTTCACAGTATAACAGTGGACCAACTCAAAATATGGTTAAATTGTGGAGTGTGGTTAGATAAGTGTATAAAAGAGTTTTTCTAAAAGTGTGAGTAAAAAAGAGTTTTTTGTTATCTTAAAAGTGTATTTTAAAAATTCTCCCAAAAAAAATTATAGTTTTTTAATTTAATCGAGGGATTAATTAAGTAGGGATAGAAATGGGGCGGGATTGGACGAGTACTTGAGGACCCAGATCTGCCCGTCTATCCCATGGGTACCCGTCACAGGTCATGTGATGGGACGGGTCGATCTATGTATAGAATTTCATTTTTATTGTTATAAGATATAATTTTATCTTGTATTTCGTATTATTGATAAGTTATATTTATCTTATATATTGTATTATTAATGCATTTTCTTTATAAAATGGTCATTATCAAGATATATATATATATATATATATATATGTTAAATATAATATTAAGTACATTAGAATTGCATTATTATATACAATATATATCTAAAACATATATTGAAAAACATGAATATGCTAGGAGGGCACCCACAGTGTAGACATGATACCCATACCCCCTGCCGTGCCGCGGTTCATGAGATGGAGCGCCCCAAATGGGTTGGACCAGTGTGGGTTGTGTTCAAGACGGGTTAAATTATATCTTATAATAATAAAAATGTATTCTACACACGTAAAGGAAACTAAGATTTAGTCTAATTACAAAAAAAGAAAAAAATCAGTTATTTATTAAAATTATAAATACCCCTTAAGTCATTACAAATATCTTTTCAGGTTTATATTTACAGCAAATGGTGGAAATTACCCACTTGGGATAGGTGAAAGACGTTTTTGACATGTAGGATAAAAAACATAGTTTTTTACCCACTTTTGGGGTTCTTGTACCACAATACCCTTGAGGCTTTAAATGCAAGCCTTTAAAGTAGGTAAGTTGTATTTCTCTCTCTTGTTAAATACATACATACATACGTTTGCCCATTTGCTCTTCATTTTCTCTCTCTCTTCTTCATCTCCTTCACAAAATATCAAGTTCTTTTTGTGGTCTTTCGTAACCAAAATCGCACCAGAAAATCGAATAACAAGGTAAGGTTGCTCTCCTCTTAGTTACTTAACCATGTTTAAATTGTTCAAGACCAATATATTTACAAGATATGTGAAATATATCGTGAAATGTGAAATTTTCTGAATCTAAGATGCACTGTGCACGATATATCGTGTCTATTTTTTACTGAGGATTACGCCATCCTGGAGATTCGTGCTGGACAACCCTAACCAACTCATCCAGCTCCTGTCCGGTAGGAATCACCTCCATGGTCGCCGGGTCATATACTGTGTCAGCAGGATCCTTAGCATGCATACGATTCCATAAAAACCATATGGAATCCTACACATTGAAAAATATTTATAAGTTAACAAGTATCATTTATTAAGTTTCAAGTAAAATGTGAGACACGTAATAAATAAACTAACCGAAAATATCGTAGACACAATCCTATAAGTTCTCGCTTGCTTCTCATGAGGCTCAACCCCAAGAAAGGCGGGATCGGACTGTAGTATGGATAGGTATGCATTTATATGCTGTACAAAAATGAAAGAAATTGATATTAATCAATATAAAATAAATACAATATTCATCAACTAAATAATACAAAAATTTAAGAAACTTACTTCATTCTCCAACTCTACAGTTGGATCCTCCATTTACTTAAAAAATGGTGGCCCAACAGAGTACAATAGCCCCACGTTCCTCCTGCAATTGGACCCTCAAATATTAAGATATTGCACTAATATAAGATGTTAATAATAAGACGACAACACAAATGCAAAAAATATTTAATACTTACTCTTCATTAGACTCTAAGAAGTGGGTATACTCCTTCTCACTCGGGTCCGGCTTGCGAGTACTAGGATCCCTCAATGGGCTGTGAATGAGGCGCGATGGCTGCCTATCCAAAACATGGATGAAGGGAGTAGGCGGAGAGGGCGCAACTAGAGAGGGTGCTCGTGGACTAGAGACCACGAGTTTCAGAGAGGGAGCTCAAATAGCAGGCAATAGTGGCCTCGGAATCGGGACCGACACTCGTGGTTGCGGAGAATGTACTAACACAGGCAAAATAAGAGTCGACAATGGTGGAAGAGAAGTTGACACTGCCGAAAGAGAAAGAGTAGTCGACACTACCGGAGAAGGAGGAGGATGAGTCGATACTGCCGGACGAGGAGGAGGAGGAGTCGGCACTATCAAAGGAGAGGAGGAGAAGAAGTAGACACAGTCGATACTAACAGATGAGGAGTCGACTCTCTAAGAGGGGTGATCGTCAATGTCTGATTTGGCATCGACGGTGGCGTCAGCTATGATGATTGGCTCGGATATCTCTGACTGCCATGCACGAAGTCATCGTACTGATCAATGTATGGTAACAGACATCTAATCTCCTCCTAAATAAGGTCCGGAACCCGACCTATCTCCTAATCTAGGCGTATGTCCAAGAGAGAGCCCTCCTCTGAGATGACAATCTCTAACTGAGAAACAATGACATTGACTCGTGACTCTAATCGAGCGAACTGCTCCTCTATATGTCTCTTGAACTGCCTAATCTCCTCCCGCATAACCCCCTACATTAGCACCAACATATCTGTGTGCTCACTGACTGATGGATCAACACGAGTATCCTGACAGACTGATGGATCATCGCGTGCATACTCCCTATGGACAGATGGATCAACACGTGCATCTGCCTACCCAACTGATGCGTCATCCATCCGGCCATCTAAGGGATTATCAGCTCGATGGGATAATGGGTCATCTGTCTTACGCCGCTTCTCCAGCCTCTGAATCGTAGGAGTAGTAGTGTCAGCCTCTGAATCGGCTCTACCTCTCCCTCCTCGCCGCTTCGCCCTCGCGCTCGCCCCGCCCGCCCGCCTAGCAAAGAACCTCTACCCTCGCTTCTACCCCTAGCAAAGAGACCTCTCGCCTCCTCTGCTAGTCTCTCGACTCTACTCTGTCAATAGGGGCTGGGGCTGTCGAATCTGTACTCGTATCTCTGTCTGTGCCCCTGCCCCTCCCAGCACCACAACCTAAAAATCGGTTATCCTTCAGGATGAACCGAAGAGGACCTAACAAAATAACTGGATCATTGACTCGCTTCATATATATCTGCTGGAGCTTCTCTTCGATCGGATTCAATATCTCATGACACACTAAAGCCTGTACATAAATATATAAATAAATTAATAAAAAATAATTAATTAATTAAATAAATAAATAAGTAAACAATATTAATGCATACCATGTCAAAGAAAAAATCAATCATGTCAACGCTGGTCTTCGGAAACCTCCAACGGAGGCACCTAGGCATCTGGGTGTCGAATACTCGAGTCGCCCAGGCATTACACAAGCGAGGTATCGCCTCGAATGCCCAAATCTGTCAGAACATTGATAAGTGTCAAAAATAAGATTTTTTTTAAATATTTAGAAACTAAGTACAAATATAAATAAAGTGAAAAAAAATACGTACCAGCAATACATATGTGGACCATAAAAATGATAACTAGGTGGGTGATATCGAGGTGGATCGTCTTTAGTATATCGGCCAGGTGGCAGAACATCATGCAGCTGCCGAATATAATGAATCAATATCTGAAATGAGTATTTCCCCCAAGGGAAAGCCTCCCACTGTGCATCGTCCTCGATCAAAAACCATAGCCAATGGTCTACTGCGGTCTGTCGGCCATTGAAATACAGTATCATATAAAAGGCAAATAACACCTTCGCCACCTTTAAGGCATCGTCTGGTGAGTCACGGAAGGTGCCATCTGTAAATAAATCGCGTAACTTCGTGGCAATAACACGATCACTCAGAGGCCAATACCGTCCATATATACCAGTCTCGGGTACCTCAAAAACACCGTTAGGGTCAAATGTGGACCCTAAAAACCACAATCCACATACCATATCAAAATCACGCCGAGAGAATCTAATAGTCTGCTCTCCGATGTGGAACCAACACTCTGATTCCAGAGCATCCGGTACATGCACCTCCATCACAACCAATGCATGAAGTGCCGCATTACAACTAACTCCGTCATACCCAAAATCAATAAAATGGCCAAAAACCGATCGTCTAAACTACCCATATAAACTACCACCAATCTATCCCAACTCATCTCGGATTATCTGAATTATACTCGGTCAAACGTACCATGTGATATGGGCCCTCTCTCGATGATATGAGGGTCTCCTCTACTGTGGACCAATCTACAACAATAATTAATTGCAATTTAACAAGATGGACTGTTGAAAAATTGAAGAAATATAGTGATAAACTCAAAGGAAAAACAAAAAATTATGGAACATACAAAAAATACATAGCGGCAAGAAATAGGGCACGATATAATAATAGGCACGATTTCATAAAAGGCACACATAATAGGCAGACACGATATAAGCTATAATTAGAGTAGGCACGATTTTTAGGCCATATCGTGCCTAAAATAGCCTACGGCACGATATGGCCTAAAAATCGTGCAAAAAATACACAGCGGCACGATATATCTAAATCGTGCCAAAATAGCATATAGGCACGATATCCCATGTCATGCCTAAAATAGCCTACGGCACGATATGGGGCACGATTTACTTACCATATCACGCCGTAGGCTATTTTAGGCACCATATGGGCTAAAATATCGTGATACGTCGTCTTCAACCTCAAATCGTGCCTCAATAACCAGTTTTGCCAATAACCATTTTCGATTAATATGCTCTACAACCCAAAACACAAACCTAAACCCTAAAACTTCAATAAAATACCATTAATTTGCAATACACCAAACCTAAACCCTAAAATCCATGAAATCCAACATTGATATATTATGAACTTGAAGCAACCAAAACATCCAATGAACATGAGGGAGATGATTTTTTGAGCAAAATATAACACTAACCTGTTTGGGAGCGGAGGAGGACGATGCGGCGGCGGCGATAATAGCGGTGGATGTGGAGACGGCAGCGGTGGAAGAAACTTGATGTGAAGCCATGGATTCTCTCTTTCTCCCTCTCTCTCTCTCTCTCTCTCTCTCTCTCTCTTTCTCTCTTTGCACGATATGGATGTTCAAAAACGTAAGAGACGGCGCAATATGTAAAATACTTTGTTGCTTTACCTTTTCACTTTTTTCTTTGTGTAATTTTGTGTCTTGGAGTGTGTGTCAGTTTGTATACATTTGGTTTTCATACAGTTTTCAATGGCTTCAATTTCAAAATTCAAAAACACCAACTTAAATAAGGGGTAATTTGGCGAATTTGGGTAGAAAAAAGTTTGTTATCTTAGTGTGTAGGAAAGAGTACCCACTATCCATAGTGGGTACTTAAAAAATTTTTCCTTATATTTATTACACAAATTACTCTGCACAGCACCCATCATGAATAGGTGCAATTTATTAAAAAAAAATCATATGTCAAGGGGGCGCCGATATTTGTAATTTGAAGAATAATTATTTATTGTCATCATTAGGCTATATCTCTGGGGTAGTATTTATAATTATCCATATCCTTAATTTATTATGCAAATGATGTACATATATGTTAAGTTCATGTCTACTGGAATAAAATGTGAGGGGAACAATTTCTTGCAAACATTGAGTAATCATTAAAAAGCTAATTAATTAAGTGGAAATGGGTCAAAATAGCACTTTCCAAAATATAAAGATGAAAAACAGTCATTTTTTGTAAACACGTCTTTTTTGGCCAAGCAAATGACATTCATACTCTTTGTTGTATGAAAATTTGGGTAATGAAATCTGTAGGCTAGGCACACCTTTAAAGATGCTGTCTTTAAGGTATTAATTCCTCCCTCTCTCGGTGTAAAAGGTCTCAAGGAATTAACCTCCAGGATACAAAGCCTTAATCTCGAAAATTCTAAGATTACACTTCTCAGAATTTTCTAGAGCAAGAATCAGAAGTTGTAAAATATTTAAACTGGACAGAAAGTTAGAAAAAAGAAAACTCAGGAAAGAGGATGATTATTTTCGTAACTCTTACTGCAGATCTGGAAGTCTATTTAAAGATTTCCAGAGACTGCCTCTAAGAGTTGTCTCCCTTCGAAAGGTTGTGTTCTTTGGAAAAAGACACATCCTTCTGTTTAAAACTTTAAACTATTTTAAACTACCGGGTCGGATCCGCCCGCTCGGACCGATGAGTCGGCCCGGGCTTCGGTCAGCCCCCTCCCTCTCTTTTCCTTATTTTTATTTATTTATTTCATTCTTTCTTTCTTATATACATATTATATATAAATATATATATATATATACACAAAATTTAAAACTAGAAGTCACTTGGTACTTCCTGCATAATAAGGAGGAAGCTCCAAAGCTTGGTAGGACTTATGGTTGAATATGCTGATTCTTTGCTCCTTTTGTTCTTGGCAGCACCTTTGTAATGGGCCTTGTGCTCAATCTTGATTTTCACAAATACTCTAGGATTTTACCGAATAATCCATAAGAAGTGGCCTCTCACTTCTCTACTTGTATAGGTAGACTCATCAAGAATGTCCATAACGCATTCCACAACGCTATAAGTCTATTAAGGATTTTTAAATCCATCCTACTCTTGTTATGGTAAGTTTAAGTGCATAGATCAGATATGAGACTTTGAAAATAGTGTCACCCCCACTATTTTAAGTTATGCACTTGAAATGTATCCCAGTTTCCATTTCACCAATATGTAATATTGAATTGCCTTTTTAACTCTCATACATAAGGTGACAAATGATGTGACTTGTACCTTAAGATAGAGTTGGTTTCAATCAAGACACTGTTTAATCGGTAACAGCCCCATATCTCTCATGATCTTTGTAACCTTTTCACCAGACAAATCTTTTGTTAGTGGATCAGCTAACATTTGATTTGTTGGAAGATACTCAAGCACAATCTTCCCTTTCTTAACCATACTTCTGATATGATTATACCTCATAGCAATATGTTTGCTATGGCTTGATATTCTCTCATTCTTTGTATTGTAAATCGCAGCTTGATTATCAAAATACAAGGTAGTAGGACCCTTTTTAGGATCTAAAAAGGGAATCGTTCTAAGAAATCTTCTGAACTATACAATGTCTTTGCTAGCGGTTGACATTGATATATAATTCAGATTCCATAGAGGATAATGCAACACAAGTTTGCCTCTTTGAAGCCCAAGCAAGTATGGCACCACCAATAGTGAACAACCAACCACTAGTTGACTTAGAGTCAATTTTGTTAACTGCCCAATTTGCATCACTATAACATTCAAGTGTAGATGAACTACAGTTATAGTGCAAACCATAATTTAATGTGAACTTCAAATATCTCAGAACTCTCTTCAGTTCTGTCCAATGTTCTTCACTAGGATTGCTAGTAAATCTACTTAATATGCCAATTGAACACGCAAGGTCAGGTCTTGTGTGATTCACCACATACATAATGCTACCAATTATTTTGGCATATTCTGCTTGATTTACAACTTCTCCTTTGTTATGAACTAATTTGACTTGAGGATCAATAGGACTTTTACTTACTTTGCAATCAAAGTAATTGAACTTTCTCAACACTTTCTCTATATAATGAGACTGTGTTAATATAAATGTTCTATCCCTTTTAATCACTTTGACCCCAAAAATGACATCTACTGGACCTAAGTCCTTCATGTCAAATACTTGCTTCAGATAATTTTTGGTTTCATTAACAAATTGTAAATTAGAACCAAAAATCAACATATCATCCACATATAAAGTTAGAAGCAGTTTATATTCAAGAGTAACTTTAGTAAAAACACAACTTTCTACTTTGCTACTCTTAAAACCAAACTTCTTAACTTCTTTCTTAAATTTCTTATACCATTGCCTCGGTGCTTGTTTAAGACCATACAATGATTTGTTTAATTTACATACTTTATGTTCTTCACCTTTAACAACATACCCTTTGGGCTGGTGTATGTAAATTTCTTCTTCAAGTTCACCATTTAAGAAAGCCGTTTTAACATCCATCTGATGAACCTCTAAGTTAAACATAGAAGCAATGGCAAACATTGTTCTGATAGAAGTAAATTTAGTAACAGGTTAAAATGTCTCAAAATAGTCAATTTCTTCTTTTTGACTATAACCTTTGGCAACTAACCTTGCTTTGTACTTATCAATAGTACCATCAAGTTTGAGTTTCTTTTTCAAAACCCACTTACTACCAATAGGTTTAGTGTTGGGAGGAGGATCAACAAGAGTCCATGTTTGATTGTCAAGAATTGATTTTATTTCATCATCCATGGCTCTTTTCCACAACATTGAATCTGATAAAGACATAGCTTCTTGAAAAGTTTTAGGATCCTCTTCTAACATGTAAGTTAACATATCAGGACCAAAATTCTTTTCAACTCTACGTCTCTTACTCCTTCTTAACTCAACAAACTATTCATTTTCATCCTGATCTAAATGTTCATCATTTTTAGATGTTCCAACATCAGATTTAAAATCTTATTTAGCTACAACTTGTAAGTCAGTCTCATTTAACAAGTCTTTGTTAAAATCTGACTTGTCTACATCCTTAACAGTCAAATTTTCATAAAAAATAGCATGCATAGCTTCAAACACATTATTATCATAAAGTCTAAGAAATCTATACGCTTTACTCATTAAAGAATAACCAATAAAAACAGATTTCACAGCTTTACTACCAAGTTTTGGCCTCTTCAAAGTTGCATCACAAACATATGCAACACAACCCCATACCTTCAAATGTTTAATGCTAGGCTTATGCCCAACTAACAATTCATATGGAGTTTTCATATGTTTCTTATTTACAATTCTGTTACTTATTTAACAAGAACTTAGTAGTGTCTCTCCCCAATAACTCTGTGGTAATTTCGAGTGTATTAGCATAGCACTAACCATTTCCAATAAGGATCGATTTTTCCTTTCAGCTACTCCATTTTGAGGTGGAGTATGTGGTGCTGAAAATTCTCTTACTATACCATTTTGTAAACAAAATGATATAAATTCATTAGATAGATATTCACCACCTCTATCTGATCTCAATCTCTTGGTCCTTAAATTGGTTTTATTTTCAATTTGTTCTTTGAAGATTTTAAACTTATCAAAGGCCTCATCCTTGGTTCTTAGTAAATACACATAAGTATACTTCGAAAAGTCATCAATAAATGTGATAAAATAACATTTTCCACCTCTAGTAACATGCTCTTTATTATCACATATATCAGTATGAATAAGTTCAAGTAAACCAGTTGTTCGAACTACACTTTTAAAAGAAGTTTTCGTCAACTTAGATTGTGCACAACATTCACAAGTTTTCATTAGATAAAGTATTTGAACACTTAGGAATAAAATCACAGTTTATCATACGATCCATAGCATTCATACCAATATGTCTTAATATCAAATGACATATATCATTAGAAGCATACTCAACAGAATTAAAAGAGTCAACAGAATAGTAGGAACTAGTAATTTTATTGTCAACACTCAATAAGTACATATTGTCTTTAATGTAGCCTTTCCCAACAAATGACCCTTTCTTAGTAATAATCAGTTTTTGGGACTCAAACGCTACTTTAAAGCCATTCTCGTCCAACTTGTGGACTGATACAAGATTCTTCCTCATAGAGGGAATATGATACACATTTTTCAGAGATAAAGATTTGCCAGAAGAGAGGGGAAGAAGCACGGTTCCTTTGCCCAAAACTTCACTTGTCGAAGAGTTGCCCATGTAGACTATTTTTGCTTCGTTTAACTCCTCGTAAGTTTTGAACAGACTTTTGTTTGGTGTAACATGACAAGTTGCTCCCGAATCAACCCACCAATTGAAATCCATGTCATTGACAACACAGATTTCAGTGAGAACAACAACAAAATCATCCTTTACCAAATTTGTTTCTTCTGTTTTCTTTGGTCCCTTGCGATGGCGACATTCCCGAGCCAAATGGCCAGGTTTGCCACAAACATAGCAGGGTCCCTTCTTTTTTTTCTTCTTGGCATTCCCATCCTCATTCTTTCCAGAATTTTTCCTCTTCTTGGATTTTCCTTGGTTTCCCTTGGAATTTCCTTGAAGGTTCTTTTCTTCCACTTGATTCACACCATCATTCAACGAAGAAACTGAACCATCCCTCTTAAGACTTTCAGTCTCAATTTGGATACCTTGTATAAGTTCATCCAACGAAATGGATTTCTTCTTATGTTTCAGTTTCTTTTGGTAATCTTTCCATGAAGGTGGAAGTTTACCAATGATAGTTGAAACTTGGAAAGTCTCAGAAATGGGTTCACATCAAAGATCAAGACATTCTTGCTATATCATTTAACTCATTCACTTGATCAATTACAGGTTTAGTATCCACCATCTTGTAATCAATATACTTATTAACCAGAAAAGACTTATTACCAGCATCCTCATTAACATACCTCCTTTTTATAGCATTCCATATTTCTGCAGCAGTCTTGTGGACATGAAAGACATTGAACAGTGTGTTGTTCAAATGATCGTAGAATAGTGAAATGGCAAACAAAGTCATCATCCTTCCACTTTTTAGCTTTCTCCACGACCTGTCTTTTGTGTAGACGTCGATCCGGATCGGTCATCTCCCATTTGGACACGGTTCGGACACCACATAGAACACCTTTGCAATAGTCAGCAGATACTCCATCTTCAAGCACCAACGCTTGTAGTTCAGCCCGTTCAAATGCTCCAGTTTGTCTCCATCGTGCAGTTGTGCTCTCACCAGAACAGACTCCATTGGAGGAATCTTAATACCTTAATATTGTTGTATGAAAATTTGGGTAATGAAATCTGTAGGCTAGGCACACCTTTAAAGATGTTGTCCTTAAGGTATTAATTCCTCCCTCTCTCGGTGTAAAAGGTCTCAAGGAATTAACCACTAGGATACAAAGCCTTAATCTCGAAAATTCTAAGATTACACTTCTCAGAATTTTCTGGAGCAAGAATCAGAAGGAGTAAAATATTTAAACTGGACAGAAAGTTAGAAGAAAGAAAACTCAGGAAAGAGGATGATTATTTTCGTAACTCTTACTGCAGATCTGGAAGTCTATTTAAATATTTTCAGAGACTGCCTCTAAGAGTTGTCTCCTTCGAAAGGTTGTGTTCTTTGGAAAAAGACACACCCTTCTGTTTAAAACTTAAAACTGTTTTAAACTACCGGGTCGGACCCGCCCGCTCGGACCGATGAGTCGGCCTGGGCTCCGGTCCATCCCCTCCCTCTCTTTTCTTTATTTTTATTTATTTCTTTCTTTGTTTCTTATATATATTATATATATAAATATATATATATATATACATACACAAAATTTAAAACTAGAAGCCACTTGGTACTTCCTCCATAATAAGGAGGAAGCTCCAAAGTTTGGTAGGACTTACCAAACTTACACTCTTTTATACACCAAGTTGAGCTCCAAACTCCAATACACAATCAATGTGGGACAAAGCAATAAATGTGAGTGTCTCCATAAAAAGTGATGCAATCAATATGGGACTCAATAAAACAACACAAAAACCAATGTGGGACACCATTTATTATATATGTAAATATATACAACATTTTTCTAGCATGTTTGTTTGAAATTTGAACCATTTCTCTCTCTCTTTCAATTATCTCTTTGTATCCTCTTATTCTTTTTTTCAAACCTTTTTAGAAAAGAGGATTAATTTTATATATTATAATGAAAAAGTTATGTAATTCAGAAAAAATTGGAGAAAAATAAAATAATTGTGTTTTAATAAGTGAAAGAATCGCTATAACTCGATGTCGAGTCACAGTAACTCAATGTCGAGTTACAGTAAAGTGTCTAGTCACAATAACTCGATGTCGAGTCACAGTAACTCGATGCCAAGTATGAGTCTTTGTGCAGTAAAATTGACTCAAGGACAAATTGGAGTTTTCACACCCAAAAAAGGCTAAAAAAACATGTGTTTGAAAAAAGATGGCTAAAAAATATTTTGGTTTGATGGGAATGACTAAAAAAAACACTGTTAATAATTTAATATAATTAATGATATATTTTTTGATTAGTTGTAGGTACCACCTTAAAGACGCAGTTGTTGATGGAAGGGTCCCCTTTAACAAGGCCTTTGGGATGGGTCTGTTCGAGTACTTTGCAACAGATCCAGGGTTTTGTGCGGTATTTAACCAAGCTATGTCCAATTATGCAACCATGTTTATGAAGAAAATTCTTGAGACGTACGATGGGTTTGAGCGTTTGAAATCAATGGTGGATGTTGGTGGAGGTGTTGGAGCAACACTCAACATGATTGTTTCTAAGTACCCTTCAATTAAGGGCATTAATTTCGATTTACCTCATGTTATTCAACATGCACCTTCTTATCCAGGTTATATCTCTTCCTATGTTCATTTACTTATATTAAATAAATTGCTCAATCAAATGACAACTATCCAGGATTAACTCTAATTTGGTAAATTTTATACACGTGTCAATTATCCGTGTGATAGAATATGAAATGCAACACGTTTTTGAAAGAGAAGATCCCATCTGAGTCACGGGATGGAAAATCTGGTCCAAATGTCAATTTGGTGTTATCAACTAAGTTTGAAACATGTAGCAACCCATTTACATTAAGTTCTGTAACAGGAATGTGTAACAGGAAATCTCAGTCCAGTTTGATTAGTTCAGTTGACTGTTGAGTTCATAAATTCATTAAAGTATTTTATAAAATTTTTAAAAGCTACTAAATTATCCTAGAGTGCCTAGTAAAATTCTCAATTTTTTTATTATAGTAATGTTTTGATTATGATAATATTAATTACAAAATTATTTACATCTTATAAATACCATGATTATAGCTCCCAAATATCACATTCATTTTCAAAAAATAAATTGCTACCTAGGAGTAATAAGATGTTCTAAATAAACTCAATTGTTTCTTTCTTAGTTCATCTTTTTTTCTGTCATATATTAAGAGATTGTTTTGATCATAATGATTATTTAAACAGGTGTGGAGCATGTTGGGGGAGACATGTTTGTTAGTGTGCCTAAATCAGATGCCATTTTTCTCCAGGTGAGGTTCATCCGTTGAAGTTCAGCCTAATCATTACCAAAAAAAAAAAAGTTCAGTTATCTTTCTGAGTTTATTATTAATTAGCTATTTTTGTTTTAAATAAATGGAAATATATAAAAAGAAAAGAAAAAGTCCTGATCACATCATGCTTCCACTTTACATATTGCACCTATTGAGGGTTTTTTTGGATTAGTCGATGCTACCCACTTGGGAAGCTACCCAAGTGGGTTCTATACTATTGGATTAACACACACCCATGTGGATGTGTGTGTATGTATGTGTTGATCTAACGGTATAGAATCTACTTGGGTAGCTACCCAAGTGGGTAGCATCTACTTACCCGTTTTTGCAACACTTCTAAAGGGGAAATGTGTAATTTTAAAAATATTCTCCATCCGTCTCATAGTCCACTATTCCTTTTTGAGATGTCCCAAATATATAGTATAGTTTCCATATTTAATAGTATTTTTTCCATTCTTTTACTATTATAAACCTATTTAATACACATTCTATAATTATAAACTATTCATTAAATGGGGGCAAATCAAGTAACTGTTTTGTATATTTGTAATTTCCAATACTTTTTCTTAATCTGTGTGAAAAATCCAACTGAACTATATAATTGGGACGGAGGGAGTAATTGATTACACTAAACATGAGGGGTAGTTTTAGTAATTATCCATATACCATAATTATACAAAGCAAATTGACATTTTGGTTCTTTTAAGAAAATGACAATTTGATTATGTTTTATCCAAAATCTCACAATTACTGAAAAATATACAAAATCATATTACATATGGTTAAATGATGATATTAATGTGTTTGTATGTGACAGCGGATTTGTCATGATTGGAGTGATGAACAATGCCTCAAACTTTTGAAAAATTGCCATGAAGCCCTTCCAGAAAATGGGAAAATTATTTTGGCTGAATTTGTTCTGCCAGAGATTCCAGATAATGGGCTGCCCACCAAGAATGTGATCAATGTTGATTTGCTTATGTTGGCCCAAACTCCAGGAGGTAAAGAAAGGACAGAAATGGAGTTTTGTAGGTCCCAAGGGGTGTAAGTGTAAGGTTTAAAAGGGGGTTGAATAAACCTTACCAAATTTTCGATTTAGGCCTTTTAAATCTACAGAGTTCTACACGCCTATGTCCTTGATGGACGATCGAATTAGTCCTCAAGAGAGTTAATCTCTCAAATGACTTATTTGTCTTTGTTAATAGAGTAACTCATTTGTTGGCTATAATTTGACTCAACTCGGTATGGTTTTGTTTTATTGGAAGACTTAACACCCTTAAGTTGGATTAAGCAAGTTTTTACTGACTTGATTTAGTACTTATAGATTATCAAATGGATAGCAAATTTATCACAGATATAAGCAATTAAAAGTGCGTAAATTTAAATCTTTGAAATGTAAATGACACAAGAAAGTTTTTATAGAGGTTCAAGATGGGGTAATTCTTCTACTCCTCTCTTCTCCGCCTCCCGGAGGAATCCACTAAGTAATGATCAGTTTACAAAGTGGTAACAGTCCAGATACAAGTCTTGATCACAACAGCCGACTTGATCCTTTGGGACTCGATCCGAGACGCCTTGATCACTCGGTGGCTTCTCGCACGACTCGGCCTTCTTCATAGGGCATTTGCCTTGCTACTACTGACTCACTTGCTCAAGCACTTTGGATTTGATCACGAAGCCCTCCAAAAGCTTAAGACTTGGTTCACCTTGAACCTTTCTACAATCCTTCTTGGAATGTAGACCCCTTGTTTTCAGATTTTCCTCTTCAACGATTGAAGTTCTCTTTCCTTCACAGGTAAGTGTTGGATTGATGTACTTCGAGATGTAGGCTTGAGGATTGAGAATATTTCAATTTTGATAAGCTTGTATATCTCACGTGTGTGTCATCCACGCATCCTTTTTTCTCAATCAAACTCCTCGGCCTTTTATAGTGAACTTTCAAAAATTTGCCCGTTGAAGAGATAGGCTCATTTTTGAAAATCACTTTGCAAATCGTTGGTGTGCGATTCTTGGAATTGCCATTTCCTCGTATGAAATGTTTTATCACCTTTTCGAGTTCGACACGGTGTAATGCTTCCCATTGGTTCATTTCTTTGCACGCTTCCTCGGGACCGAGCACTCCAAGAAAGGTAGTATGGAGATATTACTTGTTTAAGTAAATCTCTTGATTTACGGCAACGGTTCCTTTTCGATTATCTCGACTTGACCGCATTTCCTCGCTTTCCCAGGTGACTTAGAGTCAGCTTCCAATCATGGATGACTCTTCGTCACTTCATCTTGAGACTTGGCTTCTCTTGAGTTGACTTGATCGATGTTTCACTTTGCATCTCACCGCTTCTTGATCGAGTTCATGTCCGCTCTTCTTTTGTTGTACTAACTGTCTCACGCAGAGTTTTCCTTCAAGCCTTGATTGTCTTCTTGCAAGTTGGAGCGTAGCCGACTTAACTCGGCTTGGCCACTCTAATTGTTACAATACATTTCAAAGCAAGAATTGGGAGCCAACTTTCTATTCTAAGTTTTACATGGCATTCATCAAAATCTAAACAATAAAATTCCTAACAATTTCCCCTTTTTGATGATGCAAAACTTAAATCATACAAAGATGCAAATAACAAAGATACATACAGATAGTGTATTGACATAGAATGTATGCGCATAATCAATCTTTTTATTGATCATATCATTCTTGTACTTAACACAATTTGTTTACAAGGTGTATCGAGTATGTAATTGTCTCAAAAAAATTTATAGCATTATTACGAAGACTTACATTGTATGTATTTACATATAAAATACACGAAGGGTTGACAAAGAACACTTCATCTCCTTCATTTGTCTCTCTTCTTTCATCTTGATCAAGATCTTCTTCTTTCTTCTTCTTCTTCTTCTCGTCATCATTTTGCCTTCTTTTTTTCTTCTCATACGCCTTCCGGCGGCGACTTCATCTCTCCTTATTCTTTCCTGTCTCTCCGCCATAGCTGAGTTTGTCTCTTGTTTTCTTCTTCTATCCTTCTTGCATACTCGGCGTTGGTTTTGGCCACTTGCAAGTTCGCCACATGGTCAAGCCCACCAGATAGATCCCTCCTTTCTTTCCGGATCTACGTATTCAATATTCTCGGGGCGAGGGCTCAGTCTCAAGCTTCTTCCTCCATCGCCGCTTTTTCCTCTACCTCAAGGGGCGTATCTTTCTTGGGGCCTTCTTCTTTCCGGTGAGTGCCCGGCGGAGTGACACAGAGTGATCGCGGTTGTCTGCCATCTGTCGCCTTCTTCACATAGTGTGAGACCCTTTTCCCAAGATGGATCCCAAGCTTGAGCCAAGGACAAATTTGCAAAATAACCTTGATTCGAGCGTTTTGAATTCGTCAACCGATCTTGGCTCGTCCGACATCCGAAATGGTATACGTGTCTCGCAATTGGAATGCCTCCGTGTTCTTTCAAAATGTTCATCACCCTGGCATCCATTCTTCCTTCCACCTCCTTCATCCCTCGCTTCAATTTCTTTTCTCTTCTCGGCCCATAGATACAAAGTAGAGTGTTGGAGTGGCGAGTCACGGGGAGTTTCGCTTATAATGTCACCGTGACAGGACCTGTTGGGGGTTTGTGCAATCATCAAGGTCATATTCTTTGATCCTTCCCCCCTCAGATTTTCCTTTCTTGATTTCAAAATTTCCTCGGTGATTTTCCCTTCTCAAATTTGTTTCCTTGTCACCTCTTCCTTTCTTTTCGGACTTGATTTTTTTGCTTTAAGGTATTCCTCTTCCCCTTTTTGGCATCATCAAAGGATAGAGGAACCCAGGGAACATCTTTGGCAAGCATGAAGTCGAGTCTCGATGGTTGAATTTTGCTTCAAGTCTGCTGCGTTGTATCGCATGTAATTGATCGAGTAGCGTTGGATTTCATGAAATCGCTTCTTCATCTCGGCCATGAGAAGGCTGAATTTTCTTGTCATGTGTTCTTCCAAACGCTGTATATCATTTGCATTTCGCTCACGCAGCAGACTTGATCTCGGCGGTGTGAGCTTCGTGCATATGTTCAATGTGTTCCCGCAGACTTTTTTCGCATCAACATTTTCGACCCTCCACACGGCTGACTTTTTGAATAATTGTATGCGAAGTATCTCACCTGTTCCACACGCATTGATTCTTCTTTGTAGCCACCATTCCCTTACCCTCGATGTGTGATGCCTCTCAAGTCACCGTTTGTAAGGTTGGCATCTCTGTTGTCCGGCGCATATCCAAGGAGGCTGATGCCTCTCCATCTTTTCAACTTCAAAGAAAGAGTGCCTTGAACACTTCTCGTACTTGGTGATTCTTCATTGCGGTGATGGCCATACTGTTGTCGAAATCAAGTATTTGGAACAATGGTGCCTCGAGTGAAAAACAGGAGGTCATGATAGCGTGCTTGCTCATTTTCGACTCTTCGTGGAGTTACGGTATCTCCAGTGAGAAAGGGAAAGATTCCACAAAGGATTCATCACCGCCATCCGGGATTTGTTCGATGATAAGCGGTGGGCGTGAAGTTCTTTTGGGAATCGATCCAGTAGTAGCTTGAGGAGCGGAGCGGTGATCGTTGGTTCATTTGGGTTTTGTGGTGCGATGAGACTCGGCTTGCCGAGCCTCACGGTGTCTTAACAACCGTTGGTCTCGGTGATTTCTCCTTTTGAGTAGATCGGTCCTCGGCCTTATCGGAAGCATCATCGGACGATGATGAGATTTCCATTGGTGGCTCATCATCAAAATTAAAGGTCGACGAGTAGTCTTGGGATCGACTTGCTCGTGCCTGGAACATCCGCTTGGTGAATCTTTTGGATTTGTCATGGGGTTGACTCGGCTTCTTCTTCGCCCGATCCCGAGAAAGGTGACATCGGGGTTGTCCTGGGAATCATGAAGTGCGCGATCTCCTTCTCGGATGGATCGATGGTTGCGGGATGGATGTTCTCTACTTGTTTGTGTTACCCGGGAAGTCTCAACCTCCCGTGGGCCTTCATTTCCTCCCAGTCTCTCTTTGCTGCGAGGCTGGCCTTCCCTTTCGACGGTGTCGGTGTCTTAGGGTCTTCTACGGTGGCATCCATTGGAGTCTCAACCCCATGGATTGCGCTTTCATCGCCCAGTGTTAACTCCTGTACATTCTTCCGTGCCTCATTGCATCGCATCGGCGTCATTAGCCTTCGAGTGTTGGCACCTCGGTGAGACAGTCTCAATCGCCCGAGCTTCGTTGGTGGCAACTTGCTTGTTCTTCTTGTGTTTGAGTGTCTTTTGCTTCGCCTCCTACATTCTTTGTGGAGTCATCTGCGCAGCATCCTCCGACCTTGCTGCGGTGGAGGAGTTTTCCCCTCGGTGGCGCACCCGGTGAGTGACTTGGAGTGGGGTTACTCGTCTCCAAACTCCCATTGTTGCAATTGATGGTTCAGTTGGGGGGTGGTGGCACACCTTCAATAGGGGTTGGCTCGTGGGGTCCCCACTAGCTTGGTTTCATCGCCATCTCCTTATGCGCTTCTTCCGAGTTAGTGGGAAGTGGTAGCGACAACATCGGTGGCTATTTTTGAACCACTCCCATTGGGTCGATTTCACCGTGTGTTCGGAGGACTCTCTGGTCCCTCCATCGGTCTTTGCTCGTGAAGGATTCTTGATTCATGCAATGCTTGCTGCATCCGCAATTTTCCGTGGCGGTGAGCATTCTCGGTTCCTCATCACTTTCGGAGAAGACATCAAGGAGAGGATGGAAGTGTTTGTTTTCTTCAGGAGATAGGCGGTACTTGCCTTTTCGCGTGCTTGGCTTTCTTGACTTGCTTTTCTCTCTCCCTGTCCTTGTAGATCTCCGAGAATATCCATGCGAGTTGTCTTCATCTAGAGTGGGAGCACAAGAGATAATCCAGAAATTTAGCAGTTTCTTCTTCTTCTATGAATTCGGGCCGTTGGAACTGTTCCCTTGACTCGGCTTCCATTTTCTCCACTCACGCAGACGATTTTGGATGTGCGGGTAAGGTGGAGATAGGATCATTACATCACTATCGCTTGGGCTGGTTCTTTTGAGTTTCATTTGTATGAACTACTATTTGTGTCTTGAGTTGCCTCTGTGATCACCTTCAAAGAGACTTGGCTGTTTCATCAATTACATCCGGAGACTCTACTTCTCCGGTAGTCTCCGTATCTGTCTTGGCTGCCGAGTAGACTCGACTTTGGTTTCTCTTGTGCGTCCGCTTGACGAGTCTTCTTCGTCTCTGGTTTGTACCGGGGAATTTCAGTTGAGGCGGTGTCCTCTCGAGTCTTGGGCGACAGGGGCGGTGCTTGTGTTTGTTTTCGAGGAGCTGGCCGTCCAGGCTTGTCGATCTCCTCCTTTTGACGATCGAGAGAAGGAATTTGTGAGTCCTTCTCGCCACGCCGCAGGGCGTGACACACGGCTGCAGGCGGGTGACTCTCTGCTGCAGGGCAGGTGCATGTTTGGTTTTCTTTCTTTGCTGCAGGGCAGCGAGACTTTTTTTGGTAGGCTGCAGGGCAGCTTTCTTCTTGGTTGGAGAGGAAGCGGTGTGTCTTGGTGGTGATTCCCCCTCACTGTTTGGTGTCGCTCTCTTGGCGCGACGACGCGAGCACCGAGCACCAGAGATTAGCTCGAACATCCTCTTGTTAACATGGAAGGCCTTCCCATGTCTAAGAGGTACTCCTTTCACCTCCAATAGCGGCCAATCACCAGGCCATATCCCGAGATCCTCCAAATGACCCATCTTCTTTGAAGGACTTGTTCCCCACGTTCGGGCAGATCTGCTGTAGATAAACTCGGCCCAGTTTATCTTTTTTCTTCGATTATTGCAGCCATCACAATCAATTTTGCCTTTGTGATTGGTCAAAGCCGCCAAATTTGATGTCGATACACTTGGCAACGATATCCAACAATTTGTGATAGTCCTCCTTCACAGATCTCTTGTTTCTTTGTGTATATTATTTTATCAAAGAACGCGTCGGACTTGGCTATTTCTTTCCATGCTTGACCAAGTTTACATCAGCCTCTTTGATTTCGGATGCTCCTCTGCTTTGGTAGTGAGCAATATTCAGCCAAATCCTTGGCCGTGATAGTCATTGCTTCCGTGAGCAGATGACTTGATTCCTTCATCGTGAATCTCGGCATTCACGTAGAATTGTGCGACCTCCTCCACATAGGTCATAGGATACTCGATGTTAGAAACGGTTTGATCGGCGTTTCTAACTTCTCCGCGATTTTCTTCACCAGGGTGTCGTCGGACCCCGCTTCACCATTCGTCGAAATCCACGGTCGAACCGGTGTGGATTTGTTTTCCCAACTTGGTAAAGTTATACGTTGGTGCCATTTCTCGAGAATAATTTCAAGGAAAAATTCAGAAATTTGATTTGAAGATTGATAGGGTTTGAGAGTATTTGCCTTTGCTTTTTGAGAGAGAGATTGAGCAGTTTTTAGAAGTGTGAGAGAGAAACGGACGAAAAATGGTTTAAATATGGTTTATGAAAGGGCGTGCGCAGACGGTTTTTTGAATCGTGATCGAAATCAACGGCTTGGATTTCGCACGCATATTGAGCGATTCATGTCTCGTATTTAATGCAAAGTGACATTTATATCCAATCATAGGCTTTGTGTGCGGCTTTTATGTCCGTACACATCATCATTATGTCGACGTGTCTCTTAAAACATTCCCGCTTAGTCAAAACGATTGCGTTTTTGTCATTTTGCTCATAAGTTATTCGACTTATCTCTTAGCTGATTTAACTCGCTTCTCACATTTCTCTTAGTGACTCATTATCGGTGACTTGGTATATTTGACTTTTCCGATCTGGTGATTTATTGAGCTAATTTTTTGTTTTGGCTCCTTTTCACCTTCTTTTCTGTTCCATTTCGTTTCTTTGACTCTTACGTGTCTCGGCTTAGCTCAATTAGCCCCAACTCATGTTTGAGTTCTTCAAATCTTGACTCACATAATGGTTTTGTGAAGATGTCGGCTAGTTGTTTGTCCGTTGAGATATATTCCAAGATAATGTCCTTCTTTTCAACATGATCTCTTATGAAATGATATCGACATCTATATGTTTTGTTCTTGAGTGCAACACAGGATTTTGAGTGATTGCAATTGCACTTGTGTTATCACACATGATTGGGATTTCTTTTTCTTCAACTTCATAATCTCTCATTTCTTTGTCTCATCCATAGGACTTGGGCACAACTTGTTTGCCCGCATGACTATGTATTCGCTTTCACCGGTGTAGAAGTGGCTATTGAGTTTTGTTTCTTGCTAAACCAGGAAATTAGTCCGTTTCCAAGCATTTGACATGTGCTGAAGTACTTTTCTGTCCCACTCGCATCCAAAGATAGTCAGTCGAATAGCCAATTAGCTTGAATCCACCTTCCTTTGGATACCATAGCCCTACTTCTTGATTTCCTTTTAAGTATCTCAATATTCTCTTAGCTGATCATATGGCTCTCTTTTGGAGCGATTGAAATCTTGCACATACACCTACAAAGACAAAGGTGATGTACGGCGCTGTTTGTGAGATAGAGCGATGATCCAATAAGTGCTCGTATCTTGTTTGATCTCTGAGGCTTGCCATCTGCATCCATGTCCATTTTGGTGATGTGTTCATTGGTATTTTTCGTGAAGACTTCTCCTCCATACCAAATCTCTTCATTAAATCTCTGGTGTATTTTGTTTGGCTTATGAAGGTTCCATCCTTCAAATTTGTTTCACTTGAAGTCCAAGGAAGAATGTCGGCTCTCCCATCATGCTCATTTCAAATTTACTTTGCATGAGGTTTGAGAATTTTTCACTGACTCTTTGTTAGTGGATCCAAAAATGATGTCATCCACATATATTTGAACAAGCGATATACTCTTCTTGTCTTGAATTCGAAGAGTGTTCTATCTACTTTTCCTTTAGTGAATCCATTTTCGATTAGGAATTGTGACAGGGTATCATACCATGCTCGGGTGCCTGTTTCAATCCATACAGGCTTTCTTGAGTTTGTACACTTTGTCTCCAAGAGTCTTCTGCTCAAATCCTGGAGGTTGTTCAACATACACTTCTTCTTCCAATAATCCATTTAGGAATGCACTTTTTACATCCATTTGATATACAATGAAGTTTTTGTGAGTGCATAGGCAAGAAACATCCTTATAGCTTCGATCTTGCTACAGGAGCAAATGTTTCATCAAAATCTATTCTTCTTCTTGGCAATATCCTTTGGCTACCAATCTTGCTTTGTTTCTTACCACAGAACCTTCCTCGTTCATCTTATTTCGAATACCCATTTGGTTCCAATAACATTTTGATGTATGGGTCTTTGTACTAATTCCCATACTTTATTTCTCTCAAACTGATTCACTCTTCTTGCATAGCTTGAATCAATGTGTGTCATCCAATGCTTGTGACACATCTTTGGGCTCTATCTGCGAGATGAAGCATGTGAACATTGCTTCTTGTTGAGTTCGGATCTTGTCTTGACACCTTCCCTCATGTCTCCAATGACAAGATCCGGTGGATGGTCTTTCGGCCATCTTACGTCGATTTGAAGTAAGTTAGCCTGGATTGATCGACTTTGTATTTGTGTTCTTTGTGGTCGACTCTCTCGTGATCACTCATTGCAGATTTTCCATTTTGCTTTTGAGATTGACTATCTCATCTTCTCTTCGAATTGATAATTCTGTTTGACTTGACATAGGGACTCTTCTCGTAAGGTTGGATGTTTGACTTATCGGTGACTCTTCAATGTCTTCTCCATTTATGTTTGGCTCATCGAATACTACATGAATGGATTCTTAGTAACCATAGTTCTTTTGTTGAGTATTACGTAGGCTTTGCTTTGGTGAGTATCTAAGAAGATACCTCATCGACTTTAGCATCAAAAGCCTTTAGGTTGTTTTTGCCATTATTGTGGATGAAGCATTTACATCCAAATATCCTGAAATATGCAACATTTGGTTTTCTTCCATCCGGATCTCATAGGAGTCTTTGTCACCGCCTATTTATCATACATCCTGTTTTGGGTGTAGCAAGTGTGTTGATTGCTTGACCCAAAATCTTTTTGGTAACCCGCTTGACTAACATGGTCTTGCTTCCTTGAGGGTTCTTTCCTTCTTCTCGCAACTCCATTTACGCTTTGTGGAGTCCTTGCGGTGATAGTTCATGACCAATACCATTCTCAATACAAGATCTTGAGTTATTATTCCATTGACAAACTCGGTTCCTCTATCGATCTTATTTTGATAATGGTTTGACTCTTCTCATTTTGTATTCTCTTCATCAATTTGTGGTAGCTTTTGTAGAGTTTCTTTCTTCTTGCACATGAATATTGTCCATGTATATCTTGAGTAGTCATCTACTACCACCAAGGTGTATTTCTTTCCACTTATGCTTCTTTGGTTCCTTTGGGCCAAATAGATCCATATGAAGCGGATGCAATATTCTTGTTGAGGATGGGCATGTCTTTTCTTTGAATGACGACTTGATTTGTTTTCCCTCCGACATGCATCACATATACTTTCCTTCTTGTATATCTTGAGTCCGGAAGTCCTTCTACAAGATGACTTCTTGCTAGCTTATTAATTGTTTTGAAGTTCGGTGTGACTCGGCTTTTTTGTGCCACGGCCCAACTTGATTCAAATTTGTGCTCTTTGCTAGTAGAGGCAGTCTTTGGGTGTTGCGAGTTGACCAATCCACTACATACATATTTTTTGTCTACATCCTTGCAAAGACAACTTCATTAGATTCAACATTTTTGATTTGGCATATTCCATGTTGAATCCAACATTGTAGCCCTTGTCGCAGAGTTGGTGATGCTTAGTAAATTGAAGTTTAGTCCTTCAACATATGCAACATCGTGATTTCTAAACCATTTCTTTTGATGGATCCGAGTGCCTCTTATTTCACCAGGAGCTTCATTTCCTCCAAATATGACTTTTGCTCCTTTGACTTCCTTGAATTTTGATGATTTCTCTTATTTCTGTCATGTGTCCGGAAGCGACCACTATCCATGTACCAGGTTCCTTGGCACTGTTGTTCCTTGAACCGCAATCAAGGAAATTAAGTTTTAGGTACCCATTCTTATGCAGGTCTGAGGGGTTAGAATTATAAGATGATCCAACCAACCTATAGCCAAATGATTTGACTCTAAGAGGTTGCCATCTATCGGTGCCATAATTATAATCAATCCTGGCAAATTGCTTGGGAGTCCAGGTTCATAAAATTGTCTCTTTTGTCGTATGCTGCGCATATGTGTTTTAGCAATTGCCTTTCTTGGGTAATTGTGGTGTCTTTGAGTGTAGTGCCTAGGTGCATATGTGTGTCTTTGATGAAAGCTCTTATGCTTTTGGAATGGCCTTTGTTGAGTTCTAGGCCTTTGCCATTTGGGCTTGTATTCCATAAGTCTAATTTGGTAGTTCACATTATTCGATCGGACTTGGCTTGGATATTTTCTACCATTCCCATCATATGTATTTCTTCTATGAGTTTTCTGGGATTTTTGGTAGCTCGCTTCTTTTCTTTCTGAGTACTTTTGTTTGGAGTCTCATTTGAGGACTGGTGAATCTCTTCTCGGTATCCTTTCAAAGACTCTCAATCGGTCATTTTCCTTTTCCTTTGTAACCAAGGCCAGTTTGCTTAGCATTGTGCTTTGGATTGAAAGTGTGTGCATCATTTAGAGTTTTGGATTTTTCGGACTCTTCATGACTTGAAGATCCTTTTTCCAAAATTACTCTTGAGGTTTGACATGGCACAAAGGAATTAAATCCTAAGCTGTCTTGTCTCCACATTCTCTTTGACTCATAATAAGATCATCCAATGATTTAGATGCCTTAGTGAATGAGGCAATAACATTTTTGAGGTCATTCTCCTCTTTTCTATAGCGACAATTTACGCTATTAATTTGGCATTTTCGGCCTTTAAACTTTTATTCTCATCACTATTTGACTTAGAGTACTCGGCTCCTTAGTCGGCTTTGAGTTTTGATTTTTGAGTAGGCTGTTTTCCTCATTCAATAGTGTGTGTGAGGTTTTAATGTGCTCAAAATCTTTCATCATTTTGCCTAATGAGTCATAAAGATCGAGTGGGTGATGAAGTGTGTGTGTCACGAGTCACTATCACTAGTGTCCGAGCTTGTTGAGTTAGATTGTACCTCATCTTCTTGATCTTGTTCTTTGGCCATTAAGCGGATCAAAGCTTCTTCTTCGAGTCACTAGAATAGTCGGCTTCACTTTGCTCTCGAGTCATTTGTCTCTCTTGACTTGGTGTTTGTCTCAAAGCAATCTCTGCAGCCATCATTGCCTTTTTCTTCTCTTGTCTTCTTTCTCTCGAAGACCTTTCTTTCTTCTTCGTTTCGTACTTGTTGACTACGAGGATATGAGCGATCAATGGCATAGTGACCTGGTTGTCTACAATTCCAACATAGATATTGCCTTTTGATCAACTCTTTCTATTCTTGAGTTGTCCCTTTGATACTCAACTTGTTGATGATCATTCTCTTGGTTGGCCTATCATCTCTTGATTTGGAGGGAGCCGAGTGTCTTCGGAGGATTCACCCTTTCCTCTCTTGTAGTTCTTGTTAAAGAACTTGTTAAATCTTTTAACCATTAGGGCTATTTCTTCGGGTCAATTGCTTCTTTGACCTCGGCTCTCCTTCCGTCTTTGACAACTAGAGCAAAGCAATTTGTTTTGGGTACTTTTGTCTCTTCCTGGTCTTTCCTTCTCGGCTCAAACTCGTAGGCTTTGAGGTCCGAGAATAACTCGTGATTGGATGTCTTTGATAGGTCCATGGAGTGTCTCAATGCCATGACCTTCATTTCCCATTCATTTGGAAGACTTTTTAGGATCTTCATACACATTTCCTTTTGTGTATATTCCTTTCCAAGTGTAGACTGACTCATTTGTGATTTCGTAAATCGAGCGTCTAGTTGGTCCAGGTTCTCTCCGAGATCATTTTGAAATTTTCAAACTTCAGACTGACCATCGATAATTTGTTTTCTTTGATTTGCTCGAACCTTCACAAATCAAAGTCAACTTGTCCTGCATTTCTTAGCCGTTTTGCAAGATTTGACTTTGTTGAACATGGCTTTATCCAAGGTTTTGTAAAGAATGTCCTTGGCTACATTGTCCGGTTGTATCTTTTCTGTCATCATTTGTCCACTCGGTTCTTGGTTTTCAACCATGGTAGTGTCGATCTTCATCTTCTTCCCCTTCATTTTGTAACTCTTCGCATAAATTTGTGTTCACCTTTAATATTTGCAGAGGCCCATCTTCTATCACTATCCACATCTCATCATGTAATCTTTGATAGATGAGCTCGCATACGAATTTTCCAATCATCAAATTCTTCAATAGTGAACATAGGAATGCGTGTTAGATTTGCTTCCATGATAATAATTTTTAATGATAGAAAAGAGTTTTGAAAGATAAGTACTAAAGCGAGACTTTTGAAAAGATTGGAGATCTAGTTCAAGAACGGATGCGGAGGGTTCAATGAACCAACCGCTCCGATACCACTTGTAGGTCCCAAGGGGTGTAAGTGTAAGGTTTAGAAGGGGGGTTGAATAAACCTTACCAAATTTTCGATTTAGGCCTTTTAAATCTCTGAGTTCTACGACTATGTCCTTGATGGACAATCGAATTAGTCCTCAAGAGAGTTAATCTCTCATGACTCATATTGAGTACATTAATAGAGTAACTCATTTGTTGGCTATAATTTGATTTCAATTTGTGGTTTTGTTTTATTGGAAGACTTAACACCCTTAAGTTGGATTAAGCAAGTTTTTACTGACTTGATTTAGTACTTATAGATTATCAAATGGATAGCAAATTTATCGTGAGATATAAGCAATTAAAAGTGCGAGAAATTTAAATCTTTGAAATGTAAATGACACAATAAAGTTTTTATAGAGGTTCGAAGATGGGGTAATTCTTCTACTCCTCTCTTCTCCAGCTCTGGAGGAATCCACTAAGTAATGATCGGTTTACAAAGTGGTACAGATCCGGATACAAGTCTTGATCACAACAGCCGACTTGATCCTTTGGGACTCGATGCGGAGACGCCTTGATCACTCGGTGGCTTCTCGTGCGACTCGGCTTCTTCTTCACAGGCATTTGCCTTTGCTACTCTGACTCACTTGCTCAAGCACTTTGGATTTGATCACGAAGCCCTCCAAAGCTTAAGACTTGGTTGACCTTGAACCTTTCTACAATCCTTCTTGGAATGTAGACCCCTTGTTTTCGATATTTTCCTCTTCAAGCGATTGAAGTTCTCTTTCCTTCAGGTAAGTGTTGGATTGATGTACTTCGAGATGTAGGCTTGAGGATTGAGAATATTTCAATTTTGATAAGCTTGTATATCTCACGTGTGTGTCATCCACGCATCCTTTTTTCTCAATCAAACTCCTCGGCCTTTTATAGTGAACTTTCAAAAATTTGCCCGTTGAAGAGATAGGCTCATTTTTGAAAATCACTTTGCGATCGTTGGTGTGCGGTTCTTGGAATTGCCATTTCCTCGTATGAAATGTTTTATCACCTTTTCGAGTTCGACACGGTGTAATGCTTCCCATTGGTTCATTTCTTTGCACGCTTCGGGGTGAGCACTCCAAGAAAGGTAGTATGGAGATATTACTTGTTTAAGTAAATCTCTTGATTTTCGTGCAACGGTTCCTTTTCGATTATCTCGACTTGATTGCATTTCCTCGCTTTCCCAGGTGACTTAGAGTCGACTTCCAATCATGGATGACTCTTTGTCACTTCATCTTGAGACTTGGCTTCTCTTGAGTTGACTTGGTGATGTTTCACTCAGTGCATCTTGCATCTCACCGCTTCTTGATCGAGTTCATGTCTGCTCTTCTTGTTGTACTGTTTTGTCTCACGCAGAGTTTTCCTTCAAGCCTTGAGTTGTCTTCTTGCAAGTTGGAGCGTAGGCGACTTAACTCGGCTTGGCCACTCTAATTGTTACAATACATTTCAAAGCAAGAATTGGGGAGCCAACTTTCTATTCTAAGTTTTACATGGCATTCATCAAAATCTAAACAATAAAATTCCTAACAAGTTTCAAGCTTTCGCTAAAGGGGCTGGATTTAAAGAATTCCACAAAGTTTGTTGTGCTCATAGTGTTTGGATCATGGAACTTTATAAATAAATTTGCCCTTATTGTTAACTCTTGTTATTTTCTTGCAAGAAATAAAGTTTCATTTATATAAAAAATAAAGAGATGAGGGAAAATGGGAACAATATGTACTATGTAATATGATGTTGTTGTTGAATATAATATTATATTATTATACATAGTTATTTTCTGGCAAAAAGACAAGTAGGACCGTCTTACGGGCCTCAATCCGTAAGACGGATCCTATTGACCCACGGATCGTATTGACCAGGTCAGCGGGTCAAAGCCACCTGCTGCCTTTTTCTTTTTTCTATTTTTCTTCCTCAGTTAAAGTATCAATTTTATGAGAAGAAGTATCGGTTATTTTAGATAAAGTATCATATTTTTTAATATAGCCACAAATTATGATTATATTATATTGAAGGAAAAATTAATATATCAGAGTTAAAGTAACACTTTTATGAGTGAAAGTTTATATTTTTTGAGGAAAAATATCATATCTTAAAAGTAAAAATATCTGTTTTTGAAATAATGTATTGCATTTTTTAATACAGTCAAAGAAAGATGAATAATAAATATGATAGAGTCAAAGTAATACTTTTATAAATAAACATATTTGTTTTTTGATATAAATCAATATAATATTTAATATAAAATTATGAATATATTATAATATATATATATATATATATAACATAGTTAAAGTAACACTTTTATACGTTAAAGTATCTATTTTTTGAGATAAAGTATCATATTTATTAATATAGTCACAAATTAGGAATGAAGCAAACAAGGAAAAATAAAAAATAAATAAAATACGATATAGTAAAATTAACACTTTTATAAGTAGAATATCCGTTTTTGAGATAAAGTTTCATATTTCTTAATACAGTTACAAAATAGGAACAAAAAAAGATAAAAAATAAAAAATAAATATGATGTAGTTAAAGTAACACTTTTATAAATATCCATTTATTGAGATAAATTGTCATGTTTTTTAATACATTTAAAGACTAAGAGTCTAGTATAGTGAACAAGGAAAATAAATATGACGAGCTTTGAGAATTAATAATTTATGAATGGCGTTATATTCATGGTTTATTATAACTACACAACAAGCAGTTGTGGTCTAGTGGTAGAATAGTACATTGCTATGATACAGACTTGCGTTCGATTCTTAACCTCTATATTTAGAGGCATTTTTAATTTTTTTTAATTTACCAGAAGTATTTATTAATAGCGTTGTATACATGGTTATACTGAAAATGCATATCAAGCACTAGTGATAGAACACCACCTTGCGGCTGTATAGGCGCCTGAGTCTGAATCCGGTGGAGCGCTGGAGTTGGTTTTTTTTAAATAACAGGTGTGTAGGTCAGGCAGACTGTAGGCGGGTTGGGCAGGTTGTAGGATCCATCTTACGGATAGGATCCTAAGACGCTCCTACAAGAGACCTACTTTTATTTTTTTGATTACACACACACACATGCACTTATTGGGGATAGAACCACTGATCTCCCCCACCTAGGAGAGAGGACATACCACTAGGCCCAATTTTTCCTTTTTTTCTTGGACTGGGCCAGGTTGGGCTCCAACAATAGCAGCCCGATCACTGTTTGGTCCGATTCGACTCAATTTTTTACTTTGGCCCGGCGAGCCAGCACCGAACAAGCCCGTTTGACACCTTCACTAGACACCATCTTAAAATTACTATTAAGCAACAAAAATTTTAAATTCATAATAAATAAAACACTGGCAGTGAGGTATCAACAAACATGAAACGTAAAGAAGTACTTGCTTGTGAAATTTTATTCATCCCTTCCACTTTTAGGACAAAATTTTGCATGAATATGTAATTGCTTGTGAAAATTTTCAAAAAATACACTATTCACTTTTCTCATTTTTCAAATCATCAATCATATCTAACCATAATTTAAACAAAAAATATCAAATCAACTACTATTATTATACAATCATATCACAAATATACTATTCACTCTATCTTTTTTTTCAAATCACCAATCAAATATAATCACTATTATACTAAAAAACTATCACATCAACTACCATTATCACATTTTCATCTTATATCCAATCACACTCTCAAAATCCATTCTCATTTTTCAAAATAATTTTTCACATTATTCTCTCTAAAAGTAAAAATGAGCGGAACGAAATGTCAAGCAATCACTCCCAAAATCTCTAATTAAGTAAGCCAACTTACAGACAGTGCTCTAAAAAGCACTAAGTGTTAGGGAGACGACAGATTGGGACCAAATGCGTAAGTGGAGTTTGGGCATGGTAGGATTGGACTTGCTGGCGGGGCCTAATCGGTATAAAAACATAGGTGGACAAGGGACTCAAGGCTTGGACTAATTGAGGCAAAAGGGGGATTTTGGTAACAATGTTTACATGACAAAAAAAACGATTTTCCCAAATAATATTAAGCAACATTGGTAATAATATTTTAGATGGACATCTACAGTAGTTATTTTTATATTATGAATCGTATTTAATTCAACACATAATTGTAGATGAAAATAAAAAAAATGTTTTAATATTTTTATAATACTTAATTACATCTCAGACACTACAAAAAAAAAAAATTCAGTTTACAGACAGAAATGAATGTCACTAAATTTTATAGTTAGCTACAGGATATCTACAGAATAAAAAATAATATTTTTCACAAATTATATCGACAAATTACTGATAGATCACAGACCATATTAAATTTACCGACATAATAATATAAGTATCTACCAATAATTTTATATTTTGTAAGTAATTATTTACCTATATTAATTTTACCTACAATAAATTTACCTACAGGGACAAACTTGAAGGTGCAATTCTTGATGGAGAAATCCCCTTAAAAATCGCCCATGGATTGTCTCTATTTGAGTACAGTGGAATAGATCCAAGGTTTATTAAAGTTTTTAATGAAGATGTTAGGGCGATATTTTATCGCCTAAAGACAATTTCCAAAAGTATAAAGATTGTGTTTTAATTGTTTTGCCTTACTAGACTTATGGTATGATTATGACTTATTTAGATTACGAAATAAATCATATTGATATGGTATTGATATATTACGACTCTCGGATAGTCATCTTGTTTCCTAACATAAGTGATTTAATTGTCATATATTTGTATTTATCTTCTTTCCTTGTGTATTAGGTCTTTTGAAGGATTTGGACAGCTATATAAAGGGAAGAGAACGTGCATAATCAGTATACAAGAAATACCATAGAGTTACAAGAGTTTTGAGAGAATTAAGAGTCATTCAAGCACAAAGAGTCTAACTGCCCTGGATGCAATCTCGAATGTGACTACATCTGAGATTGCATTCAGTTCTGCTGATTGTGTTTGTTAGCTTTTTCATCCATTGTTTTAGTATTGTGATTTACGAAGTCCACACATGTCTATTGTTGGATGAGTTGAATTACACAGATCAGATATACTCTAGATATGAGTTTTTCGTTGAGTTTCTACTAGTTGGTTTTAGTATTTTTGTATACAGAGTCAAACGATTTTACTAGTGGAAAGTTTCCCATATTGGCACGTCTCAAGCTAGTTGGCTTGTAGACAATTTTTAATTCGTGTGTCTTGTTACTGTTTTCTAAATTCCACTACATGTGATTGTGAATATGACCGCATTTGCAATCACATCAATACTCTGCGAAACTTTTGCTATTTATCCCTGCTATTATTCTTTCAATTGGTATCAGAGCCTACACTTAACGACACTAAGTGTTTATCCTGAGTATTTGTTAGCATGTATACTCATAATAACCCCACTTTTTGTCCCCCCATTCTCGATGGCTCCAATCATTCTATTTGGAAGGTCAAAGTTTGGGCCTATATCAAATATATTGATGAAAGGGCCTGGCGTACAATCCTTACTGGGTGGTCACCTCTGAAACTCATTGATATGGAAGGTGACTACAAGGATAAAAGAGAAATTGATTGGAGTAATGATTAATGAACATTGTCAAATTATAAATCGAAGGCATTGATGGCAATTTTTGGTACTATGGATCAAAATATGTTAAAAATCATAGCAAATTTTACTGCTGCCAAAGATGCATGGGATACTCTGCAAAGTCATTGTGAGGGATCTGTTCGTGTGCGAAAAACCAAACTTAGGTTGCTCACCAATAAGTTTGAAAATCTAAGAATGCGTGAGGATGAGAATACGCCACTTATAATGCCAAACTGTGTGATATTGCCAATGAAGCTCAAGCCCTAGGTGAACCTATCTCCAATGAAAATCTTGTGAGAAAAATGATGAGATCTCTTCTTATTAGGTACAATATCAAAATTTCATCTATAGAAGAAGCCCATAATCTATCCTCCTTAAGTCTTGAAAAACTTGTTGGCATTCTTCAAACCTATGAGATGAATATGGCTCAACAGATGGAGAGTTTGGGTCAAAAAAGTTGCTTTTCAAATTGAGTCTCCTTTTCAGCTTGAGTCCAAAGTTAACAATGATTTTCCTGATCTAACCAATGAGATTGAAAAATCTTATCTACGAGATGATTCTATGGCCATGTACTCGAAAACATTTGATAGGATCCTTAAACTCAAAAGTCAGAAAAAGTCTCAAAAATTCATGAAATCTTTTAAGTCTGAGCCAAGCAAGTTCCCTCGAAAGAACACCTTTGATAAAAGTCAAGAATATTTTTCCGGTGATAAATCAAACAAGTCTGACACAAAAACTCTTGACTCCATTAGGTGTCGGGCATGTACTAGGTATGGTCACGATGCTGCCCAATGTGCTAATACTCTTATGAAAAAGGGAATGAGCCTGAGTGTGACTTTGAGTGATAACGAATCTGACAATGAGAAGAATGAACATCAAGAACAAAAGATCCTGACCACTTTGATGAAAATCGAAAGTCTCTCCAAATAAATCATTCAGGTGTTGCCAGAGGTGTAGCCAGAGATGTGATCACACTTTCTCCGATCACATCTGAGGTCACATCTAAAGAACAAGATTTATTATCTGTCTCTAACCTTTTTTGTTTCAACTCTACCTCTAGTCCTGATAATTTTGAACATGATGATGAATCTGATGGTGAAAGCCTGAAAGATACGTATGTGAACCTGTATAAGCATTGGCTGAAAAGGATTAAAGTGAATGAAATGCTGAAAAAGGAGAATGATCGACTCAAGAAGGATAATGATGATCAGAGGGAAGTAATTACTAGGTTAGAGGCCTCTCTCACCAAGAAAAAACTTGATTTCAAAAAGGTAAATTCTAAACTTGAAGAGTCTCTTAAGACCATGAAGAAGTTTAATTCTGTGAAAGCAAAACTGGATGATATACTTTCCTTGGGTAGCGATGATAAAGCTGGCCTTGGTTATAAAACTCCAGTTTTTATTAAAGAAAAAGAACAATGAGAATCCTTAGATTCTTCCAACAATAAAAGGGATTCCTCAGATTCTTCCAACTATTGTCATGCACCTGGACACATTAAACCATTCTATTATAAACTGAAATTGGATTTAAGGTCTGGAGGTCAGATGTCATCACAAATGTTACGATATCCTCGTAATCTTTTTTCAAAATCTGTCTGGGTTAAAAAATCTGATGTTAAATGTCATATTATCTATACTTCCTTGAGATCTAACATTGTAGGATCTTGGTACTTCGATAATGGATGCTCATGAAATATGACAGGTACCTTGGAGTATTTAACTGAATATGATGTCTACAATGGTGGAAATGTTGCCTATGGAGGTGGAGCCAAAGGGAAGATAGTTGGGAAAGGGACGTTGAACGTTGAAGGACTACCCAAGCTTCGTAATATGATTCATGTAGTTTATCTTAATTCTAATCTCATCAGCATAAGTCAGCTATGCGATGATGATCTTTATGTAAAGTTCAACAAAAATTCTTGTGAAGTGTTTGATGAGTATGGTACTTGTATCTTTACTAGCTTGAGGTCTTCTTACAACTGTAATCAGTATTGTAATGATCAACTTTGTCACAAGGCACACACTAATGACACTAATTTATGGCATCAAAAATTAGGTTATGTTAGCCATAAAAAGATAATGGAACTTGTGAAATTTGAAGCTGCTATGGAAAGTGTCAATGTGTGTGAAAGTTGTCAAAGGGATAAACAAAAGGGAGTGTCACACCAAATGACATCACATTTTCACACTACTAGATGTTTGGAGTTAGTTCAAATAGATCTCATGGGTCCTATTGAGATTAAAAGTGTGGGTGGTAGAAAGTACTCTTATGTGATTGTCTATGATTTCTCATGTTATACGTGGACATACTTTCTACGTGAGAAATCTAAAACTTTTGATTTCTTTAGAAGCTAGCATAAAAAGGTTTGTAACTTTTATAATTTAACTGTTACCAGAATTAGAACAGACCATGGTAAAGAATTTTAGAACTCTTCTTTCTCATCTTTCTGTGATAGAAAGACGATTTCTCATGAATTTTCCGCACCTAAAACTCCACAGCAAAATGGAGTGGCAGATAGAAAAAATCGTACATTGCAAGAGATAGCCCATATCATACTTAGTTCTAAAAACATTCAAAAAGGTTTTGGGCTAAAGCTCTGAATACTGCTTGCCACATAGCAAATCGTGTATATTTGAGGCCTGGAAGTTCTATGACCCCTTAATAAAATTCTCTTGGGAAAGAAACCTAACCTCAAATATTTTCATGTTTTTGGGTATGTGTGTTATGTTCTTAACGATCATGATAATCTTGGTAAATTTTATTCTAAAACTAACAAGTGTCTTTTCCTAGGCTACAGTTCAAATATTCATGCCTATCGATTTTCTAAAACTAACAAGTGTCTTTGGGTAGCTCGAATATTTCGTTGTTCGGCTTCCTCTCGCCAATTTCTCGAAGAACCCTCTCCGCCCTTTCTTCTCTTGGAAGTGGGATTTTGATTGGTGGAATTTCATGGAGGTGCCATATATGTAAGATTCTTGCAAAAATAGGTGGATTAGCAACAAGAATTACAAGAATTGATGAAGAAATGAAGTTTTAAGAAAAAGGGGGTGATAACAGCTGTGAACGAGGGTTTGAAGATTTTGATGTTCTGTTTCAAAAGTGAAGACAGACGAGTTATATCTTGAAAAATTGCCCTGGGCGACCGGTCGAGGTAGGGTGCGACCGGTCGACGTGCAGGGCGACCGGTCGCTCCTGCTTTGACCGTCCCAGTGCAATTCTCCAGGTTTTTCAAAAATTCGATTTTTCACCCCAAAAGTTTTAAAACTTTGCAAAAAAATAATTATAGACCAAGTCCAACAAAAAAACGGGTTTCGGGGAAACATATATTCGAGAAAATCGAGATTTAATAAGTAGTGCCCTTTTTAAAAAAAATTTGCAAAATCATTTAGGGGCACTTAAGGGGTTAAAAGAAAATATCTTGAAAGATATGTGCATAAGCATAATATCGAGTTCTAAGAGAAATACGAGTGAACATACCTCGATAGTTTAAGAATCTTTATGACGAAATAGCCAATGAATATGAGATATATATCCTACACAATTCTTAAACAAAATTTGCACAATAGCACAAGTGTAGGCAAGTAATAGGAGATATCAAGAAAAGAGCTTATGCTATAGAAATACATAAGAGATAATAAACCACATAAGTCTAATTAAATGCACAAGAGTTTTAGAAACATCATGCAAGGTCTTCTTTTTTAAAAAAAATTTTGAAACTCACAAATATATTGAAGACTTAATATTAAAAAATAATGAAAACTCATTTGCAATAAAAACATGCATACTAACAAAATAAAATGCATATTTAAATGAGGAGATACGGTTTACCAATTTTGCCATTTCCATGGGTTGTGTCGTTCCCATTGTTGATGATATCTTCCCTTTGAGAAGTCACTTTGTTGATGATGGCTTCTTTGATTACTCCATTTCCAAGATTTTTGTCCTTCCCATTGTTGATAGTCTCTTCTTCTTTGAAAATCATCTTGTTGATGATGTCTTTGCCATTTCCAAGGATTGTGTTCTTCCCATTTTTGATTATATCCTTTTCTTGGAAATTGATGAAAATGTTTTCTCCTTTGATCAAATGAATTGGTCATTTGATGTCTTCTTGGCGGTATGAATTTCCTCCGATTATTATTTCGTTGGGTACCTAATATAACATTGTTTTGTAGTACCCTCAAGTGCTTGGGTCCTTTGGGATTAGCTTTGAGACTTTTAGGTCTCCAACAATAATTTGAGCTATTTCTAGCTCGACAAGTATTTACGGCGTGTCCCTTCTTACCGCAATAAAAGCAAGTAATATTACTAACATTCATAGAAACTCGATTCTTTTTCATATGCTTGGCAATGTTAGGCTCGTGATCAAGTTCACTATTCAAACTATCACAATCATCATTCACAATTTTTCGCAATTAATTGGTACACAAGTTTGATTTTGATAAATCATTTTTCATGCAATTAATATCCTCAACAAGAGTAATATTTTGTTTTTCAAGGTTTCTAACCTTATCAAGTGTGGTGGTATGAGCACATGATAGTGATTCATAGGAAGTAAATAAACTATCCTTTTCATTTTTCAAAACAATGAATTCCTTTTTCAAATTTTTGTACTTAACAAGTAAATTTTGGAACTCATTTTGAAGATCATCAAAATCATTTTGCAAATCACAATAATCATTTTGAATAACCATATCATAGGAAGTAGAAGGTTTAAGACATACCTCGTTTTCTTCTTCGATGCCCATAAAACAATATTCCACTTCTTCATAGTTGGAAGTTGTAAAAGGCTTGTTCCTTAGATTTGAACTTGTATCCCTTTGAGAAGTAGATATCTTTGTTTGGCTCCTTTCATTTGCAAATACTCCATAGATGGCTTCTAATTTTTGCCATACTTCATGTGTCGATCGAATTCCTTCAATATGTTCATATTCCAAATTAGTAAATGAACAATGCAAAATACTGAGAGCTTCACCGTTTAAGGAGATGATTTTCTTCTCTTCATCATTGAGCTCTTTGAAGCCTTTGGAGGTGTGTGGTGTATCTTTCATCGGAATGGATTCTCTATTTATGACGGTGTTCCAAATGTCGAACCCGCAACCTTGTAAATAGCATTCCATTCTTTCTTTCCAAATATTAAAATTTTTGGAATCAAATAGTGGTGGCTTGGTGGTGGAGGTGCCGGAAAGGTGAGCTTCGTTCGTAGCCAACGGTCGTTCCTCTTCACTCGCGATGTGAAACGAGCTTGCCAAAGAGTTTGGCTTTGATACCACTTGTAAGTCCAAGCGGCTAGATAATCTAGAGGGGGGGTGAATAGAATATCTCCATCTTTTCAATTACGCCCTCTTTTTCTGACCGAATGCTCAAAGACAATAATAAAGGTGCGGAATTTAAACAACACGCGTCGATTTATAGTAGTTCAACCCACCTGGCCTAATCTACTACCACCCCAGTATATCCGGGATGGATTTCAAAAAGAAATTTTTTTTTATTAATTACCAAAATTAATACAAACTCAACTTACAACACCTTGAAGAGCACCACACTCTTCTTCAACACACCTTTAGAGATTACCACAATCTCCCTTTGAAGATCACCGCAATCTTCCTTCAACGGCACCTTGTGAAGATTACCACAATCTTCAACCTTGAAGAATACCAAATTCTTCAACACCTCAATAAGAAGATCACCACAATCTTCTTGCACCTATCACCTAGATCATCCAAGTGTGTTCTTACCACAAGAACACTCACAAGGATATCGTGTGTTGAATGATAACCAAAAATCAAGATTGCAACTCAATAAAGAATATTACAATTATGAGTGCAAGTGTAATCAAGAAATAAGCCTAGACCTCAAGGATGTGAAAGTGATAAACTAGGCAAAATTACAACAAGAATAATAACAAGGAAGAACAAGTGTTTGCTTGAAGTGTATCTTGTTGTATTGTATCTCAATGGTTGTGTTGGTTGCTCCAAAACTTCCTCTATTTATAGGAGATGATTGATCAAGCATAGACTCCTCTTGGGGATTGAAAATCTACAGAAAAATACAATTAAGATCAAGAATATAGCTGTTAGAGATCAATCCCACATTTTAAGGAAATTTGTCTGCTGTCAAACGGTCACATTTTTGCTGTCAAAAGATAGGGTGACCGGTCGCACAGAAATAGACGTTTGAAAATTGCACAGCCAAAGAACACAGGGCGACCGGTCGATGTTCACCTCGACCGGTCGACGTCTACCCCAACGGATCGACCAAGACCAAAAATAAGACAGGAAGTTCTGTTTCACTTTTAAACGTCCAGGTACCGATCGCCAGGGGTGCGACCGGTCGACGTCACCGGTCGACACCCTGGTCGACCGGTCGACCTGGTCCTTTTTTAGGTCGGTCTCATTTTTTGTTTTCCAATTCATCTTCAGGTACGGGTTGCCCTATACGGCGACCGAGCGACCTCGAGACAGAAATGTTGTCCAATTTTTATCGAAAATAAAACTCAAGAAATACTCCGAAAATTTAGTAAAAACATTTTAAACCAATCGGGAGTATTTAGACAACATTTAGGAACCTTGTTTTGAAGTAAAAACTTATAAACATAAAGTCATTAAAAGTGTTGTCCTATTTTATCTAAAGTAAGACTTGAAGAAATACTCCGGAAAATATTAAAACCATTTTAAATCATTTAGGAGTATTTGGACAACAATTAAAAACATTGTTTTGGTGTAAAAATAAAATCATCAAAATTAAGATAAAAACATGTATCAAATAGAAATTGCTTTCTTAAATGGATTCCTAGATGAAGAAGCTTTTGTTGAACAGCCTAAAGGCTTTGAGGACTCTTTTAAGCCTAACCACGTGTATAAGTTTAAAAAGGCTCTCTATGGTCTCAAACAAGCCACTAGAGCTTGGTATGGTAGGCTAAATGAGTGCCTTCTTCAAATTGGTTTTAACGTGGTGAAGTTGATAAAACCTTGTTAATTCAAAAGAAAAAACATGACATCATGATTACTCAAATCTATGTCAATGACATCGTTTTTGGTTCCTCATCTGATAAATTGTTAAAATAATTCATTACTTGCATGTCCTCCACTTTTGAAATTAGTATAGTAGGTGAGTTAAGTTACTTCCTATGCTTGCAAATTAAACAATTAAAGGAAGGAATTTTTATCTCACAAAGCAAGTATGCTAAGAATCTTGTGAAAAAGTTTGAGCTGGAAAATGCCTCTCACTTGAAGATTCACATGGGATCGAGTAAGAAATTGAGTAAAGAAGATGTGGCTGAAAGTGTTGACCACACCTTGTTAGAAGCATGATAGGAAGTTTGTTGTAGTTGACTGCCTGTCGTCCTAATATTATGTTTAGTGATTCAGATTGGGCTGGAGATGTTGTTGATCGAAAAAGTATAACTGGTGGATGTTTTTATTTAGGGAATAATTTGGTTTCATGGTATAGCAAAAAGAAAAATTGTGTATCTCTTTCGACTGTTAAATCAGAATATGTAGCAGTTGGGAGTTGTTGCACACAATTTTTATGGATGAACCAAATGATTGAGGACTATGGTTTGCAAAGTGAAACACTGATTATCTATTGTGATAATATGAGTGCGATTGATATTTCAAAAAATCTTGTCCAACACTCTCGTACTAAACACATAGATATTAGACACCACTTTATTCGAGATTTAGTTGAGAAAAATATAATTCGAATTGAGTATATTGCTACTGAAAATCAGCTTGCAAGCATCCTCACCAAGGCTTTGGATTTTTAGAGATTCTCCAATTTAAGGAAGTCTCTCGGTTTGTGTGTTCTCTGAAATGTTACACGAGATGTCATATCATTGCACCCCACATTCGCTGTGACATCCAATCTCTGCATCTCTTTCCCTCTCCTGTATTTCTTTTTCATTTTTTTAGATATCCATGCATTGTAAGCTTATCATACATATCTGCAAACAATGGAGTGATGGTTCGAACTAGTCACATAAATGGTCTCCATTGGAAAACTGGTATAAGTTGATCTCTCCAATTAAAAAAAAGGATGTTATTTTTCGGAGCAGCTGGGTTGTGAATAAAGTCTTGATAATTATTGGAGGTCTTTTAGGAAAAAGCAACGAACCCATTGTGTGAAGTTATTCCTTGTGACTAATTTCTTCAAGCGTATTGGTATTCTAAAAAGGCATGATCATGTGAAAAAAAAGCTACCTTTGACATTTGAGTGAAAGCTCCCTGTTGGTTAACTCCCTCATGAGACTTTGAAAAATTGAAGAAAACTCGAAAATTCTCGAAAAGCTGGGATTTTGGATTGCAATTCATTGAATCAGTTAGTACATGTGTGACTCAAAATGTGACGACATTTAAACATATATCCATTGTTGCAGCTCATTTCACCTATTGTGTGCGATTGTACATTCCACTAACCCATATCCCATGTTCTAACCCATAACACATGTTTATCTCTTTATCGTGTACATTCCATTAACCCATGTGCTAACATACTATCCATGTGCTAACCTACTAACCCATTAACATTTGTTGTGTTAGTGCTATCTTTTTGGATGTGTTTTACAGTTGGAAAGATGTCTTCTACATGTATATAAGTTGATCAAAGGCCGGAAAAACGAAGAGCAATTGTTGAGAACTTGAGGACATAAATAGAGTCAGTCCAATTTCAGTTTGCTGGAAGGTGCCAAGTGTGTTCACAAGTGTGAAGTCACACTTGGCAACACCTTCCTCAGAACTTGTTTTTCTTGTGATTTTGAGAGAGCCTTTCTTTTGTAGTGGAGAGCTATATAGATTGAATGTGAGCAATCTCTCATTTACAGTAAATGTAATTTTCGGAGCAAGATCAAAAGGGGGGCTTTTGTCTTATTTTTGCTTTGTATTTTGTACACATTTCACTTAGTGACTTTTTGGCCTAAGGCTAACGCACAAGTTCACTATAAAAGGCTAAGGAAATTAATTGAGAAAAAGTTACCTTGCACACCCGAGAAATCAACCATCATTCAAGCTATTAACCTGCAAATACTCTCAAGAATATACAAACTAATCCTCAATCCTGAAACTCGAAAAAATCGATCCAACACAAGCTGTGAAAGAAAGACAACTTCAAATCTGTTGAAGATAAAACTTTTGAAGAATCAAAAGGGGTCTACTTTCCAAGGAGGATTATAGGAAGGTTCAAGGTCGAACCAGTATCAAGTTATTGGAGGGCTTCGTGATCAAATTCTAGAGCTTGAGAAAGTAAGCTGAAGTAGCAAGACTGCTGCCCTGCGATGAAGCGAAGTCGCAAGAGAAGCCAGTTGTGTGACCAAGGCTATCTCTAGACTGTTCTCCACTTTGTAAACTGATCTGTTACATAGTGGAATCCTCTAAGAGTTGGAGAAGAGATGATTAGAAGAATTACCCCATCTTCAAACCTCTATAAAAATTTACTGTGTCATTTATTTTTCAGCACATTTATATTTCTGCATACTTTGTAAACTGATCTGTTACATAGTGGAATCCTCTAAGAGTTGGAGAAGAGATGATTAGAAGAATTACCCCATCTTCAAACCTCTATAAAAATTTACTGTGTCATTTATTTTTCAGCACATTTATATCTGTCTTTATTTCATATATATATTGTGAAATTGTGTCTTGTTTAAAGTCTTTCGTTGTGTTTTATAAAGTATTGGCAACACATTTCACATCACTGCATTTTTATAAAAATTGGATCCTTCAATTCTTTCAATTACATTCAAGATGGAATATTTACCATTGATGCTTATTTTGCCCAGAACAAAACAAAAATGCAGTAAAAGTTTATTTTTCATACATTTCTCTTCATTATCTTACGAACATTTGCACATTTGTATTCTTCTATCTTTGGAGGCACTACAAGAAAATTCCAGTTTACCGACATAATTTACCGACATAAATGATTTTGTCACTAAATTTTATAATTACCTACAGAGTACATACAGAATAAAAAAATATCATTTTTCCCGCAAATTATACCAACAAATTACCGACAGATTACCGACAGTTTTTTAATTACCGACAAATTTTCTGTAGGTATTTACCAATAGTTTTAGATACTGTAGGTAAATATTTTACCTACAATGGTTTTATCTACAATGATTTTACCTACACTTTACAATTTTCTTAACATTTACCTAATCTGTAGGTAAATTGGTTTTTTTTGTAGTGAGGCCAACGGATTTTTTTCTTTTCATAATAAGATTTTGTACAATAAGTTTGTGTGGGATTATTAAAATTGAATATTAATTGTCGTGAAAATCCATGCTAGATTAAAATGGTGTATTAAAATAGAAACATTTTGAAGGCGAATATAGAATCAAACTAGGGTTGGCAATTTCGATTCGGTCCGCGGGTATTTACCTTGTTCCGTTGGGGTCGTCCCATCCTGTGACTCGGAGCAGGACGAGGTAAGTCTGGGTATCATTTCTGCCCCGCGATTACCCGCCCCGCTCCACCTAGTATTTTTATTTTTTAAATATATTTTAATATATATTTTGCATATATAATACATATTATAATATATTTTTTATGTATTCTTATATTATATCTAATATTTATAAATGGATAATAATAAAATTTGTAAATAATATTTTATAAATATATATTCTTTATTTTTTATATAATTTAATTTAAAATGGGGTAGAACATGTTGACCCGTCCCGCCATGCGCCCCGTGGCGGGTCGACCCATATGATCCCATCCTAGGTACTGGGCGGGTCTGAGTCCTGGCCTACCCGTTCCATTGTCATCTCTAAATCAAACTTAGTCTTTTTTTTCTTTTTTTCTTTGTTTTCTGAAGGAGAATGGAATCAAACTGCTGCTAACGCGTGAACGTAACCTTGGTAATCCTACCTAAGCTTGCGGAAATGTACAAATTAATTTATGCTATACAAATTAAAAACTGTGCACTAATTTTGATTTTTGATTTGTCAGCATGCAATACAAATTCAAAACTGTGGGGCACCATTTTTTATTTTTGATTTGTCAGCATGGAATACAAATTAAAAGCTGTGGTGCACCAATTTTGACTTGCGGAAATGTACAAATTAATTTATGCAATACAAATTAAAAACTGTGGTGCACCAATTTTGATTTTTGATTTGTCAGCATGCAATACAAATTAAAAGCTGTGATGCACCAATTTTGATTTTTGATTAGAGCTGACAAAATATGGGGCGAGTTAGGCTTATCTAGCTAACTGCAAAACAAGCCGGGTCGGAGCTGTTTTCTTCGGACCACAAAAAAGCTTAGTCTAACTGAGCACATGTATATATTTGTATAAAAATTTATTTCGGGCCAACTCCCGTCCCCTCGTGCCAAGCAGGTCTGGCCAAAAATTCAAAACTAAAAAACTACACAATTCCCCTATTGATTAATCACATATTAGCCAAGTCGGCTCAAAAATATTATCACATTATAAGCTATCACATAATAAAAGTTGTCAAGTTATAAATTATCATGATATAAAGTAAGGGTATTTCAGTAAAAGCACCAAATGTAAATAGAAAATATAGGTCTTGTTTGTTTATGTTTCCAAGAGGCTATTTCCATTTTCCAACTATTCATAAAAGTGGAATCATGTTTGTCCATAAAATTTTCAATGGAAATCATCATTTTTATTTTCTATTTTTAACATAAAACAACATCTCAAAAACCTATACACAATCGTACATCACTCATCAATCATCATTCTCATATTTTAATCAAATTATACATGTGGGACCCACCACTATCAACTTTATCTACTTAAAATATTTCTATTTTTAAATTATATCTATCTAATGGGACCCACCACCTACCATCTTATAAATATAATATTATTGATTATTATGAGTTTTGCATGTATTTTGGGCATAATTGTGGATAGAATAGGTTGATAAACATACATTAACTCAGTAAAATGGGTCGTGTTCTTATAAAGTGGAAAAGATATTACTTTTTGCTCGTTTTGCAGGAATTAAACAATATTTAGAGTACTTTTGTGGCAAATCGAAGCATTGCGGTAAAGGACCATCCAGAATCGAGCGAATACGCAAAGTTTGGAGCTGAACCGAGGAGAGATAAGACGAATCGGGCAAGAAATGGCCATGAACGGGCAGGCTGTGCTCATAGGCACGACTCGTGCGTGTGCAGGGCTGAAAGAATCAAGATTGGCAATGACGCACGGGCAGGTCGTGCTTAAGCGCACGACCCGTGCGTCTGTTTGAAGGAAAAATGTAGGCTACGGCTTGACGCACAAGCAACCCGTGCGTCTGTATGGGGAAAGTCAGATTCACGCGATTTGTGACTTAGGTTTGGCCCGGGAATGTATAAACAGAGATGAGGCGGCCCCAAACGAGAACACACTTATTTTTACGCTATAAAGCACAGAAAAGAGCAACCTTCTGCTGGAGGAATCGTGAGAAAGATCGATGTCGCATCCACACGCTTGAGGATTGAAGATTGATCGAGAGATAATCGACATCCCTGAGTTTTCTACTCCATCGTATCTTTAATTTTCACTTAGTTAGATATGAACATGAACAATTTGTCTATGAGTTGTTTATTTCCCATGTCCGGCTAAACACCTTGTGATTATGGGGTTTGGAATTAGGTGAATTGATACTCTTGTTGATGTTTAATCTGAATTGAAGTTTTTATTTCGAACCTTAATCGAGTACTCTGTTTTATTTCTTGTTTTATCAAATGGCCATTAGTTTAACTTGCTTAATGTTTTGATTCATAATTTGAGAGATGAGTTTCAATACTAGATCTTGAGTACCTGAGATGAATACTTTGCATGATTGAGAAGTCTGTGAGTATTTGTGAGGATAATTGATTTTTTATACTTTTGGGTGTTGTTTATCTTATATTGAGTAGAGATGACATCATAGATAATTCAATCAACGTTTTTATTTTATCTCGAGAGAGAGGATAAAATACTTTTGTGATCGTCTTATAGGGAAGATATATAATAACTTTGGTTTTGATTAATCGGAAAACAAGAGGGAGATTAACTGAAACCACAACCCTAGAATCCATTCATCCACTGATCTTTTCAATCGAACTCTTTGCTTTGTTTTTTATGATAAAATATTGTCTTAATTTTACAAAGCAATAATCAACTTTCGATCGTCTAAATAAAATAATAATATTCCAATCTCAACACTTAGTGCATAAATTTATTAGTCTCTGTGGGATCGACCTTGTTTACCCTATCTATTAACTACGCCGATCACTTGCGGTGAAGCGAAAAATAAGGCGAACAATTATATATTCAAATTAAAATATTGAAAGTAGACCCCACTACTATCAACTTTTCAATTATTATAAACATAAAATAATTTCAAAACTACTCAACCAAACACAATCTCATTTCCAACCCTACATAAAACACATTCCAATTTATTCATCCAAATATAATTTCAATTACCACATGAAAACCAATAAATTCTCAAAATTCTATTTTCAACTCCAAAAACTGGAAATGGACCATGAAAACATAAATAAACATGCCCTATAGTTTTTTATATCTTATATCAGAAAAGAGGTTGATGTATCTATGTGGGTATTTCTTCCATTTTACGCAAAGGAAAAATGGGCTATGAAACTGCGCGCGGTCCCACTCTATGAGGAGTTATCATACAATCACCGGAAAAATGTGAACAGCCCGAAGTGTATACAAAACAAAATCATCACAACGGGTCACATCTAGTAAATTATAAAGTAACGCATGCACATATAACGGGTCACAATGGGTCAACCGTGTAACCAGGGGCGTAGCTAGGGGGGCCACCCCGGCCCTCCGCGCACCCCAAATTTTTTTTGTCCCATTTTTTTAGTGGGAAAAAGTCCAAAAAAAATTATATATGTTTTTTTAAGGGGAAAAAATAATTGAGCCAGGGGGAAATAGGGGGAAACAATTTGGGCTAGGGGTAACCAGTCGTGCCGGCTACACCCCTGCGGGTAACGTCTTTCAATATATATTTACCCACATTTCTTCACTTCAAAACACACCAAATAATTAAAACCAAGTGGAAAAAAAAATCCTGCAACCCTAAAAATGGATTATTTCGACGAAGAAGAAGCCTTTTCACTTGCCATGCAACTAGCAAGCGCTTCCGTACTACCAATGGTTCTCAAATCCGCCATAGAACTCAACTTGCTCGAGCTCATCAAGAAATCCAGCCCCGGCGATGGCGGTTTTGTTTCTCCGGCGGAAATCGCCGCCCAGCTCCCCGCCACCAACCCGGCGGCGCATATCGTGCTCGATAGAATCCTCCGTCTCCTCGCTAGCTATTCTGTTTGAAATTGTAGCCTTAGGAAACTGCGAAACGGCGCCGTTGAGAGGGTGTATTCTTTGGCTCCGGTTTGCAGGTTTTTAACGAAGAATGAAGATGGAGTTTCTATGGCTCCAGTGGTTCTCATGATTCATGATAAAGTCATGATGGAGTGCTGGTTTGTTTCCTTTATTTTACATTTTTTTTCCCTTAAAAATATATAATTGGTATTAACTTTTAAAAAAAAATGATAATTGCCAAATTGTACAAAACAAATACACAAAACTCTTTTTTATCAATTTCCCATAAAAAATTCCTTTTTACACAAAAATGAGGTGCTTTTACATCTTTACCCTTACTTAACCTAACCCCATTGCATTGCAGATGGGATCTACCTCTGTTCAACACACATTTATTATCATTTATTATTTTAAAAAATACATATATACAGTGAAACTTTACATATACCGTGTAACTAAGTTTATATTACTGTGATGATAGTATTATACTGTGATTCTACGTATATATATAGAGAGAGTGAAATTATATATAACCGTGAAATTATGCATACCGTGAATTGGTTGAGCATATTATTGTGAAGTTATATGTATTGTGAAATTATGCATACTAAAATAAGTAGAAAGTACATGGAATTTTTTAAAGACATGTCTAATATCCAGATTGACAGTCATTTATTATTTTTTTATAATTATTTTTGCATATGAATTGACATAATTTGGTAGTTCGATACGGTGGGGATTTGCAAGGACTCGAATATGCTAGCGGATAGGACGGGATAGTAGTTATTCATGGTAGAGATAATTATTTTTCAGATCTCATGGATATTGTGCACTATAGCCATAATTAATCTATCTACAGGCCACAATTATACTAAAGATAAAAAAACAATTGCAAATAATTCATTATAATAAATAAACAAACCTTCTATAATTAAGAACGAAACCATAGTTTTACACTAATTCTAAAAAATAAACACTTATTGTTTTAAATTTAAAAAATTAAAAACAATTTAATATAATTGCAATTAATTCATTCTAACAGATAACCAAATATTATGTTACTAAAAATATGATTAGGAATATATTCTAACTAACCATAAAAAATTATATTCTTGAATTAAAAATAAACACTAATTGTTTAAATGTTAAAAAAATTAAGAACATTTCAATACAATTGCAAACAATTCATTCTAATAAATAATTATATATTATATAAATAAAAAAATATGATAAATTTCTAACTCCCTAAAAAGGTCTATTCTTAAAGAAAAATCGAAGAGAATATAATGATTTCATGGATGGTAATAGCAATAATTTTGACTTCTTGATATATTATTCAATGTTACTTCTTGGAGTAACAATTAGTATGACTATCCGACATATTAATCAGTTTGACTTTCCGGTATTAAGCAGTATGACTTCCTGGTATAGTATATTAATCAGTTTGAATTCACGGTATAATAATCAATATGACTACCAAACATATTAATCAGTTTGATTTTTCGATATAACAGCTATTTTGACTTCTCGGTATATTAATCAGTATGACTTTCTGGTATGGTATATTAATTAGTTTAACTTCACGATATAACAATTAGTATGACATAGTTAGGGATGGCAATGAGCGGGGACGTGGCTGGTATTGGACATACCATCCCCGTCCCAGAATCTCATCCCAAATACCATCCCCGTACCATTCTCCATTTTGTGCATTTGGGACGGGGATGGGGAATCCCCGTTCGGGGATCGGGGTCCCCACGGGGAATCAGGTTCCCCATTTGTAATTTTTAATTAAAAAATATAAAATAAATTACTTAAACTAATTAAAAAAATTTATAAAACAGTACATAAATGAAATAATGAGAACAATGAAAATTATAAATACTTAAAAGTTTAGTTTTAAATTTAATAAAATAAATATTATAACTAGAATTAATATAATAATAAATAAATATAATATATATGTATCGGGTAATGGAGATGGGGACGGGGAATCCCCGTTTTATCAAAACAGGGACGGGGATGGGGTCGGGGATGGGACGGGCCCATCCCATCCCCGATTTTAAAAAATCGGGAAATCACCATCCCCATCCTATCCCAAAATTAATCGGGGATTCTCCATCCCATATTGATCGGGTACCAACGGGGATGGTTCTCTGCGGGGAATTTGCCATCCCTAGACATAGTATATTAATTAGTATGACTTCCCGATATGAAAATCAGTATGACTTAATGGTATAATAATTACTATGACTTCCCGATATAAAAATTAGTTTGATTTCTCGGTATTTTAATCAATTTAACTTCACGGTATAACAGTGGACCAACTCAAAATATGGTTAAATTATGGAGTGTGGTTAGATAAGTGTATAAAAGAGTTTTTCTAAAAGTGTGAGTAAAATAGAGTTTTTTGTTATCTTAAAAGTGTATTTTAAAAATTCTCCCAAAAAAAATTATAGTTTTTTAATTTAATCGAGGGATTAATTAAGTAGGGATAGAAATGGGGTGGGATTGGACGAGTACTTGAGGACCCAGATCTGCCCGTCTATCCCATGGCTACCCGTCACAGGTCATGTGATGGGACGAGTCGATCTATGTATAGAATTTCATTTTTATTGTTATAAGATATAATTTTATCTTGTATTTCGTATTATTGATAAGTTATATTTATCTTATATATTGTATTATTAATGAATTTTATTTATAAAATGGTCATTATCAAGATATATATATATGTTAAATATAATATTAAGTACATTAGAATTGAATTATCATATACAATATATATCTAAAACATATATTGAAAAACATGAATATGCTAGGAGGACACCCACAGAGTAGAGATGATACCCAGACCCCCTGCCGTGCCGCGGTTCATGAGGTTGAGCGCCCCAAATAGGTTGGACCAGTGTGGGTTGTGTTCAAGACGGGTTAAATTATATCTTATAATAATAAAAATGTATTCTATACATGTAAAGGAAACTAAGATTTAGTCTAATTACAAAAAAAAAAGAAAAAAATCAGTTATTTATTAAAATTATAAATACCCCTTAAGTCATTACAAATATCCTTTCAGGTTTATATTTAGAGCAAATGGTGGAAATTACCCACTAGGGATAGGTGAAAGACGTTTTTGACATGTAGGATAAAAAACATAGTTTTCTACCCACTTTTGGGGTTCTTGTACCACAATACCCTTGAGGCTTTAAATGCAAGCCTTTAAAGTAGGTAAGTTGTATTTTTCTCTCTTGTTAAATACATACATACATACGTTTGCCCATTTGCTCTTCATTTTCTCTCTCTCTCTCTCTCCTTCATCTCCTTCACAAAATATCAAGTTCTTTTTGTGGTCTTTCGTAACCAAAATCGCACCAGAAAATCGAATAACAAGGTAAGGTTGCTCTCCTCTTAGTTACTTAACCATGTTTAAATTGTTCAAGACCAATATATTTACAAGATATGTGAAATATATCGTGAAATGTGAAATTTTCTGAATCTAAGATGCACTGTGCACGATATATCTTGTCTTTTTTTTACTGAGGATTACCCCATCCTAGAGATTCGTGCTGGACAACCCTAACCAACTCATCCAGCTCCTGTCCGGTAGGAATCACCTCCATGGTAGCCGGGTCATATACTGTGTCAGCAGGATCCTTAGCATGCATACGATTCCATATAAACCGTATGGAATCCTACACATTGAAAAATATTTATAAGTTAACAAGTATCATTTATTAAGTTTCAAGTAAAATGAGAGACACGTAATAAATAAACTAACCGAAAATGTCGTAGACACAATCCTATAAGTTCTCGCTTGCTTCTCATGAGGCTCAACCCCAAGAAAGGCGGGATCGGACTGTAGTATGGACAGGTATGCATTTATATGCTATACAAAAATGAAAGAAATTGATATTAATCAATATGAAATAAATACAATATTCATCAACTAAATAATACAAAAATTTAAGAAACTTACTTCATTCTCCAACTCTACAGTTGGATCCTCCATTTACTTAAAAAATGATGGCCAACAGAGTACAATAGCCCCACGTTCCTCCTGCAATTGGACCCTCAAGTATTAAGACATTGCACTAATATAAGATGTTAATACTAAGACGATAAGACAAATGCAAAAAATATTTATTACTTACTCTTCATTAGACTGTAAGAAGTGGGTATACTCCTTCTCACTCGGGTCCGGCTTACGAGTACTAGGATCCCTGAATGGGCTGTGAATGAGGCGTGATGGCTGCCTATCCCAAACATGGATGAAGGGAGTAGGCGAAGAGGGCACAACTGAAGAGGGTGCTCGTGGACCAGAGACCACGAGTTTCAGAGAGGGAGCTCGAATAGCAGGCAACAGTGGCCTCGGAATCGGAACCGACACTCGTGGTTGTGGAGAATGTACTAACACAGGTAGAATAAGAGTCGACAATGGCGGAAGAGAAGTTGACACTGCCGGAAGAGAAAGAGTAGTCGACACTACCGGAGAAGGAGGAGGATGAGTCGATACTGCTGGACGAGGATGAGGAGGAGGAGGAGTCAGCACTGTCAGAGGAGAGGAGGAGAAGAAGTCGACACTGTCGATACCAACGGATGAGGATTCGACTCTCTAAGAGGGGTGATCGTCGATGTTTGATATGGCATCGACGGTGGCGTCAGCTATGATGACTGGCTCGAATATCTCTGACTGCCATGCACGAAGTCATCATACTGATCAATGTATGGTAACATACACCTAATCTCCTCCTGAATAAGGTCCGGAACCCGACCTATCTCCTGATCTAGGCGTCTGTCCAAGAGAGAGCCCTCCTCTGAGATGACAATCTCTAACTGAGAAATAACGACATTGACTTGTGACTCTAATCGAGCGAACTGCTCCTCTATGCGTCTCTCGAACTGCCTAATCTCCTCCCGCATAATCCCCTACATTAGCACCAACATATCTGTGTGCTCACTGACTGATGGATCAACACGAGTATCCTGACAGACTGATGGATCATCGCGCGCATACTCCCCATGGACAAATGGATCAACACGTGCATCTGCCTGCCCAGCTGATGCATTATCCGTCCGGCCATCTAAGGGATTATCAGCTCGATGGGATAATGGGTCATCTGTCTTACGCTGCTTCTCTAGCCTCTGAATCGTAGGAGTAGTAGTGTCAGCCTATGAATCGGCTCTACCTCTCCCTCGCCCGCCGCCCTGCCTCCGCCTGCCCGCCCCTAGCAAAGAACCTCTACCTCCGCCCTACCCCTAGCGGCCTCCGCCTCTGCCGTCTCGAGACCGCTCCGCTAATAGGGGTGGGGTCGATCGAATCTCATACTCATATCTCTGCCTCGTGCCCCCCGCCTCCCAAAGACCACAACCTAAAAATCGGTTATCCTTCAGGATGAACCGAGGAGGACCTAACAAAATTACTGGATCATCGACTCACTCCATATATATCTGCTGGAGCTTCTCTTCGGTCGGATTCAATATCTCATGACACACTAAAGCTTGTACATAAATATATAAATAAATTAATAAAAAAAATTTATTAATTAAATAAATAAATAAGTAAACAATATTAATGCATACCGTGTCAAAGAAAAAATCAATCATGTCAACGCTGGTCTTCAGAAACCTCCAACGGAGGCACCTAGGCATCTGGCTGTCGGATACTCGAGTCGCCCAGGCACTACCCAGGCGAGGTATCGCCTCAAATGCCCAAATCTGTCAGAACATTGATGAGTGTCAAAAATAAGATTTTTTTAAATATTTAAAAACTAAGTACAAATATAAATAAAGTAAAAAAAAATACGTACCAGCAAGACATATGTGGGACCATAAAAATGATAACTAGGTGGGCGATATCGAGGTGGAAGAACATCATGCAGCTGCCGAATATAATGAATCAATATCTGAAATGAGTATTTCCCCCAAGGGAAAGCCTCCCACTGTGCATCTCCTCGATCAAAAACCATAGCCAACGGTCCACTACGGTCTATCGGCCATTGAAATTCAGTATCATATAAAAGGCAAATAACACCTTCGCCACCTTTAAAGCATCGTCTGATGAGTCACGGAAGGTGCCATAGGTAAATAAATCGCGTAACTTCGTGGCAATAACACGATCACTCAGAGCCCAATACCATCCATATATACCAGTCTCGGGTACCTCAAAAACACCGTTAGGGTCAAATGTGGACCCTAAAAATCACAATCCTCATACCATATCAAAATCACGCCGAGAGAATCTAATAGTCTGCTCTCCGATGTGGAACCAACACTCCGATTCCAGAGCATCCGGCACATGCACCTCCATCACAACCAATGCATGAAGTGCCGCATTATAACTAACTCCGTCATACCCAAAATCAATAAAATGGCCGGAAACCGACCGTCTAAACTACCCATATAAACTACCACCGATCTCTCCCAACTCATCTCTGATTATCTGAATTATACTCGGTCGAACGTACCCCATGATATCGGCCCTCTCTCGATGATATGAGGGTCTCCTCCATTGTGGACCAATCTACAACAATAATTAATTGTAATTTAACAAGATGGACTGTTGAAAAATTGAAGAAATATAGTGATAAACTCAAAGGAAAAACAAAAAATTATGGAACAGACAAAAAATACACAGCGGCACGAAATAGGGCACGATATAATAATAGGCACGATTTCATAAAAGGCACACATAATAGGCAGGCACGATATAAGCTATAATTAGAGTAGGCACGATTTTTAGGCCATATGGTGCCTAAAATAGCCTACGACACGATATGGCCTAAAAATCGTGCAAAAAATACACAGCGGCACGATATATCCTAAATCGTGCCAAAATAGCCTATAGGTACGATATCCCATGTCGTGCCTAAAATAGCATACGGCATGATATAAGCACGATATGGGGCACGATTTACTTACCATATCATGTCGTAGGCTATTTTAGGCACCATATGGCCTAAAATATCGTGCTGCATCGTCTTCAACCTCAAATCGTGCCTCAATAACTAGTTCCGCCAATAACCATTTTCGATTAATATGCTCTACAACCCAAAACACAAACCTAAACCCTAAAACTTCAATAAAATACCATTAATTTACAATACACCAAACATAAACCCTAAAATCCATGAAATCCAACATTGATATATTATGAACTTGAAGCAACCAAAACATCTAATGATCATGAGGGAGATGATTTTTTGAGCAAAATATGACACTAACCTATTCGGGAGCGGAGGAGGACGATGCGGCGGCGTCGATAATAGCGGTGGATGTGGCGACGACAGCGGTGGAAGAAACTTGGTGTCAAGCCATGGATTCTCTCTCTCTCTCTCTCTCTCTCTCTCTCTCTCTGCACGATATGGATGTTCAAAAATGTAAGAGACGACGCAATATGTAAAATACTTTGTTGTTTTACCTTTTCCCTTTTTTCTTTGTGTAATTTTGTGTCTTGGAGTGTGTGTCAGTTTGTATACATATGGTTTTCATACAGTTTTCAATGGCTTCAATTTCAAAATTCAAAAACACCAACTTAAATGAGGGGTAATTTGGCGAATTTGGGTAGAAAAATGTTTATTATCTTAGTGGGTAGAAAAGAGTATACACTATCCATAGTGGGTACTTAAAAAATTTTCCCTTATATTTATTACACAAATTACTCCGCACAACACCCATCATGAATAGGTGCAATTTATTAAAAAAAAAATCATATGTCAAGGGGGCGCCGGTATTTGTAATTTGAAGAATAATTATTTATTGTCATCATTAGGCTATATCTCTGGGGTAGTATTTATAATTATCCATATCCTTAATTTATTATGCAGATGATGTACATATATGTTAAGTTCATGTCTACTGGAATAAAATGTGAGGGGAACAATTTCTTGCAAACATTGAGTAATCATTAAAAAGCTAATTAATTAAGTGGAAATGGGTCAAAATAGCACTTTCCAAAATATAAAGATGAAAAATAGTCATTTTTTGTAAACACATCTTTTTTGGCCAAGCAAATGCCATTCATACTCTTTGTTGTATGAAAATTTGGGTAATGAAATCTGTAGGCTAGGCACACCTTTAAAGATGTTGTCTTTAAGGTATTAATTCCTCTCTCTCTCGGTGTAAAAGGTCTCAAGGAATTAACCTCCAGGATACAAAGCCTTAATCTCGAAAATTCTAAGATTACACTTCTCAGAATTTTCTGGAGCAAGAATCAGAAGTTGTAAAATATTTAAACTGGACAGAAAGTTAGAAGAACGAAAACTCAGTAAAGAGGATGATTATTTTCGTAACTCTTACTGCAGATCTGGAAGTCTATTTAAAGATTTCCAGAGACTGCCCCCAAGAGTTGTCTCCCTTCGAAAGGTTGTGTTCTTTGGAAAAAGACACATCCTTCTGTTTAAAACTTTAAACTGCTTTAAACTACCGGGTCGGATCCGCCCGCTCGGACCGATGAGTCGGCCCGGGCTCCGGTCCGCCCCCTCCCTCTCTTTTCCTTATTTTTATTTATTTCTTTCTTTCTTACTTATATATATATATATTATATATATATACACAAAATTTAAAACTAGAAGCCACTTAGTACTTCTTCCATAATAAGGAGGAAGCTCCAAAGCTTGGTAGGACTTACCAAACTTACACTCTTTTATACACCAAATTGAGCTCCAAACTCCAATACACAATCAATGTGGGACAAAGCAATAAATGTGAGTGCCTCCCTAAAAAGTGATGCAATCAATGTGGGACTCAATAAAACAACACAAAAACCAATGTGGGACACCATTTATTATATATGTAAATATATACAACACTCTTCTAGCATGTTTGTTTGAAATTTGGACCATTTCTCTCTCTCTTTCAATTATCTCTATGTATCCTCTTATTCTTTTTTTCAAACTTTTTTAGAAAAGAGGATTAATTTTATATATTATAATGAAAAAGTTATCTAATTCAAAAAAAATTGGAGAAAAATAAAATAATTATGTTTTAATAAGTGAAAGAATCGAATACCAAGTTGCTATAACTCGATGTCGAGTCACAGTAACTTAATGTCGAGTTACAGTAAAGTGTCTAGTCACAATAACTCGATGTCGAGTCACAGTAACTCGATGCCAAGTATGAGTCTTTGTGCAGTAAAATTGACTTAAGGGCAAATTGGAGTTTTCACACCCAAAAAGGCTAAAAAAACATGTGTTTGAAAAAAGATGGCTAAAAAATATTTTGGTTTGATGTGAATGACTAAAAAAAACACTGTTAATAATTTAATATAATTAATGATATATTTTTGATTAATTGTAGGTACCACCTTAAAGACGCAGTTGTTGATGGAAGGGTCCCCTTTAACAAGGCCTTTGGGATGGGTCTGTTTGAGTACTTTGCAACAGATCCAGGGTTTAGTGAGGTATTTAACCAAGCTATGTCCAATTATGCAACCATGTTTATGAAGAAAATTCTTGAGACGTACGATGGGTTTGAGCGTCTGAAATCAATGGTGGATGTTGGTGGAGGTGTTGGAGCAACACTCAACATGATTGTTTCTAAGTACCCTTCAATTAAGGGCATTAATTTCGATTTATCTCATGTTATTCAACATGCACCTTCTTATCCAGGTTATATCTATTCCTATGTTCATTTACTTATATTAAATAAATTGCTCAATCAAATGACAATTATCCAGGATTAACCCTAATTTGGTAAATTTTATACACGTGCCAATTATTCGTGCGATAGAATATGAAATGCAACACCTTTTTGAAAGAGAAGATCCCATCTGAGTCACGGGATGGAAAATCTGGTCCAAATGTCAATTTGGTGCTATCAACTAAGTTTGAAACATGTAGCAACCCATTTACATTAAGTTCTGTAACAGGAATGTGTAATCGGAAATCTCAGTCCAGTTTGATCAGTTCAGTTGACTGTTGAGTTCATAAATTCATTAAAGTATGTTATAAAAGTTTTAAAAGCTATTAAATTATCCTAAAGTGTCTAGTAAAATTCTCAATTTTTTTTATTATGTTAATGTTTTGATTATCATAATATTAATTACAAAATTATTTACATCTTATAAATATCATGATTATAGCTCCCAAATATCACATTCATTTTCAAAAAATAAATTGCTACCTTGGCTAGGAGTAATAAGATGTTCTAAATAAACTCAATTGTTTCTTTCTTAGTTCATCTTTTTTTCTGGCATATATTAAGAGATTGTATTGATTATAATGGTGATTTAAACAGGTGTGGAGCATGTTGGGGGAGACATGTTTGTTAGTGTGCCTAAATCAGATGCCATTTTCCTCCAGGTGAGGTTCATCCGTTGAAGTTCAGCCTAATAATTACCAAAAAACAAAAACAATCAGTTATCTTTCTGAGTTTATTATTAATTAGCTATTTTTTAAATAAATGGAAATGTATAAAAAGAAAGGAAAAAGTCTTGATCACATCATGCTTCCACTTTACATATTGCACCTATTGAGGGTTTTTGCAGGATTAGTCGATGCTATCCATTTGGGTAGCTACCCAAGTGGGTTCTACCCCATTAGATTAACACATACACATGTGGATGTGTGTGTGTGTGTATGTGTTGATCTAACGGTATAGAATCCACTTGGGTAGCTACCCAAGTGGGTAGCATCTACTTACCCATTTTTGCCACACTTCTGAAGGGGAAATGTGTATTTAAAAATATTCTCCATCCGTCCCATAGTCCGCTATTCTTTTTTGGGATGTCCCAAATATATAGTCTAGTTTCCATATTTAATAGTATTTTTTCCATTCTTTTACTCTTATAAACCTATTTAATACACATTCTATAATTATAAACTATTCATTAAATAGGGGCAAATCAAGTAACTGTTTTGTATATTTGTAATTTTCAATACTTTTTCTTAATATGTGTGAAAAGTCCAACTGAATTATATAATTGGGACGGAGGGAGTAATTGATTACACTAAACATGAGGGGTAGTTTTAGTAATTATCCATATACCATCTTTATACAAAGCAAATTGACATTTTGGTTCTTTAAAAAAATGACAATTTGATTATGTTTTATCCAAAATCTCACAATTACTGAAAAATATACAAAATCATATTACATATGGTTAAATAATGATATTAATGTGTTTGTATGTGACAGCGGATTTGTCATGATTGGAGTGATGAACAATGCCACAAACTTTTGAAAAATTGCCATGAAGTCCTTCCAGAAAATGGGAAAGTTATTTTGGCTGAGTTTGTTCTGCCAGAGATTCCAGATAATGGGCTGCTCACCAAGAATGTGATCAATGTTGATTTGCTTATGTTGGCCCAAACTCCTGGAGGTAAAGAAAGGACAGAAATGGAATTTCAAGCTTTGGCTAGAGGGGCTGGATTTAAAGAATTCCACAAAGTTTGTTGTGCTCATAGTGTTTGGATCATGGAACTTTATAAATAAATTTGCCCTTATTGTTAACTCTTGTTATTTTCTTGCAAGAAATAAAGTTTCACTTATATAAAAAATAAAGAGAGGAGGGAAAATGGGAACAATATGTACTATGTAATATGATGTTGTTGTTGAATATAATATTATATTATTATACATAGTTATTTTTTGGCAAAAACTCATGTAGGACCATGTTACAGGCCTCAATCTGTAAGACGGATCCTATTGACCCGCGGATTCTATTGACCTGTGTCTGCGCAGTCACACGACCACCGCTGCCTTTTTCTTTTTTTCTCGTTTTTTCTTCCTCGATTAAAAATGATTTTATGAGAAGAAGTATCAGTTATTTTAGATAAAGTATCATAGTTTTTAATATAAGCCACAAATTATGAATACATTACATTGAAGGAAAAATAAATATATCAGAGTTAAAGTAACACTTTTATGAGTAAAAGTATATATGTTTTGAGAGAAAATATCAAGTTTTAAGACTAAAAATATCTATTTTTTGAAATATTGTATTGCATTTTTTTATATAGTCAAAGAAAGATGAATAATAAATATGATAGAGTTAAAGTAATACTTTTATAAATAAAAGTATTTTTTTAGAGATAAAGCAACATAATTTTTAATATAAAATTATGAATATATTACAATAAATATATATATAATATAGTTAAAGTAAAACTTTTATACATTAAAGTATCTATTTTTTAAGATAAAGTATCATGTTTATTGATATAGTCACAACTTAGGAATGAAGGAAAGAAGGAAAAATAAAAAATAAATAAAATATGATATAGTAAAATTAACACTTTTATAAGTAGAATTATCCGTTTTTTGAGATAAAGTATCATATTTCTTAATACAGTTACAAACTAGGAACAAAAAAAGAGAAAAAAGTAAAAAATAAATATGATGTAGTTAAAGCAACACTTTTATAAATATCCATTTATTGAGATAAAGTATCATGCTTTAATACATTCAAAGATTAAGAGTCTAGTACAGTGAAGAAGGAAAATAAATATGACGAGCTTTGGAAATTAATAATTTATGAATGGTGTTATATTCATGGTTATATTAAACTACACAACAAGCAGCTGTGGTCTAGTGGTAGAATAGTACATTGCTATGGTACATACCTGGGTTAAATTCTTAGCCTCTACATTTAGAGGCGTTTTTAATTTTTTTTAATTTACCAGAAGTATTTATTAGTAGCGTTGTATACATGGTTATACTGAAATTGCACATCAAGCACTAGTGGTAGAACACTAAAAGAGAGTCAGTCGTAGCTAAGCCAAAGACCAAATTCTCACTGACCAAGTCAAAGAAGGCTCTTGCCCCTGCAGCCGAGGCAAAAGCATTTGCCCCATCAACCGAATCCGATGCCCCTGCCCCAGCAACTGAGATCGAGAAGGCCATATCTAGGCCCTATCTGATTGTGAAAAAGAAGTGCACATCTATGCCTCGCAAGCCAGCTACTACCAAACAGATAAAGCCACCATAGAAGAAGCTGAAGAGGATGAGGTTCCTCTTGTTCTGACCAAGAGAAGAAGATTGGTCAAACGGTTTGAACTTGAGAAAGCTGAGTTTGTCACTCAGCCGGAAAAGCCCGAGAAGACTATTGAAATTCAAGAGTTGTAGTCAAAAGAAAAAGATGGTGGAAATGCAGCCACCACGGACACCGAGAAGACTGCTGATATCAATTAGCAGTATGTAGAAGACCCAGCTCCTCGAGAGACAGTTGTGGAGAAGCAAGGAGTTGAGACAGCTGCGTTTACTGAGGAAAGAGTTGTCCTATCCCCTCAAACAAATGCACATGTACCTGAGGAGGAGCAAGCTCCACTTGCCACCATTCCGGAAGATGGAGATAACGACGATGATGTGATAATATTTTCTCCTGTGTACCCTGATATTCAGCAGAGATTGAGGGATTGGAGAAAGTGGGAGCTAAGGTACTCTAGATAACAATTTGAGCAACTAGAGTACATTGTAGAGGAAGAAGAGCTATTAAGCTTCATGGGAAACATTTCTATCCGCTCTGCCCTCAATGAAGAGTTTTGTATGGATGTCCTTGGTGACATAAGTGAGGATTAAAAAGAAAAGGCTTTGGAGAAGGCCAAGGCCACTGCATAGTAAAAAATGTGTATGTTCACTGGTAAACCTGAGCATGAAATGGAATCGACTGACAACAGCGACTTAGATGAGATCGATCCTGCTGCAGCAACAGAGAAAGCCGAATTCCAATAGGCCATCAAAGAATCAAAATCCATGCACGAACAACAAAAGGAAGAGGGACCATGAGAGTCTTCTAAACTCTCTCCTCATTCTAACCCTTTGAATGTGGCGCAGAAGATAGTTGCTGACATTATTGCCCCCACATCCCGCATGCAATCAGAAAATGGCTCTCAGAAGATTGGCGATGAATCTAGGGTAGGAGATAAAGCTGGCACCCTAGCCAAGCCAACTCCTGTAGAAGATGTTGAGACACCTGCCCCCACGGCTGATCACTCAGAGGGAAGCTCTCACCACCACAGCTAGATCGGAGGATGCTATGGGGAGACAAAAAAATGGAGCTAGGAGGCGAATGTGAGAAACAAACGGAACAACAGAGTGAAGTTGATGAAGCTCGGACGGTTAAGACTGTCTCAGCTGAAACTTCATTTGCACTGAAGGCTGATGATGCTGCTGATGCAGATAAGGCGAAGGATGGAAAGAAGGCCATGGGAGTTGAGACTTTTGGCCCTGAAAGTGCAATCCTAGGAGTTGAGACTCCGAAGGATGCCAACGAAGACCCTAAAACAACTGAGTCTGCTAAAGGGAAAACTTTCGAAGACCGTACTGCAGTTACGACTGCACACAAGGATGCTGAAGACCCTCAAGCGATTAAGACTGCTGAGGGTGTTGAAGGCCCAAAGGAGGTTGAGACTTCCATGGGTAAATATGCTGCAAAAGTGTAAATTCCTCAAGTAAAGACGGCTGATGACCGAGAAGAAATCAACGCTCTTCGCGATTCACAGGAACAAGTTGACACAAAATTCCTGGATTCCGACAATGAAGCTGATTCCACTCCCATTGATGAATCTTCTAAGGACAAAACTGAGGATGCTCAAGACTCTCCGGTAATGCAAGTGACAAAACTGCTATGATTGTAAGTCCAAGCGGCTACGATAATCTAGAGGGGGGGGGTTAATAGATTATCTCCATCTTTTCGATTTCCCCCTCTTTTTCGATACAAATATGCCAAGATAATAACAAAGGTGCAGAATGTTAATAGCACACGTCGATTTATAGAGCTTCACCCCACCTAGGGACTACGTGCTCTACCACCCCAGTATATCCGGGATGGGTTTCGAAAAAAGAAAAAGATTTTATTAATAATTACCAAAATTATTACAACAAAATCTTACACCAACACCTTGAAGAGCACCACACTCTTCTTCAACACCACCTTTGAGATTACCACAATCTCTCTTGAAGATTACCACAATCTCCAAATGGCACCTTGTAAAGATTACCACAATCTTCACCCTTGAAGAGCACCACACTCTTCAACACCTCAACAAGAAGATTACCACAATCTTCTCACACCTAACACCTAGTTCACCCAAGTGTGTTCTTACCACAAGAACACTCACAAGGATATCTTGTGTTTGAATGACGACCACAAATTCAAGATTACAACTCGATAATGAATAATATAATTGAGTGCAAGTGTAATCAAGAATAGTCTAGACCTCAAGAATGTGAAAGTTAATAGCTAGGCAAATTACAACAAGAAATAAGACAATGTAAGAACAAGTGTATTCTTGAGTGTATCTTGTTGTGTTGTAGTATTTTCTCTTATTGTGTTGCTTCAATTCTTCCTCTATTTATAGAAGATGTCTTGTACATGATAGGCTCCTCTTGGGGACATGAATTCTGTAAAAAATTGCAAGACAATTGAAGAAAAGAGCTGTTAGAAATCAATCACACAAATTAAGGAAAAGATGTCTGCTGCACAACGGTTACATTTTTGCTGTCAAACTTAAGGGCGACCGGTCGCACACAAATAGACGTTAGAAAAAGAGAATACACATTTACACAGGGCGACCGGTCGACGTCTACCTCGACCGGTCGACCTATGCCTCAACCGATCCCCCTCATGGGTTTGGAAGAAAGAAAATATTTTGTTTCAATTTTTGCTCCAGTGCACCGGGTCTCCCTATAGGGCGACCGGTCGACGCAGCGGTTGCCACTGACCATTTTTCGCAAACATGAAGTTTTTGTTTTTCTCAACTTTCAGGCACGGGTTACCCTATACGGCGACCGGTTGACCTCAAAACAAAAGTGTTATCCAATTTTATATCGAAAATAAACTTCAAGAAATACTCCGAAAAATAGTGAAAATATTTTAGACCGATCGGGAGTATTAGGACAACATTTAGAAACATTGTTTTGGTGTAAAAATACATTAACAAAAAAATCATTAAAAGTGTTGTCCAATTTTGTCGAAAATAAAACTTGAAGAAATACTCCAGGAAAATATTAAAACCATTTTAAATCATTTAGGAGTATTTGGACAACCTTTAAAACCATTGTTTTGGTGTAAAATCAAAATCATCAAAATCATGATAAAACCATTTATCAAACAATCTCCCCCTTTTTGATGATTACAAACCAAAACAATTTTAACGAGGTCGATTTTGAAAACAAAACAATTTTACCGGTTAAAGAGAACTATCCGTTGTGAGCGACAACATTCCATGCAATAAAAACACAAGGATGGGAGTAGAGATATTCAAACATATATAGCAAATGCTCCCCCTATCAACATGCACAACAAGAGTTATATAGAAGCAACTAAATGAAAAGCTAAAGTCTTAGCTTTTCAATATTGAGCTTAAGTTTCAAAATTAAAAAGCTCCCCCTGTCAAAGAGACATCATTAGAAACATATACAAGTGTTTAATAAATGGTTTTATCATGATTTTGATGATTTTGATTTTACACCAAAAAAATGGTTTTAAAGGTTGTCCAAATACTCCTAAAAGATTTAAAATGATTTTAATATTTTCCGGAGTATTTCTTCAAGTTTTAGTTTCGACAAAATTGGACAACACTTTTAATGATTTTTTGTTAATGTATTTTTACACCAAAACAATGTTTCTAAATGTTGTCCTAATACTCCCGATCGGTCTAAAATATTTTCACTATTTTTCGGAGTATTTCTTGAAGATTATTTTCGATATAAAATTGGATAACACTTTTGTTTTGAGGTCAACCGGTCGCCGTATAGGGCAACTCGTACCTGAAAGTTGAGGAAAACAGAAAACTTCATGTTTGCAGAAAATGGTCAGGGCAACCGGTCGCCCTATAGGGCAACCGGTGCCGTCGACAGGTCGACCTATAGGGCGACCGGTACCTGGGAGCAAAAATTGAAACAGAACTCCTGCCCTTCGATTTTTTAGTTTGTGCGACCCGTTGGAGTCGACGTCGACCGATCGAGGTAGACGTCGACCGGTCGCCCTATGTAAATGTGTATTCTCTTTTTCAAATATCTATTTGTGTGCGACCGGTCGCCCTTAAGTTTGACAGCAAAAATGTAACCGTTGTGCAGCAGACATCTTTTCCTTAATTTGTGGGATTGATTTCTAACAGCTCTTTTCTTCAATTGTCTTGCAATTTTTTACAGAATTCATGGCCCCAAGAAGAGCCTATCATGTACAAGACATCTTCTATAAATAGAGGAAGAATTGAAGCAACACAATAAGAGAGAAAACTACAACACAACAAGATATACTCAAGAATACACTTGTACTTACATTGTCTTATTTCTTGTTGTAATTTGCCTAGCTATTCACTTTCACATTCTTGAGGTCTAGGCTATTCTTGATTACACTTGCACTATATTGTATTATCAATTATCGAGTTGTAATCTTGAATTTTTGGATTATCATTCAACACAAGATATCCTTGTGAGTATTCTTGTGGTAAGACCACACTTGGGTGATCTAGGTGTTAGGTGTGAGAAGATTGTGGTAATCTTCTTGTTGAGGTGTTGAAGAATTTGGTATTCTTCAAGGTTGAAGATTGTGGTAATCTTCACAAGGTGCCGTTGGAGATTGTGGTAATCTTCAAGTGAGATTGTGGTAATCTCAAAGGTGGTGTTGAAGAAGAGTGTGGTGCTCTTCAAGGTGTCGTTGTAAGTTGGTGTTGTATTAATTTGTGGTAAATTAACAAAATCTTTTTTTTTTTGAAATCCATCCCGGATATACTGGGGTGGTAGAGGATTAGGCCCTAGGTGGGTTGAACCTCTTTAAATCGACGTGTGTTGTTTACATTCCGCATCTTTATTATTGTGTTTGAGCATTCACTTCAAAAAAGAGGGCGAAATCCAAAAGATGGAGATAATCTATTCACCCCCCCTCTAGATTATCGTAGCCGCTTGGACTTACAAGTGGTATTAGAGCCAAACTCTTTGGCAAGCTCGTTTCACATCGCGAGTGAAGAGAAACGATCATCGGCTATGAACGAAGCTCATCTTTCCGGCACCTCCACCACCAAGCCACCTCGGTTTGATTCCAAAATTTTTATATTTTGGAAAGAAAGAATGGAATGCTATTTACAAGGTTGCGGGTTTGATATTTGGAACACCGTCATAAATGGAGAATCTATTCCGATGAAGAATACACCACATACCTCTAAAGGCTTCAAAGAGCTCAATGATGAAGAGAAGAGAATCATGTCCTTAAATGGTAAAGCTCTTAGTATTTTGTATTGTTCACTTACTACTTTGGAATTTGATCATGTTGTAGGTATTCGATCGGCACATGAAGTATGGCAAAAATTAGAAGCCATCTATGAAGTGTATGCAAATGAAAGGAGCAACTCAAAAGCATCTACTTCACAAATGGATACAACATCAAATCCAACAACATGGGATGAGCCTTCTACAACCTCCCATGATGAAGAAGTTGAATAATGCCTCATAGGCATCGAAGAAGAAAACGAGGTAAGTTCTAAACCCTCTACGTCCTATGATAATGATTATAGTGATTTGCAAAATGATTTTGATGAACTACAAGATGAATTCCAAAACTTACTTGTTAAATACAAATATTTGAAAAAGGAATTCATTGTTTTAAAGAATGATAAGGATAGTTTATTTACCTCCTATGAATCACTATCATGTGCTCACACCACCACTCTTGACAAGGTTAGAAACCTTGAGAAAGAAAATAGTACTCTCGTTGAGGATACAAATTGCTTGAAAAATGACTTATCTAAATCCAACTTGAGTACCGATAGAATGACCGATATTATTGATTGTGGTGATAATTCGAAACCAGAACTTGATCATAAGCCTAAGGATGTCAATCACATGAAAAAGAATCAAGTCTTTAAGCACGTTGGTCATTATGTTCCTAGAATTATTACATGCTTTTATTGCGGTAAAAAGGGTCATATGGTAAATACGTGTCGGGCTAGAAATAGCTCTAATTATTGTTGAAGACCTAAAAGTCTCAAGACTAATCCCAAAGGACCCAAATACATGAGGGTACCACAAAATAAATTCTTGATAGGTACCCGGCGAAATAATGATCGAAGAAAATTCATACCGCCAAGAAGACATCAAATAACCGTGTCATTTGATCAAAGAAGGAGAAAACATTTTCAACAAAGCCAATTTCCAAGAAGAGGATACAATCAAAAATGGGAAGAATACAATCCTTGGAAATGGCAAAGACATCATCAACAAAATGATTTTCAAAGAAGAAGAGACCATCAACAATGGGAAGGTAACAAACCTTGGAAATGGAGCAATCAAAGAAGCCATCATCAACAATGGGAACGACACAACCCATGGAAATGGCGTAATTGGTAAACCGTATCTCCCCATTTAAAATATGCATTTTATCTAGTTAGTATGCATGTTTTTATTTGTGCCTATATTGCAAATGAGTTTTCAAGTATTTATTTTTCAATTAAGGTCTTCAATATATATTTGTGCTTTTAAATTTTTTTTTAAAAGAAGACCTTATATGATGTTTTTAAAACTCTTGTGCATTTTTTTTAGACTAGAGTGTGTTATCATCTCCTATGGATTTTTATGGCATGAGCTTACTTGTGATATCTCTTAGCCTACACTTTTATCATTATGATTTGTGCTAGATTTGTTTTAAGAATTGTGTAGGATTTACATATTTTCACAAATGGCCATTTTGACAAGAAAGGCATAAATTATCGAGGTACGTTTACTTGAGTTACTTTTACTCTTATAGACTCGATATATGTGTTGCCTTATGCCTATGTGCTTGTTTTTTTTTAGTATTTCATACAAGTGCCATTAAGAGGATTTTTAGATTTTTTGAAAGGCACTATTCGATATTTGATTGCACATATTTGCTTTGTCAACTTTTGTTCAAATACTTCTTTTAAATGAGGTCTCAATCATATGCTATCGGATTTTCAAATTTCAAAAGAGACCTTTTGTAGCTTTCTTAAGCTTGTTTGAACTTGCATGATTTATTAGACTCTTGATGATCTTCTAAATGCATAGTATGTGTTTCTTGCTTCATGGTCTATATATATGGTGTCTCTTAGTACTATGCTCTTTTGCAAGATATTTTGTGATTGATGATTGAGACATCTTTTTACACTTGGGCTATTTTTATTCTTGATTATATAAGCAATGCCGTTAATGAGTTTGTCAAGTTGTATAGATGAGAAATGAAGTACTCCAAATATTGTTACCTCAAAATATTTGGATGTAAATGTTCTATTATGAACACCTTAGATCAATTGGATGCCCTAAGATGATAGTAATGAAGAAGACAAAAAGGGTATTCCGGAACAAACTCGATGACCAAGGCAACATTGGTCGAACTAAGGCAAGGTTAGTAGCTCGAAGGTATTTTCAAGAAAAGGTATTGATTTTGATGTAATATTGCACTTTACTTACCCATTCTTGTTTTAAGAAAATTTCAAGCTTTACCAAATGGATGTTAAATCCAATTTTCTAAATGGTTTCATTCAAATAGAAGTCTATCGGGGTTTAAGTGTTTCTAGGCCAAATGATCTTTATAAAAGGCCTTGTATGGTTTCAAACAAGTACCCCATGTATGGTATGATAGACTTAGCTATTTTTGCTAAATGATTTTACAAAAGGTAAAGTTGATACTACTCTCCTTGTTTTTTGAAAAAGGGCAAGATTGTTTGTTTATGCATATTTATGAGAATATTTTTGGTGCTACTAATGAATATTTTGTGCAAGAAATTCTTCTAAGTTGATGTAGGTGAACTTGAGATGAGCATGGTATCACACGATGGAGAAGCTCAAATTTCTTCATTGGACTTCAAATTAATCAATGCCAAGAAGAGATTAACAAAGGTTGAGAAAGACATATCGATTGACAAACAAATTCGAGGTATGTTTTCTTGTATTATTCCAATAGACTCGACATTCTATATGCCTTATGTCTATATGCTCGATTTCAAAAACTATCCCAACGAATCTCATTAAAGTGCCATTAAAATAAATTTTCAAATATTTGAAAGGCACTTCTTCTTATGACTTGTATATCCATAGATTTAAAACGTTCTTATTTTTTGGGATAACAAGTTTGGTATTTGTTATACGGTTATTCGTATTCAAAATATGGTTCGTCATAATCGAACTAAACATATTGAGATTCAAAAAACTTTCTAAGGGATTGCGTTTTTATCAAAAATTGGAGATGTGTTTAATTCCGTCTCAAAGTTAACTCGCGGACTTTTTAATCACTTACCGCAGAGTATTTTACCTCATTTCGAGCTTGATTATGACATAAGGTATATTGAATGAGGTTTACGTTTGCATCTTGCATGTTTTAAAACTTAGGGCGAAAAATCGGATTTTTGGATCAAACTTGGATTTTTCAAAAGAACTCAAACAAATATCGATCGGGGCAAGGCCGACCGGTCGCTTATGCCGACCGGTCGCCCGCCACTGGACCGGTCGCCCTTGATGATTTTTCTTGTTAAAAATGTTCTGTTTTCCAGACTTAGCCATTTTGGCTCTTTTGGTTCATTTTTCGTCCCCTTTGCAATTTTCACACACATTTCACTTCAAATGAGTTTTGATGCATGAATTATATATTTTGGGGACTACATAGCTCGATTATCATCATTGTTGCTCGTCTTTACCGATCGAATGGTAAGAATTCTACTTCTTTAGCTCAATTGGGTTGAACCCTTGAGTTTGTGGCTTATATGTATTTTTCTTGATGCAATTCATATATATTTGTGATGAGCTTATTGATTGTTGATGAATGATACTTGTTAAATTGCAATTGGTGATGAAAAACTTGGCTTGATTAATTTACAAGGGCTATATATATCCTCTTAAATTTTTGACGCCCGCCAAGTGTTCGATAAAACGTTTCAATGAAAAATTCATCACCTACATGATTCTCTCGATTTCAAAAGTCCTATATATTTATAGAGATCATATTTTGCTTATCAAATGAGTTTTCATAAGCTTCTACAAGTCGTATGATTCGACTTTTCCCTTCTATTTGGTTTAATAAGCCTCAATGTTCAAATAGCTCGATACATCTGTTTAGTTGCGCACTTTGATATGAATATATGATGTATTTATCGTACTAACATTCTTTTTGATGATTCCAAAGGAGGAGAAATAGGTTATAAGCTCTTTAGCTCAAAGAAGCTAAGATAAGCTCAAACGAAAAGAAGCTATAAGCTATGGCTTCCTAAAGCCATAAGTTGTAGTATGGACTTATATATGTTTCTAATGATGTCTCTTTGACAGGGGGAGCTTTTAAGTTATTAATACTTAAGCTCAATATCGAAAAGCTAATATTTTAGCTTATGTTTAAGTTGCTTCTATATAACTCTTGTTGTGCATGTTGATAGGGGGAGCATTTGCTATATGTGTTTGAATATCTCTACTCCCATCCTTGTGTTTTTATTGCATGCAATGTTGTCACTCACAACGGATAGTTCTCTTTAACCGGTAAGATTGTTTTGTTTTCAAAATCGACCTCGTTAAAATTGTTTTGGTTTGTAATCATCAAAAAGGGGGAGATTGTTTGATAAATGGTTTTATCATGATTTTGATGATTTTGATTTTACACCAAAACAATGGTTTTAAAGGTTGTCCAAATACTCCTAAATGATTTAAAATGGTTTTAATATTTTTCGGAGTATTTCTTCAAGTTTTAGTTTCGACAAAATTGGACAACACTTTTAATGATTTTTTGTTAATGTATTTTTAAACCAAAACAATGTTTCTAAATGTTGTCCTAATACTCCCGATCGGTCTAAAATATTTTCACTATTTTTCGGAGCATTTCTTGAAGTTTATTTTTGATATAAAATTGGATAACACTTTTGTTTTTATGTCAACCGGTCGCCGTATAGGGCAACCCATACCTGAAAGTTGAGGAAAACAGAAAACTTCATGTTTGCAGAAAATGGTCAGGGCAACCGTCGCCCTATTGGGCAACTGGTGCCGTCGACCGATCGACCTATAGGGCGACCAGTACCTTGGAGAAAAAATTGAAACAGAACTCCTGCCCTTCGATTTTTTAGTTTGTGCGACGACGGTTGAGTCGGCGTTGACCGGTCGAGGTAGCGTCGCCGGCCGCCTGTGTAAATGTGTATTCTCTTTTTCAAACGTCTATTTGTGTGCGACCGGTCACCCTTAAGTTTGACAGCAAAAATGTAACCGTTGTGCAGCAGACATCTTTTCCTTAATTTGTGGGATTGATTTCTAACAGCTCTTTTCTTCAATTGTCTTGCAATTTTTTTACAGAATTCATGTCCCCAAGAGGAGCCTATCATGTACAAGACATCTTCTATAAATAGAGGAAGAATTGAAGCAACACAATAAGAGAGAAAACTACAACACAACAAGATACACTCAAGAATACACTTGTACTTACATTGTCTTATTTCTTGTTGTAATTTGCCTAGCTATTCACTTTCACATTCTTGAGGTCTAGGCTATTCTTGATTACACTTGCACTCTATTGTATTATCAATTATCGAGTTGTAATCTTAAATTTTTGGGTTATCATTCAACACAAGATATCCTTGTGAGTGTTCTTGTGGTAAGAGCACACTTGGGTGATCTAGGTGTTAGGGTGTGAGAAGATTGTGGTAATCTTCTTGCTGAGGTGTTGAAGAATTTGGTATTCTTCAAGGTTGAAGATTGTGGTAATCTTCACAAGGTGTCGTTGGAGATTGTGGTAATCTTCAAGTGAGATTGTGGTAATCTCAAAGGTGGTGTTGAAGAAGAGTGTGGTGCTCTTCAAGGTGTCGTTGTAAGTTGGTGTTGTATTAATTTGTGGTAAATTAATAAAATCTTTTTTTCTTTTTGAAATCCATCCCGGATATACTGGGGTGGTAGAGGATTAGGCCCTAGGTGGGTTGAACCTCTTTAAATCGACGTGTGTTGTTTACATTCCGCACCTTTATTATTGTGTTTGAGCATTCACATCGAAAAAGAGGGCGAAATCCAAAAGATGGAGATAATCTATTCACCCCCACTCTAGATTATCGTAGCCGCTTGGACTTACAACAAGTCCATACTACAACCATTGGACCACGATTCATACAAAACCATAATGCACCAAGTGGACTATATATGATCCACAACTTATGGCTTTATGAAGCCATAGCTTATAGTTTCTTTTCGTTAAGCTTATCTTAGCTTCTTTGAGCTAAAGAGCTTATAACCTGTTTCTCCCCCTTTGGAATTATCAAAAAGAATGTTAGCACGATAAGTACATCATATATTCATATCAAAGTGCACAACAAAACCGATGTATCGAGCTATTTGAACATTGAAGCTTATAAACCAAATAAGGAGGTATAAGTCGAATCATACGACTTGTAGAAGCTTATGAAATATCATTTGATAAGCAAAATATGATCTATATAAGTATATAAGACTTTTGAAATCGAGAGAATCATGTAAGTGATGAATTTTTCATTGAAACATTTTATCGAACCCTTGTAAATGTAATCAAGCCAAGTTTTTCATCACCAAATACAATTAAACAATTATCATTCATCAACAATCAATAAGCTCATCACAAAAATATACGAATTTCATCAAGAGACATACATATGAGCCACAAACTCAAGGGTTCAACCCAATTGAGCTAAAGAGAGTGAAATTCTTACCATTCAATCGGTTAAGACGAGCAATGATGATGATAATCGAGCTAGATAATCCCCAAACTATGTAATTTATGCAACAAAACACATTTGAAGTGAAATGTGTGTGCAAATGTCAAAGGGGACGAAATATAGATAAAAACTGTGAAAATAAGAAAATCGAGGACAAAACAAGTTTTAACCAAAAACTCATCGGGGTGACCGGTCATGGGGCAAGGCGACCATCGATGGCATGGGCGGCCGTCGGCCTTGCTTGATCAGCCCATTTGTTTGAGTTATGTCTAAAAATCCGAAGTTTGATCCAAAAATCCGATTTTTCGCCCCTAAGTTTTAAAAACGTGCAAAATACAAACATAGACCTCATTCAATATACATTATGTCATAATCAAGCTCGAAATGAGGTAAAATACTCAGCGGTTAACGATTAAAAAGTCCACGAGTTATCCTTGAGACAGAATTAAACACATCTTAAATTTTTAATAAACATGCAATCCCTTTAAAACAAATATCGAATCTCAATATGTTTAGTTCGATTATGACGAACCATATTTTGAAAAATCATTATCACCGGACTTGTTATCCCGAAAAATAATAACGTTTTAAAACTTTGGATGAACAAGTCATAAGAAGAAGTGCCTTTCAAATATTTGAAAATTTCTTTTACCGTCACTTTAATAAGATTCGTTGGGATAGTTTTTGAAGTTGAGCATATGGACATAAGGCATATGGAATGTCGAGTCTATAGAAATAATACAAGAAAACATACCTCGAATTTGTTTGTCAATCGATATGTCTTTCTCAACCTTTGTTAGTCTTTAGCCATAGAGGTTGAGATTGTTCTTCTTTCTTCAATGCTTAACTCCTTCAAGATTTCTTATATAACCATCTTCTTGGCATTGAATAATTTGTAGTTCAAGCAAGAAATTGAACTCCCCCATCATGCTCATCTCAAGTTCACCTTACATTAACTTAGAAAATTTCTTGCACAAAGAATCATTAGTAGCACCAAAGATAATATCAACATAAATTTGCACAAGTAAACAATCTTGCCCTTTTTTTTTTAAAACAAAGAGAATTGTATCAACTTTACCTCTTATAAAACCATCTTGCAAAAGAAAAGAGCTAAGTCTATCATACCATGCACGGGGTGCTAGTTTTAAACCATACAAGACCTTTTTAAGTTTATAAACATCATTAGGCCTAGAAAAATTTTCAAACCCCGGAAGTTGTTTTACATAGACTTCTTATTGAATAATACCATTTAAGAAAGCGGATTTAACATCCATTTGGTAAAGCTTGAAATTTTCTTAAAAGAAGAATGGGCAAGTAAAATGCAAATAGCCACTAAGTGTGCTATAAGTGCAAATGTTGCATCAAAATCAATTACCTTCTTCTTGAAAATACCATCGAGCTACTAACCTCGGCTTAGTTCGACCAATGTTGCCTTGATCATCGAGTTTGTTCCGGAGTACCCATTTTGTATCTATAACCGTTTGTGATAGAAGACATGGCATCAATTTCCATATATCATTTCCTCTTAGCCCCTCTTGCAATTCTAAAAACCAATCTTCATCTTGATGCATCAATTGAGGAATTTGTCTTCTTCATCACTATTGGGCATCCAAATGATCTAAGGTGTTCATAATAGAACATTTACATCCAAATATTTGGAGTATTTCCTTTTCTACATAACTCAACAAACTCATTAACGACATCTTTTATATAAGCAAGAAAAATAGCCCAAGTGTAATAACATGCCTCAATTGTCAACCACAAAATATCTTGCATAAAAGTAGACAATATAAACCATGAAGCAAGAAACATATACTATGCAAGAAACTCATTAACTCTTAAATTAAAACATATAAGTTCAAATAAGCTTAAGAATGCTATATAAGGTCTCTTTTGAAATTTGAAAATCCGAGAGCAAATAGTTGAGACCTCATTAAATCAAGAGTTTGACAAAGCAAATATGTGCAATCAAATAACGAATAGTGCCTTTCAAAAAAAATCTAAAAATCCTCTTAATGGCACTTGTATAAAATACTTTGAAAAACAAGCACATAGACACATGGCAATACATATATCGAGTCTATAAGAGTAAGAATAACACAAGTAAACGTATCTCGATAATTTATGCCTTTCTTGTCAAATAATAACGTAAATGGCCATTTGTGAAAATATGTAAATCCTACACAATTCTTAAAAACAAATATAGCACAAATTATAATGATAAAAGTGTAGGCTAAGAGATATCACAAGTAAGCTCATGCCATAAAAATCCATGTGAGATGATAACACACTATAGTCTACAAAAATGCACAAGAGTTTTAAAAACATCATATAAGGTCTTCTTTTTCAAAAATATTTTAAAAGCACAAATATATATTGAAGACCTTAAAAATAAATACATGAAAAGTCATTTTGCAATAAGAACACAAATAAAAACATGCATAACAAAATAAAATGCATATTTTAAATAGAGAGATACGGGTTACCAATTATGCCATTTCCATGGGTTGTGCCGTTCCCATTGTTGATGATATCTTCCCCATGAGAAGTCACTTTGTTGATGATGACTTCTTTGATTACTCCATTTCCAAGGTTTGTTGCCTTCCCATTGTTGAAGGTCTCTTCTTCTTTGAAAATCATCTTGTTGATGATGTCTTTGCCATTTTCAAGGATTGTGTTCATCCCGTTTTTGATTATATCCTCTTCTTGGAAATTGGCTTTGTCGAAAATAGTTTCTTCTTCTTTGATCAAATGAAACGGTCATTCGATGCCTTGTTGGCGGTATAAATTTTCTTTGATCATTATTCCGCCGGGTACCTAATATGACATTATTATGTGGTACCCTCAAGTGTTTGAGTCCTTTAGGATTAGCTTTGAGACTTTTAGGTCTCCAATAATGATTAGAGCTATTTCTAGCCCGACATGTATTTATGGTGTGTCCCTTCTTACCGCAATAGAAACAAGTAATATTACTAGCATGCATAGGAGCTCGATTCCTTTTTATATGCTTGATAATGTTAGGCTCATGATCAAGTTCACTATTTAAATTATCACAATCATTATCATTTTCAACATTAGGCATATCATTGTTACTCAAGTTGGATTTTGATAAATCATTTTTCAAGCACTTAATATCCTCAACTAGAGTACTATTTTCTTTTTCAAGGTTTCTAACCTTGTCAAGAGTGGTGGTATGAGCACATGATAGTGATTCATAGGAAGTGAATAAACTATCCTTATCATTTTTTCAAAACAATGAATTCCTTTTTCAAATTTTTGTATTTAACAAGTAAGTTTTGGAATTCATCTTGTAGCTCATCATAGTCATTTTGCAAATCACTATATTCATTTTGCAATTCATTGTCATAAGAAGTGGATGGTTTAGAACTTACCTCGTTTTCTTTGAAGCCCATAAGACAATGTTCAACTTCTTCATAGTTGGAAGTTGTAAGAGGCTTGTTCATTAGATTTGAACTAGAATTCCTTTGAGAAGTAGATGCTTTTGTTTGACTCCTTTCATTTACAAATACTCCATAGATGGCTTCTAATTTTTGCCATACTTCATGTGAGATCGAATACCTACAATATGTTCATATTCCAAATTAGTAAATGAACAATACAAAATATTGAGAGCTTTACCGTTTAAAGAGATGATTTTCTTCTCTTCATCATTGAGCTTTTTGAATCCTTTGGAGGTGTGGTGTATCTTTTATTGGAATGGATTCTCCATTTATGACGGTGTTCTAAATGTCGAACCCGCAACTTTGTAAGTAGCATTCCATTCTTTATTTCTAAAAAATAAAATTTTTGGAGTCAAATAGTGGTGGCTTGGTGGTGGAGGTGCCGGTAAGGTGAGCTTCATTCGTAGCCGATGATCGTTCCTCTTCACTCGCGATGTGAAACGAGCTTGCCAAAGAGTTTGGCTCTGATACCACTTGTAAGTCCAAGCGGCTACAATAATCTAGAGGGGGAGTGAATAGATTATCTCCATCTTTTCGATTTCGCCCTCTTTTTCGATACAAATGTGCCAAGATAATAACAAAAGTGCGGAATGTAAATAGCACACGTCGATTTATAGAGCTTCACCCCACCTAGGGACTACGTGCTCTACCACCCCAAAGATATCGGGATGGGTTTGAAAAAGAAAATATTTTATTAATAATTACCAAAATTATTACAACAAAATCTTACACCAACACCTTGAAGAGCACCACACTCTTCTTCAACATCACCTTTGAGATTACCACAATCTCTCTTGAAGATTACCACAATCTCCAAACGACATCTTGTGAAGATTACCACAATCTTCACCCTTGAAGATCACCACATTCTTCAACACCTCAACAAGAAGATTACCACAATCTTCTCACACCTAACACCTAGTTCACCAAAGTGTGTTCTTACCACAAGATCACTCACAAGGATATCTTGTGTTTGAATGACGACCACAAATTCAAGATTACAACTCGATAATGAATAATACAATTGAGTGCAAGTGTAATCAAGAATAGCCTAGACCTCAAGAATGTGAAAGTGAATAGCTAGGCAAATTACAACAAGAAATAAGACAATGTAAGAACAAGTGTATTCTTGAGTGTATCTTGTTGTGTTGTAGTTTTTTCTCTTATTGTGTTGCTTCAATTCTTCCACTATTTATAGAAGATGTCTTGTACATGATAGGCTCCTCTTGGGGACATGAATTCTGTAAAAAATTGCAAGACAATTGAAGAAAAGAGCTGTTAGAAATCAATCCCACAAATTAAGGAAAAGATGTCTGTTGCACAACGGTTACATTTTTGCTATCAAACTTAAGGGCGACCGATCGCACACAAATAGACGTTAGAAAAAGAGAATACACATTTACACAGGGCGACCGGTCGACGTCTACCCCGACCGGTCGACCTATGCCTCAACCGGTCCCCCTCATGGGTTTGGAAGAAAGAAAACGTTCTGATTCAATTTTTGTTCCCAGGTACCGGTCTCCCTATAGGGCGACCGGTCGATGGCACCGGTTGCCCTATAGGGCGACCGGTTGCCCTGACCATTTTCTGCAAACATGAAGTTTTCTGTTTTTTCTCAACTTTCAGGTACGGGTTGCCCTATACGGCGATCGGTTGACCTCAAAACAAAAGTGTTATCCAATTTTATATCAAAAATAAACTTCAAGAAATATTCCGAAAAATAGTGAAAATATTTTAGACCGATCGGGAGTATTAGGACAACATTTAGAAACATTGTTTTGGTGTAAAAATACATTAACAAAAAAATCATTAAAAGTGTTGTCCAATTTTGTCGAAAATAAAACTTGAAGAAATACTCCAGAAAATATTAAAACCATTTTAAATCATTTAGGAGTATTTGGACAACCTTTAAAACCATTGTTTTGGTGTAAAATCAAAACCATCAAAATCATGATAAAACCATTTATCAAACAATGATGAGGTTCGTGTTCGTTGATGAGCCAACACCAATGGCTCCATCACACTCCGATGACGCTAGTAAATCAGCTGAGGACCAGACGACTCAAAAGAATGTCCCAACTGATACTGAAGAAGCTGTTAAGATAGCTGAGGGTAAGTCAGCTGAGCAGGCTAACATAGCTGCTCAAGAAATCAGCCAGCTGAGCAGGCTCATACAGCTGCTCAAGCAGAGACTCAATCAGCTCAGCAGTAGGCAAGTGCAGCTGAAGAACTTCGCAAGGAGAAGGGAAAAGCTCCACAAGTTGGACCTGCAGAAATCCCTATCTATCCATATGAGATGTTCGAAGATATTTTCCAGTTTGAAGCATAGTTGCCACCCAAGATGCCGAATCTGCCAGAGAACAAGCCAAGTATACTATGCAAGAAGAACCCAGAGTTCGAGCTGATTCAACAATGGTGCCTGCTTTGGAAGCTGACTTCCGAAAAGCGTTTAAAGCCATTTATGCTAAAATCGAGAAAATGTAGCACGGCTTAGCATCATTAGACGTAAGGCTGGATAACCGTGATGCCCACATCAGTGGGGATATTTGTGGAGTTGTTCTACGAATTCGAGAATGGGTTGCACAAACAACAACTATGAGAAGAGAGCAAGTCCGTTACTTCAGGTCACTCTTTGTAGAGTTATTGGTATGGTGTGCGGATTACATCTAGTTCCAGCAGAGTCAGAAGGATTACTGGTGAGTATTGAAGAATCTGACAAGTCAGATATGGAGTTACTCAAGCTGCAACACAAGAACGAGATCGCAAGATGGGAGCCTAACATGAGTCAGCAGCTCAGTGTTCTCCAAACTGAAATGAAATTAATGGCAGCTGAGTCAAAGGTTATGCATACAGAATTCCAAACAGCCTACTCCAAGTCAGATGCTAAACATGATTCAACCAACAGCTGACTTGATTTCATTTTGAGTGGCATGTCCCCTGGCATGTCCCTACCTTTTGGTGATGATGCCAAAAAGGGGGAAGATGAGGCTATAAGGAAATTGAAAGAAGGGCAAGGGAGTCATAAGGAGGAGAAGAAAGGAGAAACAGCTGAGGGGGAAGAATGTTATGCGAAAAACCTCCCTATAAAGATTACGTTTGCGAAGATTCCTCAACAAGGAGAAGTAAAAACCTCACTTCTCAGCAAGCTACCGAAAGAGCTGACCATGGAACACAAAGCTGAGTTGGCATTCAAAGAATCAAGAAAAGCAATCGAAGCCGAGTTCGAGAAGGAGGCTGAGATGTATTCTGTGCGTATTCAGAATATAAGGACACAGTATGATGGTCCCCCAACATGATTATTAAAAGATTCCTCAATGATCAAACCCCCGAGAGAAATTGTTATGACCGATGTTGGATCTGAACCCAGATCACTAGAGGAGTTTCAAACTCTAGAGGCAGAAGGCTACTTCAAGAATATAGCTCTACCGCAAGCTTCAGACTTGTACTGGGAGAAGGGTCTCGATTTGTGCAAATCAGCTGATAAGCAGCAGAGTTCTGGCAGTCACTCAGCTGGAAAAGCACCAGTACATTACACTCCCAGATAAGGAGGAGCTTAGTTAGGGAGAGGAAGGGGAAGATCTGGTGGCAGTGGAAGAGGTAGAAGATCTCAGCCACAGCCAAGACAAAACGACATATAGTACATTGATCCACAAGAAAAGGGAGCATTTACTGAGGTGGGTTCGATCATCTTGCCAATTTAGAAGTGAAGCGCAAGAATGAAGAAGCTATGAGGAGACAAGAAGCTGAGAATGAGAAGGTTACGCGTTAATGGGAGGAAAGGCAGCAGAGGGATGTCCCTGCTACAAGGCATGCCTATGAAAAGAGAAAGAAGGAAGAAGAAGAGAGAAAAAGGAGAAGAGTAGAAGAAGACATGAGGAGAGCTGAAGATGAAAGAAGAAAGTAGCCGAGGCATTGAAGATGGTCGTAACCCTCTCATGTATTTTACTTTATTGTAAATACATAGCTGTAAGTATTCTGTAATAATGGTATGATATCTTCTTTGTATTTTTGCTCTGATACATGTTGTAATTCAATGTATGTATAAACTCTGATACAATATATAAAGTATATTTTGTAAACAGCTTTGTAAAGGACAAAAATGCTATGATTAATAAAATTGACATATTCAAAGCATACATTGTATGTTACTGCACTGCATGTGTTTACTGTTTATTTTATTTACGTTTTGGCATCATCAAAAAAGGGAAAATTGTTAGGAAATTTATTTATTAGATTTTGATGATACTATATAAAACTTAGAATAGCAAGTTGACACCCCATTTTCCTTGTATTTCTATGTTGTAATAGATAGGACTGAAAGAGCTGAGTGAAGTCAGCTATGTCGAAGAATGCAAGAAGACAACTAAAGACCAGCTTAAGACCCAGCTGTGTGTTAGCTGAGTGTGGTCAAGATGGAAGGCAAAGAATCGACTAAAGGAGATCCAGTTGAGGAACAGATGTGTAAAAAATGTGGAAATGTCAGTCAAGTCAGTAAAGATCCAAGTCCAACATTTGAATTGACTGTTGAGTCATTCATAAATGATTGGAGCAGACCCAAGTCAAATGGGCATAAGTAGCAGCCACGTTAAGACGACTGACATTGATCCATTGAAAGGAAGTCAAGGATATTGCTCAATATAGTAATAAGTCTAAGTTGCTCTGTCTTAAAGTGTTTGTCCCAGAAATATGCAAAAGGAATAAACTAATGGGAAACACTAAAGCTTGTGTCAGACCCTGAAAAAGTGCAGAGTCATTTAATACGAGGATGGATCAACATCACAATGATGTAGGTCGAGAAAAGACAAGCCAACGAACAAGAAAATGTCATTTGAAAATTGCATATCTCTTCAACGGAAAATGAGCACTATAAAAGCCTGATAAAGCAAGAGAGAGAGAGAGAGAGATACAATTGACGATCGAGAAATCAAGCATTCTAAGCAACTAAAAGCAAGCAATATCTGCAAATATTCTGTCAAGATTATCAAAAAATCCCTCAAGCCTAAAACTCGAAGGAACTCGATCCAACACACGCTGTAAAGGAAAGAATACTTCCACAAGTTGAAGAGGAAACGTTTTAAAAAATAAAAGGGATCTACTCTCCAAGTTTGAAGGAGTTGTAGTAAGGTTCAAGATCAAACCAGAAAATTCATGCTCATTGGAAGTCTGTGTGATCAATTCCAAGGGTTTGAACGGAGCTGAAGTAGCAAGGCAACTGTCTTGTGAAGAAGTTGAGTCACAGGAGAAGCCAGCTGTGTGATCAAGGCTGTCTCTAGACTGAAGAACTGCATTGTAACCTAATATGTTACTTAATGGATTCCTCCGGGAGCTGGAGAAGAGTGGATTAGAGGAATTACCCCACCCTTGAATCACTATAAAATTTGCTTGTGTCATTTACTTTCAACATTTACTTTCTTGCATATTTTTATATTTGCTGATAAGTTAAATTGCAAACTCTAATCTAAATAAAAAAAAATGCTATTATAATCTCAATAATTAGTACATTAATTTATTAGTCTCTGTGGGATCGATCTTGCTTGCCATATCTATTAACTCTGCCGTTCACTTGCGGTGAAGGTAAGAAATTAGGTGACCGACAAGCCCTAATGGCTTTGATACCACTGTCAGCAAATATGGGTATAAACTTAAATCACATTATTTGCACATACAAAGTGGATCAAATATACCTATTTGCAGCGGAACTGTCAATCCATATAGTCAGGATTAAGCCCGTCTACAAGCCTCTTTTTGATTCATGATTAAGTCATCTATAAGTCTCCTCTTGATTGAACTACGAACAACTAACGAACCCCGTAGATTGATTGAACCACGAGCAAGCCACAAACAAGATCACGAATTGTCTTTCTCATTGGTGTAAATAATTACTAGAGTTATTTACTTGGTTGATCAAACCTTAAACCCTTGGGAACTTTGGTGATGCTCCAATAAGAAAACCGTAGAGAGAAATTTTAGGAGAGAGATTATTCTTTCTATATAATGGGAGCATTTTTCCATTTTTTTTAATATTGCAGGGAGAAATATCAATATATATCTCAATCCCATATCCCAGTTATAGTCATAAAGTGAGAGGTTTCTAGATAAACCCCATCTAGATAGGACTCCATATTATCTTAAATATGGATGCAATCTAATTGCATCTAAGAGTAGTGAATGGTGAGGAATAAAACATGAAATTAATTAGGTGACTGATTAAAGTAGATAAATCCTAATGTATTATGGAAGTTCTTACAAACTATTGCTCTCACATTTGGCTCCACTCATGCAACTTAGGTGACTTATGCCAACCTTCTTCATGCTTCATACGGAATGTATTTTTAATTAGGAAATTACTCTTCAAAAAATAACAATTATTACCATAAAAGTGAGATTATTCTCATGCGTTAACGTCAAACCACTCAATGTATGAAGAATAAAAAAATCTTCTCACTCTCTTACCCAAGGCTGATTCTGCATGGCCAAAAGAAAAAAGGGCTCCTTTAAAAAAATAATACAAATTAATATTTGGGAAAAGTACAGGAATACTCACCTTTTCGGCCCAAATCACTTAAGAATACGCTCATTCCTTCAACATTTCCTCCCAATACAGACCCGCTCGAAATTTGGACAAATATACTTTGCGCAGCGCATACCATCATATTGCTCCTCCAAAATCCAAGTCACGGTGCACAATCCAAGTCTCCGTTGCAACAAATATAAAAAACCAGTAGAAAAGCACAGAACGCAGGAAACAACAAGACAAGAAAGGGCCTGTTCGAGATAACAAGTTAAACTCCAGATTAAGAGGAGGAAGAAGAACAAACCATCTAACAACAACACGATCTGTTTATCTTATTCTGATAAAACTTTATTTCGATCAATTTAATGAATTTACAGATAGAAAATTAGAATTCAATATGTATTGGATGAAATTGACATTGAACTGAACCAGAAATTTTGCACCAAAATTCTACAAAAATTGCTTCTCATGAATATCTACAAAACAATCATGTGAATCTCAAAAATCTGTATGCAATACATTAGGTAACTGTTTCACATATGTTTCTTTGTTGTTTCACAATTCTTTCTATTGGCAATGCTTCACCTAATACAATACATTGCTTCTTCCCGTACATGAAATATTTTTTCATATGTGTTTCATTTATGTTTCTCTTATGTTTCACATAGGCAAAGTTTCTTTGAATTCGACAGTCACATGGAGAAAATCCCAGCTGTGGTATACCACAATGGACAATGGGAAAAAACTAGAGAGTATACCAAATTTGAGATAAGAGGAATACTGATTCCAATGGACTGCACATTCAGCATCCTAAAGGAAATCTTGGAACAACAAATACAATTCAGAAAATTAGACCTTGCTTGTCCATCATCGACTATGAGAAATGGACACGACTCCATTGTCAGACCAAAAGATACTTTCTATTGACTTCCAACATTGTAGAATCATTAAATGCAACAACTGTAGTGGGAAGAGACCTACAAGTAACAACATTGCTAGAGTACATGATATCGTTAGTTCAATATTGGGCATGCATACATTGAAATGAAGCAAGAATGACATTTACAAGGATGACAAGAAAAACTAAAGAGTATATGGGGAAAAATTACACCATTTCTCTAATTAAGAGTAATTTACTACAAATTTTCAACACATGATCCCTTGTTTCACAATTGTTTCTTACATGTTTCATTTATGTTTCAGGTGAAGAGATCAAATGATTTTATCTTTAAAGTCATAGAGGCTGACAAAACATTTGTTGTGGCCCTTGGAAAAAGGACTTGCAACAAGTTTCAAATGGATGAAATTAATTGCCCACATGCTATAGCAGTACTAAAAGAATTGAATGAAGATCTGGACCGATACTGCTCGGATACTACATGAAGGAAACAATTGAAGCGACTTATTTGGAAATAGTATATCCAATCCCACATGAAAATACTTGGATCCTGACACATAAAATCGAAACAATGACGACTTTTATGCTGGAACGTACGGCAAAATCTGGAATGCCAAAGAAAAGAAGACACAAGGCAGCTTGGGAGAAAAACACCAAAACCAAATGTGGAAGATGTGGGAATCTTGGTCATAATAGAAAAACATTCAGTAATCAACCAAAAATAAAATAGGATTCATAGTAGAATATTACTATCACAAATATACATGTAACTGATACAAAATAGTTTATGCTACTAAAAATACCAAACTTAAACATATTGTTCAACTGATTACACCATCATTAAGCCTTACGTAACAATAATTTCCTAAAATCATTAGGAAGTGGAGGCATTATCTCAATGTCGATGTCATCATCATCACCATTTTGCTGCTTCAACTTAGCATGATTGTAAATCAGATGACTAAACCTTGCTCGTTCATTCTCTACCTCAAACGCTTCAACGTTCAGAGCATTCCCAACAATAAAGTATTTCGCATAATAAGCAACAAAAACCTCCACAGCCACTACAAAAGAAATAAAAAAAATACACAGTTAGATAGATAACATAACACATCAAAAAAAAAAACAAAAAAAAACAAACAAATGGAAAATCCATAGCAAAAACAGGTTTTCCTAAAAGCCTCAAGCTGATTTTCAGTTCAATAGTTCTTCAAATTGTTCATAACATCAAAAGATAACCCAATTGTTAGATAAATGTTTTTATAAAGATTTTGATGATTATGTTTAAATGAGTTTTTATACCAAAACAATGTTTATGAATGTTGTCCAAAATACTCCTAAATGATTTAAAATGTTTTTACTAATTTTTGGAGTATTTCTTAGAATTTATTATTCGATAAAAATTGGACAACATATTTGATGTTTTTGTGTTAATTGTTTTTTACACCAAAACAATATATTTATATACCAGTCCTTATCATCATCATTGCTCGTCTTTACCGATTGAATGGTAAGAATTTTACTTCCTTTGCTTATTTGGGTTGCATATTTGGCTTATTTGCAATTTTATTGATGGAAGTTTCATATGATTGGGATGAGCTTGTTAATTATGATGTATTGAATGGTTTTTGAACTGATTTGGTGATGAAAATTTTTGGCTTGATTCATTTACAAGGGCCTTATACAACTTCTTTTATTTTTCACGCCCAAAAAGTGTTCGATGAATTGTCGCAAAGAAAATTTCAACTTATACATGACTCTTTTGCTTTCAAAAGTCTTATATATTTATTGAGATCATGTCTTGACACTCAAATGAGCTTTTGCAAATCAAATGATCAATTTTCCCTTTTTATTTGGAATTTAAGCTTCAATTTTCAAAATGCTCGATAAATCGATAAAATTGCACACTTTGATATAATTGTATGATGTTTTTATCGTGCTAACACTCTTTTTGATGATTCCAAAGGGGGAGAAACAAGAAAAACGCTCATATGCTCAAAGAAGCAAAAATAAGCGCGCTCATATATGCTCAAAGAAGCAAACATAAGCTCACAAGAAAAGCTATAAGCTAGAGCTCTTAAAAGCCAAAAGCTATGGATAATACTTAGTCCATATGATGTATTATGGACTTCTATGCTTGACTAATGATACTTTTGTGATAGGGGGAGCTTTTAAGCTCATGAAATCCAAGCTTTTAGCTTGTAGTTGTTTGCTTATACTTATCTTTGTTATGCATGTTGATAGGGGGAGCTTGTGCAAAAATGATTTTGAAAAATCTTTGCTTCTATCCTTGTGTGTTTGTACTTATGATGAAACTTGCTTAAAATGGATTGATATTTTAGACCGGAAAATTTGTTGTGTTTTAAAATCGTCTTTCTAAAATTGTTTTGGTTTGTAATCATCAAAAAGGGGGAGTTTGTTAGATAAATATTTTTATCAAGATTTTGATGATTATGTTTAAATGAGTTTTTATACCAAAACAATGTTTATGAATGTTGTCCAAAATACTCCTATATGATTTAAAATATTTTTACTAGTTTTTGCAGTATTTTTTAGAATTTATTATTCGATAAAAATTGGACAACATATTTGATGTTTTTGTGTTAATTGTTTTTTACACCAAAATAATATTTATAAATGTTGTCCAAATACTCCCAAGCGATTTCAAAATATTTGGATGTAAGTGTTTTATTTTGAATACTAAGGATCAATTGGACAAACTTGATCCTAAGGCCGATGAAGGAATATTTATGGGGTATTCAACCAAGAGCAAAGCATATCGGGTTTACAATAAGACTAGTGGGGTTGTTGAAGAATCCATCCATGTCAAATTCAATGAAACTTCGGGTTTTGAAAGGATACCCAATGATGAAAGTGATGAAAAGGATCTTGTTGAACCCATTGTTCAAGATGATACTCAAAATGATCAACCTTCAAGCTCAAATGTTCCTCAAGAAGATAAAGGTGATACTTCGGATCTTCCCGTAGCATTGAAATTTAAGGGAGATCACCCAAAAGATCTTATTATTGGTGATCCCCTTGATAAAGTAATGACCCGAGGAAAATTTGCCGAGAAAGTTCTTATATCTCAAAAAGAGCCTAAAAATACTAAGGAAGCTATTGAAGATTGGTTCTTAGAGATGCAAGAGGAGTTAAATCAATTTGAAAGGAATGATGTATGGGAACTAGTACCTTGTCCTCCATCTCAAACAGTTATTGGCACAAAATGGGTATTTCGGAACAAGCTCGATGACCAAGGCAATATTGTTCGAAACAAAGCAAGGTTAGTAGCTCAAGGTTATTGTCAAGAAGAAGGTATTGATTATGATGAAACATTTGCACCCGTAACATGTTTAGAAGCTATTTGTATTTTACTTGCCTATTATTGTTTTAAAAATTTCAAGCTTTACCAAATGGATGTAAAATCCGCATTTTTAAATGGTCTTATTCAAGAAGAAGTCTATGTAAAACAACCTCCGGGGTTTGAAAATGTTTCTAGGCCTAATGATGTTTATAAACTTAAAAAGGCATTGTATGGTTTGAAACAAGCATCCCGTGCATGGTATGATAGACTTAGCTCTTTTCTTTTGCAAAATGGTTTTACAAGACGTAAAGTTGATACTACTCTCTTTGTTTTTGGAAAAGGGCAAGATTGCTTATTAGTGCAAATTTATGTTGATGATATTATTTTTGGTGCTACTAATAAATCCCTATGCAAGAAATTTTCTAAGTTAATGCAAGGTGAATTTGAAATGAGCTTGATGGGGGAGCTCAACTTCTTCCTTGGACTTCAAATTAAGCAATGCCAAGAAGGAATTTATATTTCACAATCAAAATATACAAAGGAGCTTTTGAAGAAGTTTGGCATTGAAGAAGTAAGAACCGTCTCTACCCCAATGGCAACAAACATCAAGATTGACAAAGATGAAAAAGGCAAGCCGGTTGATGAATCCAAATATCGAGGTATGATTGGTAGTTTACTTTATTTAACCGCAAGTAGATCGGATATTCTTCATGCCGTATGCCTATGTGCTCTTTCTCAAAGCAATCCCAAAGAATCTCATATGTGTGTCGTGAAAAGGATTTTTCGATATTTGAAAGGCACTATTCAATATGGTTTATTTTATCCAAAGAATGAAAATTTTTCTCTTAAAGGTTATAGTGATTCGGATTATGCGGGAAATATTGATGATCGTAAAAGTACTTCCGGATCATGTCAATTTCTAGGTGAATGCCTAGTTTCTTGGTTTTCAAAGAAACAAAATTGTGTTTCACTTTCAACAGCCGAAGCCGAATATATTTCCGTGGCTTTTTGTTGTACTCAATAACTTTGGATGAAACAAACTTTAGCGGATTATAAATGTTCTTTTGAAAGTTTTCCTATCTTTGAGATTCGACATCATTTTCTAAGGGATTGTGTTTCAAAACGAAAAATTGAGTTATCTTTTGTACCATCTCAAGATCAATTAGCGAACATTTTTACAAAACCACTATCTTCCGAGACTTTTGCTTCAATACGAGCTCGGTTAGGCATAATGCATATTGAATGAGGTTTACGTTTGCATTTTGCAGGTTTTTGAAACTTAGGGGCGAAAAATTGGATTTTTGGTTCAAACTTCGGATTTTGGAAAACAGAATAAACCACTGGGCTGACTGGGGCAAGGCCGACCGGTCGCCCATTCCCCCAACCGGTCGCCCATGTCTAAAATTTTGTTTTAAAACGTCTCTGTCTTCAGACTTAGCCATTTGGCTCATTTTGTCCATTTTTCGTCCCCTTCGCCAAATGCACACAAATTTCAATTCAAATTTGTTTTCTTGCATACATTTCATATCTTGGACTCAATTAGGCTCGTTTATCATCATCATTGCTCGTCTTTACCGATTGAATGGTAAAAATTTTACTTCCATTGCTTATTGGGTTGAACCCTTGAGTTTTTGGCTTATTCGCAATTTTATTGATGGAAGTTTCATATGATTGGGATGAGCTTGTTAATTATGATGTATTGAATGGTGTTTGAACTGATTTGGTGATGACAATTTTTGGCTTGATTCATTTACAAGGGCCTTATACAACTTCTTTTATTTTTCACGCCCACAAAGTGTTCGATGAATTGCCGCAAAGAAAATTTCAACTTATACATGACTCTTTTGCTTTCAAAAGTCTTATATATTTATGGAGATCATGTCTTGACACTCAAATGAGCTTTTGCAAATCAAATGATCAATTTTCCCTTTTTATTTGGAATTTAAGCTTCAATTTTCAAAATGATCGATAAATCGATAAAATTGCACACTTTGATATAATTGTATGATGTTTTTATCGTGCTAACACTCTTTTTGATGATTCCAAAGGGGGAGAAATAAGAAAAACGCTCATATGCTCAAAGAAGCAAAAATAAGCACGCTCATATACGCTCAAAGAAGCGAACATAAGCTCGCAAGAAAAGCTATAAGCTAGAGCTCTTAAAAGCCAAAGTCTATGGATAATACTTAGTTCATGTGATGTATTATGTACTTCTATGCTTGACTAATGATACTTTTGTGACAGGGGAAGCTTTTAAGCTCATCAAATTCAAGCTTTTAGCTTGTAGTTGTTTGCTTATACTTATCTTTGTTATGCATGTTGATAGGGGGAGCTTGTGCAAAAATGATTTTGAAAAATCTTTGCTCATATCCTTGTGTGTTTGTACTTATGATGAATCTTGCTTAAAATAGATTGATGTTTTAGACCGGAAAATTTATTGTGTTTTAAAATCGTCTTTCTAAAATTGTTTTGGTTTGTAATCACCAAAAAGGGGGAGTTTGTTAGATAAATATTTTAATCAAGATTTTGATGATTATGTTTAAATGAGTTTTTGTACCAAAACAATATTTATGAATGTTGTCCAACATACTCCTAAATGATTTAAAATGTTTTTAATAATTTTTGGAGTATTTCTTAGAATTTATTATTCGATAAAAAATGGACAACATATTTGATGTTTTTGTGTTAATTGTTTGTTACACCAAAACAATATTTATAAATATTGTCCAAATACTCCCAAGCGATTCAAATTGGAGGTCGACCGGTACCTGAAGAGTGCGTAAATGAAAACAGTACATTACAGTCTTGAAAAACTGAGCAGGGGGACCGGTCCAGGGTAGGGCCGACCGGTCACACCCCTGAGCGACCGGTCGACCCCCCCTCCGACCGGTTGACCCACCCTGCAACCTGTACCTGGATCGCACTTATTCTCTTCCAACGTTCAAATTTTTCTATAGGGCAACCGGTCGCCCTGTGCAATTTTGTGACAGAAAAATTGTACCGTTTGAACTCTTTGACAACAAGATTTACTTTTTATTTTTGTACAATATTTCTACATCTTGTGATCCTCTTTTTGTAGACAAAAGTGAAGAAGAAGGAGCCTATGTTGGGAGCCTAGGTTGGTGAAGACTCTCCTATAAATAGAGGATGAATTGAAGACACAAGATATAACACACAAGCATATAATACAACAAGAAATCTGCAAAATTCTCAAAGCTTTCATCTTTACATTCTTGTTGTAATAGCCTAAGTTCTTGCACTTGCACAATCTTGAGGTCTAGGCTTTTTGTTCTTGATTACACTTGCACTCAAAGTTTGTATACTTCATTTATTGAGTTGTAATCTTGAATTTTTCTATCATCCAAAACAAGATATCCTTGTTAGTGTTCTTGTGGTAAGAACACACTTGGGTGATCTTAGGTGTTGAAGAGTGCGGTACTCTTCATAGGTGTTGAAGGAAGATTGTGGTAATCTCCTTGAAGGTGTTGTAAGAAGATTGTGGTAATCTTCAAAGGTGGTGTTCTATTAATTGTGGTAATTAATAAAATCTTTTTTTCTTTTTGAAATCCACTTCGGATATACCGGGGTGGTAGTAGATTAGGCCCTAGGTGGGTTGAACTACTATAAATCATCGAGTGTTGATTAATTTCCGCATTTACATTCTTGTCCATTTGCGAAAAATCGGCATAATCTATTCACCCCCTCTCTAGATTTACGTAGCCACTTGGATTAACACCAATATGTACTCTAGTAGTATACCAGTCCTTATGATCAATAACATACTTGAAACCATAGAAACAACAAAGAAACAAGACAGAAACAGAAAAGAAACATGAAATCAACAAACACTTCAACTAAAAGAACAAAAGAAACATAAAAGAAACAACTTCGAAACAAACAAAAAACTTCAAATCACAAAATAGCAAAAGAACACAGAAAAATCATACCTCAATAACATCAAATTCTGCAAAAGAAACAGTCTTTTTTTTCGAAGCTTTGACACCAACCTTAGATTTTACAGTTTTAGAAGACTCTTTAACCTCTGAAACTACTTCATCATCACCAACCTTTTCGGCTTTCCTCTTCTTCGAACTCATTTTACTAGCAACAAGCTTCTAAAATTTCCTCTTTTTCGAAGAATCTGGTACTTCCAACTTCGAATAACTTCTCAGTAGCCTCTTATAAGGAGAGTTCTTCGGCGCCATTAAAACAACAAACACAAACCAACGGTTTCAAGAAGTTGCAAAAAAAAACGAAGTTAGTGATGGAAACATGAGGAAGCTGGAACGAATGAAACTGAAAAAACAACGTTGAAATGGAGCAGGGGAACGTGAAGTCGTGGCCACGATCAAACAAAAGATAGCAATAAACCTGAAAACTGGTTCGAGATTCACAAAAATAAGGTGAAAAAAAACTAACCCTAGGTTAGAACGTAAAAAGAGGAACATGCTAGATAAAAAGGTGAAGAAGATAACATCAGATGGGTATTTTTGTTATGTGAGAGCATTTTTGTATTTTTTTAAAAAATAAAGGTATTTTATGTAATTTCCTCTAAATATTTTATATACACACACATTGTATATAATTCAATAAAACTTGAAAATAAACTTATTTTTATATAGGTCCTGTAAAAACAATCTAATATAATATGTGAATCTATATATAAATATAAAATTGGCCCCCTCAAAGTCGGGGGGTCCTAGACTGTCGCCTTCGATGACTACCCTGAGGTCCGTCCCCGCTCTTAACTTATAATTTGTTTTTATTTTCATTTATTTTCATTTTTACTATTTAAATACGATAAAGGTGTTTATTTTCTCTATTTTATGTTCTAGTCATTTTGTCAGTGCAATCCTAACATTTGTCAATTCTGGATAAATCACCCAAATAATTCATTTCATAAACCAGTAGCAATAGAATTGCACTTTATGATTGTAACACGATTTTTTTCTTTGGTAAAACGTGCTAACTTGGCAGCGGGCTTCTTGTTTAGCAATGGTTATGCATATGTGTCTGCCTCCAATTCACATAATGAGCTCATATTGAAGCTGTCAAATGGACTAAAATTCTATTTTGATGACTTATTCTTTGGATACATTAGCCAGTAAGCAACATTGATGGTATAAATAATGTGATCCACTGGACAGTGATATATTAGACTATTGGTTAGCTTTTCTTGAATCCAATGTGTCGCGTGATCTGTTGGATATGTCACTTTTTGGTTATTTCACTTTTATATCTCGTGTTTTCATGTATTATATTTTTACGGTTTTCTTATTTCTGTCCGTTTTTAGTCTGTTATCCAACTGGCAATTTACACGGACTGTGTGTAAATATAAATTCACCTTTCAGGTCTTCATTTGAGATATGAAAATATGATAGAAAATTCTCTCTGAATATATCTTGCTTAATGCTTACATTTTCAGCTTAAATTCAACATGGAATCCAGAGCAGGTTTTTTAGCTTCGATTTGAACTGCTTTCATGGCGCATAACCACCGACACCGAAATGCGAACATCCGCTCGCACTCGCACTGAGCCGGGAATGAGAATCAATTGATTGGAGCTGGAGCTGGGAATGAGAATCAATTAATTGTCCGAGATGATAATCCATTACACATGCAAGGATCGGATCATCCTGGTATGACTTTAGTCACTAATCCTCTTGATGGCAATAATTTCCTTCCTTGGAATCGTTCGGGTGAAAATTTCATTGGGTGCGAAAAACAAATTAGGATTTATTGATGGTAGTGTTGTGAAGCCTGAGGCAAACTCACCTACTTACGATCAATGGAAGAAGGTAGATAATATGATTACATCGTGGTTGTCGAATTCGATTTCGAAAGAGATTGTTGAAGTGTTTCTCTATGCTGACTCTGCTAAGGATCTGTGGGATGATCCGAGTCAACGATTTGGGGAGAATAATGGTCCTTTGTTATTTCAATTGGAAAAGGAGATCGCTACTCTGACACAAGGAAATGTTGCGGTATATTATACAAAATTGAAGAAATTGTGGGACGAGTATGATGTACTTATTACAATTCCTGCGTGTACGCGTGGAACATTGAAGGCCTTACATGATGTTGAGATGAATAGGAAGCTGATTCAGTTCCTGATGGGATTAAACGATGGTTACGAGCATGTGAGGAGTCAAATACTCCTTATGGATCCACTTCCAATGGTTAACAAAGCGTATTCTATGGTACTATGAGTGGAGAAGCAGAGATCTGTACACACCACGTTCATGGATTTATAGAATGATGTTGCTATGTTTACACATTGTTGAAATGGATCATTAGAAAGAGGAAATACTTTTGAACCTGGAGGTTTAAGCAGGGGGGAATAATGTGCCTTGGAATGGAGGTGCTGGCAGACGCACCAGGGAAGAAAAAGCACAACTAACTTGTGATCATTGTAAGGGAACATGACACGATATAAATGAATTTTTCAAACTCCATGGGTATCCCGACTGGTATAAACAGTTGCGAGATCAGAGATCCAGATCTATGGTGAATTGTGTCAAAAATGAGACAAACATGCCATTGACAGGGGATGGAACACCATATATACATTATCCTGATATAGCAGGCTTGATCCAACACAAAGTGGCTAAGTACTTAACAGAAAAGGGAGGCATGAATAATGACACGACTGACACTAAACCTTCATATGCTCATTTTGCTGATTATGGAGGTAAGCGCAGTTTACACTTTGCATTGTCATCTGTTGAAGAAATGGGAAAAGGTAGTTGGATCATAGACACAGGTGCAAGTCGGCATATGTGTAACGATTACACTATTTTATCGCATCTTACCCCAGTTAGCACTAAAAATTTTGTGATCATGCCTGATGGACCCAAAAATGGTGTAACACATATTGGGCTAGTTTCTTTGAGTCCAGAAATCACTCTTATTGAAGTTCTCTATGTCCCTTCGTTCAAATATAATTGCTTTCAGTTGCACAGCTTAATCGGAGTTGTAATCTCAGGAGTGTTTTGTTTCCATCCTTTTGTGAATTGCAGGACCTGAAGAGTAATAAAGTGTTGGCTGTGGGCAAGCTGGTTGGAACACTCTACATCCTTCATTCCCCCAAACCTGACTCTACATCACATCCCATAATCTCTGAAACAGATACATTGAATGTATCTGTTGTCAATGTCCTATTACTTTTGACACATGGCACAAACGATTAGGATATGTTTCGCCTTTTGTACTGCAACATTTACCATTGTTAAACCATTTTGTACCCCCTCAGTGATGAATAAAACATTGCCTTGTGATGTGTGTCATTATTCTAAACAATGTCGTTTACCATTTCCTAATAGTTTCATACACACAAACCATGTTTTTGATTTAGTTCATATTGACATATGGAGGCCTTACAATAAGTTTTCAGTCACAAATAATCCTTTCTTACTAACTTTGGTGGACGATTTTAGCAGAACCACATGGGTGTATCTCCTCAGCCATAAGAGTCAAGCACCACATATACTCAATACCTTTATCCAACTCATTCGAACTCAGTTTAGCAAGCCAATCAAAAACTTTTGATCCGATAATGGGATTGAGTTCCTTAGTCGTGAGTGCCAATCTATTTTCCACGCCAATGGAATTATCCACCAAACCAGTCGCACTCACACACCCCAACAAAATGGGGTGGTTGAGCGTAAACATCGACACCTTCTTGATATAGCTCGTTCCCTCATGTTTAGTCTACGGTTCCTCCTAAGTTTTGGCCCTACTCCATCCTAACCGTTGTCCACTTTATAAATCGAATTCCTAGTGCCTTACTTCCCTGGAAAACTCCCTTTGAGCGCCTTTTTAATCGTACTCCAGATTACACACGATTAAGAGCCTTTGGCTGTCTGGCTTTTGCTACTGATACACGTCCTAATAAATCTGAATTTGCTCGTCGAGCAAAGAAATGTGTCCTACTAGGGATATGTAGCTGGTAAGAAGGGCTACCGGCTGTGTGATCTAGAAACCCATCAGATATTTGTCTCTCGAGATGTGTTCTTCTCCGAGCACATTTTCCCTTTCCAATTTCTTTACAACCCCGCTCCTGAGCCTCCTCTACCTATTCCTATACTCACTGATTCTTGACCTCCTTCTTCTCCTACCACTCTCCCTTCGGCTTACTATTCTGCACCGTTGCCTTCTGCTTCATCCCTTCGGCGCAGTACCCGACCTAAACATCTACCACTCTGGCACTCTGACTACAGTATGTCATCTTCCTCCACCACCCAGCTTCCCACGGTGGCATCCGTTACTTCTCAGGCCCTTTTGGGCTCCGGGTATTCTCCTAACACATTTCCCTTCACTGTTTCTCCATTGTTTGAGTGGACTTATCGTGTTTTTTTGGCCAATCTGGGTGTTGTGCGGGAGCCTACCTCCTACTCCAGAATGGGTACGGGGCGATGATTGAAGAACTATGGGCCCTCGAAAATAATTACACATAAATTCTCACTTCTTTACCCCATGGTAAGAAAGCAATTGGGTGTAAATGGGTTTACAAGGTTAAACTCAATCCGGATGGGACAGTAGCACGTTATAAGGCGAGATTGGTTGCTAAGGGTTTCCACCAAGTCCAAGGGATTGATTTTTTTGATAGTTTCTCCCCGATTGCGAAGTTGGTTAGTGTACGCTTGCTTATTGCTTTGGCCACTGCTCGGGATTGGTCCATTACTAATTGGATATTAACAATGCCTTCTTGCATGGGTATTTGAATGAAGAGGTATACATGGTGCCTCCAATGGGATATACTAAGGATGAGGTAGGGCAAGTTTGTCAGCTTTAACGAAGCCTTTATGGCTTGAAATAGGCCTCGCGCCAATGGAACCATGAACTTTGCACCAAGATACTTGCGTATGGGTTTCGCCAATCTCCTCATGATCATTATATGTTTGTTCGTCAAGAAGATACTTCCTTTATGGCCTTTCTTGTTTACGTTGACGACATCCTTATTAAGGGAAGTTCTTTGATTGATATTGATGCCTGTAAGAGTTATTTGGATGGTTTGTTCACCATCAAGGACCTTGGCTTTGGTAAATATTTTTTGGGAGTTGAAATCGCTTGGGGTGCTGCTGTGACACACTTGAATCAACGCAAGTACGTCTTCTGCCTCCTGGGGCTAAACTTGTTGCTGATTCTGGTCCCCTCTTGGATGATCCTAATAAGTATAGATGCTTAATTGGTCGCCTTCTTTACCTTAATTTTACCCAGCCTAATATCACATATTCCGTTCAGCAACTTAGCCAATTCATCAACTCTCTACGTCTCACTCATTGGGATGCCGCTCTGCATTTGGTGAAATACCTCAAGGGTACCCCTGCTTTGGGCTTATTTTATCCGACTTCTACCTCTTTTACTCTTTCTGCTTAATTAATTGCCCAATATTATTAATTATTGTTGAATCATATATATAATTATCGGCCATGCAGTTTGTACTGGAGCGCGCGCCTACTTTATCATACAACATTCATGCGGCTCATCAACATAGGTACAAAAAAGTCCATCCTTATTATTTGTAAGTACTCTGAATTCATTACTCTTAATTTTTTCTGAATTTCTCTCCGACTTATACTGACTTGAGCGTCGGAGAGTTTTGCCTAAACAACGTAAGGGCCCATCTAATGTTTGCTGGTGCAGCAGACAAGTTCCCGTACAAAGAAATTACCAACTACGGAGAACAAGTTCGACTATTATTCAGAAACTTTAACTTGGAGTGATCTATATATTTAAGCAGCATCATTTTGGCGTTGTCTGTGGAAAATTGCCAAGACACGGAGATGCAGACAAGATCACAAGCCTATACGAACCGACTCTCAAACCATTGGTCCATGGGGCAAGGAATCAGCGAGAAGAAAGATCATCCAAAAGGCGGGAGGACAACCCTCCTCCTCTGTAAGGAAAGGCGTCGCCTCCTCTTCTCAGATGGGCTCCGCCCACTAAAGAAGTTTGATTAACACGAGAAACCCTTCAAGCTTTACTTGATGAAGTCTCCTGAAATTCTCTAAGGCATCAGGCCGCTGCTGGAGGTAATTGAGAAACCTCTCGAGCTTCGCCAGATACTAAAGACCCCAATTTAGGGGAAAAATACGGAGGAAACAAAGAGAGGGGAGAGCACAAAGAAGACCAGTAGGCCACTGGAGAGAAAGCTAGGAACATAGCTCATCGCTCGCAAGCTTACACCTACATGCAATGGTGGAAGAATCACAAGTTGTACATGCTAGTCAAGTCCACTCGCAAGCCACCGCAGTGCTGAGGAAAAGTCCACTCGCTACATCCATTCTGGCCGAACTCGTCCTATCAAGCATCAAAATCTCAAATCTCCCAGAATATGATGGAAGAGGAGATCCTCAGGAACATTTGGACAAGTTCTACGCCAAAGCCGACCTCTATGACATGACTGATGCTTCATACTGCAATGTATTCCTAACTACATTGACCAAGTGTGCCTTGACTTTGTTCAACCAGCTACAGGGCAGGTCCAAATATATGATGGTCAAACTTATGGAGAGTTTCATGTATCAATTCTCCAACAATAGGAATTCCACTAAGACCATTGCGCACTTGTTCTAACTCAAGCAAAACGAAGGAAAACCTTCGCGTGAGTATTAGAGGTGATTTGTGGAAGCCGGCAACGAAGTTACCATTGTCCAGCACAAGACATTGGATGGAATTATGTAGCAAAGTATCCATCAGGTGTGCCTTAATGAGTCATTAGTTGGGCAACATCCTGTCTCATTGAAGAAATTGTTAAGTCGTGCCGAGAAGCATAACTGAAAGAGGTCACAAAACCCAAAACCAAAAATGAGAGAAAGACTAGAGAAAATGACAAAAACCTATCTAGGAAGAATAATAGAAGAAAAAACGGGAGAAAGAGCTACAAACAAATATTCACTCCCCTAAATGCACCCGTGGCTACAATCGCTACTCAGAAGAAGGGGATCATAGAAACTTCCTGACAAATGAAAGTTAACACTGAAAGGGCACGCTCCTACCGATAATACCGTGATAGATGTCACACCACCGAGAACTATAATGTGTTGAAGAAAGAGATTGAAAAGTTGATCCAAAAAGGATACCTAAACGATTATGTGGACCAGAGCAAACTACACAAGGAGCCTGGGCATAACAAAGAAGAACTCCACCAACCTCCACCTGCTCCGAGTCGTGCGCTGAGGAAGGACTGGATACCCATGTGGTTGGAGTCATCAATGTGATCTCTGGAGGTCTGCAAGGAAAAAACGCGAGGGATGCCCTATAGGAATACAACAAAGAATGTAGAAAGCTCAGTTATGAGGCATCCCCGAAGAGAAATGTCATAGCCTGTTAAGTCAAAGGACATGCCCATCAGTTTTGGTATACAAGATTATGTTTCGCAGATCCAGGTCCCACCCCAATGCCATTTATATCTCCATCATGTTGGCCAAGTTTGTGGTCTGGAGGGTTTTAGTGGACATAAAAAGCATAGTGGATGTCATACATGAAGGCCTTTGAAAAGCTGAAGATAGATCATGCCCAAATTGTCTCGGTGACAAAGTCTTTGTTGGCTTCAAGAGAGAAGTGATCAAGTCGGCGGGAAGAATCAGTTTGCCTTTCAACTTGGAAGTGGACATTGTGCGCATAGCTACAAAGTTGATTAGTTTTCTCATTGTGGATGCTCTCTATCGCTACAACATGATCCTGGCGATACTCAACTTAAACTACTTTAGGGACATCCCCTCTATAGTCCACCTCAAGTTGAAGTTACACTCTCAAACTGGAGAAGGTGAAATTTCAAGAGACATCAACACTGCCAAGAAATGCGATGTGGCTTCTTTGAAGAAGGGCAAGCTCCCCAGAGAAGATAATAACCAAGCCTAACAACAATAAGAGCAGCGGGACTCGCCATCTCTCATTTATACTAGTTTTCTCCCCCTCACAGGGGCGTCTATCTGTTTATTTACCTTTTAGTACTAGTTCATTCCACCTATGAAGCATAAAACAATTTTATTTTAGAAGGAAATGTGTATGAAGATTCTAAGAAGCCTCCCAGCTGAATGGGAAATGAAGGTCATGGCCCTGAGACATTCAATGAACCTCACAACAACATCCAATCATGAGCTATTCTATGACCTCAAAGCCTATGAGTTCGAGCTGAGAAGAAAAGATCAAGAGGAGACAGTTGTAGCCAAAACAGCTGCACTCATAGTAATGTATGGGAAAAGAGTTGAGGTTAAAGAAGCCATTGACCAGGAGGAAATTGCCTTGATGGTTAAAAGATTCAACAAGTTCTTCAACAATAACTATAAAAGAAACAAGGTTGAATCCTCCAGGAGACATTCAACTCCCTCCAAGTCAAGGGAAGACAGGCCACCCAAGAGAGCTGAGCATCAAAAGGTCGAATATCAGAGAGCTGATAACGCAAGAACGGAAATAGCTGATCAAAGAGCTGAGAACCTGTGTTGGAACTGTAGACAACCAGGACACTTTGCTATTGACTGTCCATATCCTGTAGTCAATAAATACATGAATGAAGAAGAAAGAAGAGTCTTCAGAGAAAGAAGACAAGAGAAGAAAAATGCTATGTTGGCTGCAGAGACTGCTGAGTCAGCTAAGTCAAAAGATACAGTAGACTCAGAGAGTAGTGAAGCTGACTACTCAAGTGATTCTGAGGAAGAAGCAATGATCTATTTAATGGCTAAAGAACAAGATCAACCTGACCAAGAAGCTGAGGTACACTATAACTCATCTCACTCAGATTCTAGTAATAGTGATTGTGACACACACTCTTCATCACCCACTGATCTTTATGATTCATTAGGAAAAATGATGAAAGACTTTGAGCACATTCAGTCCTCACACACACTATTAAATGAGGAAAACAGCCAGCTCAAAAGCCATAACTCACAGCTGACTAAGGAGCTGAGTACTTTAAGTCACATAGCTGATGAGAATAAAGAGCTGAAGGCTGAGAATGCTAAACTAATAGCAGAGATAGCTGCAATAGAAAAGAGAGAAAATGATCTCAAAAATGTGATTGCTTCATTCACTAAGGCATCTAAATCATTGGATGACCTTATTATGAGCCAAAAAGTGCGTGGAGACAAGACAGGCATATGATTCAATTCCTTTATGCAAAGTCAAACTCCCAGAGTGATCTTGGAAAAAGGATCTTCAAGTAATGAAGCATCTCAAAAACCCAAGACACCAAATGTTGCACCCACATTCACTCCAAAGCACAATCAGAAACAAACTAGCCTCGGATATAAAGGAAAAGGAAAACAACTAGTTGAGTATGCTGAGAAGAAATCCAGCAGAGTGCCTCAGCAAACTCCAAACAGGAAGTACTCTGTGAAGAAGAAACAGAGCTACCAGAATCCCCAGAAGTTCTATCAAAGGAACACAAATGATGGGAATGGTAGAAACTACCCAAGACAAGGTGATTGGAATAATGTGAAATATCAGCAAAGACCTATGGAATATATGCCAAAATGGCAAAGGCCTAGAACTCAGCAAAGGTCATTCCAAAGGTAAAAGAGCTATCACCAGCACACATATGCACCCAATAACTACACTCAGAAATATCATAACTACCCAAAGAAGACAGTTGTATGAACCTAAAGCCCCCATGCAATTTGCCAAGGTGAATTATGATTATGGCACAGATAGATGGCAACCACTTAGAGTCAGATCATTTGGCTATAAGTTGGTTGGGTCATCTTACAGAACTAACCCCTCAGGACCCAGGCAAGTATGGGTACCTAAAAACTGATTTCCATGATTGCAGGTTCGGGGAACAGCTGAGTGCCAAGGAACCTGGTACATGGATAGTGGCTGTTCCAGACACATGACAGGAAACAAGAAACATCTGTCAAAATTCAAGGAGATTAGAGGTGCAAAAGTCATATTTGGAGGAAATGAAGCTCCAGGGGAAATTAGAGGCACTGGATCCATCAAGAAAAATGGATTAGAAATCACAGATGTTGCATATGTTGAAGGCCTCAACTTCAACTTGTTAAGCATCAGCCAACCCTGTGACAAGGGATATAATGTTGGATTCAATATGGGAGTGTGCCAAATTAAAGACACTGAATCGAATGAAGTAGTGTTGCAAGGATCCAAACAAAAGAATATGTATGTGGTAGATTGGTCGACTGCCACACCAAACACTTGTCTGCTAGCACAGAGTACAACCGAATCAAGTTGGCTGTGGCACAAGAAACTGAGTCATCTGAATTTCAAGACAATTAACAAGCTAGCACAGTGTTTGTGATGCATGCCAGATGGGAAAGCAGATCAAATCATCATTCAAAGAGAAGTCTAGTCCATCTTCAACAAGGATATTGCATCTGTTACATATGGACTTATTTGGTCCAGTTGAGCCCGCCAACATAAGTGAAAAGAAATACACTCTAGTAGTGGTGGATGATTATTCAAGATATACATGGACAATCTTCATGTGCAAAAAGAAGGAAACTTTGCAGAAGTTACCTCAACTGATGAGAAGAGTTCAAAATGAGAAGAGTCAAACCATTATAAAGATACGATCTGATAGAGGAACTGAGTTTGTCAATGGAATAATAACTCAGTATTGTGTTGAAAATAGTATTGCTCGTGAATTATCTGCAGCAAGGACTCCACAACAGAATGGAGTAGCAGAAAGAAGAAACAAAACTCTCAAGGAAGCTGCAAGAACCATGTTAGATGAAGTTGGATTGCCAAAAAGATTTTGTACTGAAGCCATCAATACTGCATGCTATACTCAAAATAGATGCATGATCAATAGACAACTGACAAAGACTCCCTATGAAATATGGACAGGGAGAAAGCCAAATGTTGGGTATTTTAGAATATTTGGATGTTAATGCTTCATTCACAACAATGGAAAAGACAATCTAAAGGCTTTTTATGCGAAAGCTGATGAAGGTATCTTCTTGGGATACTTACCTAAAAGTAAAGCCTACAGAGTGCTGAACAAGAGGACTATGGTCACAAAAGAGTCTATCCATGTGGTTTTTGATAAACCTAATGTAAATGGAGAACACATTGAAGAGTTAGCTGATAAGCTAAATCAGCCAACTATGCAGAAGAGTCCTTATGTTGAAGCTGAAGCTGGAGCAATCAACCAAGATGAAAATGAGATAGCTGAATCTCAAAGACAGCAGGAGAATCTGCAGCTAAATGATGATGAGAGAGTTGCTCAAGACAACACAACTGCAAGATGACTGAACCCAGCTAATTTACTCCAACCTGATGTGAGATGGCTGAGAGACCATCCACCAGAGCTAGTTATTGGAAATGTAAGAGATGGTGTAAGAACCAGATCCAGAGCTCAACGAGAAGCAATGTTCACTTGTTTTATTTCTCAAATAGAGCCAAAAGATATGTCCCAAACATTGGAAGACACACATTGGATTCAAGCCATGAAAGAAGAGCTGAATCGGTTTGAAAGAAACAAGGTTTGGGAATTGGTGCAAAGACCAACTCATCAAAATGTTATTGGCACAAAATGGGTCTTCATAAACAAGATGAATGAGGAAGGATATATGGTAAGAAACAAAGCAAGATTGGTATCCAAAGGGTATTGCGAAGAAGAAGGAATAGATTTTGATGAAACATTAACTCCTGTTGCAAGATTAGAAGCAATAAGGATGTTTCTTGCCTATGCTGCTCACAAGAACTTCATTATATATCAAATGGATGTGAAAAGTGCATTCTTAAATGGATTATTAGAAGAAGAAGTCTATATTGAGCAACCTCCAGGTTTTGAGCAGAAGACTCTTGGAGATAAGGTGTACAAGCTCAAGAAAGCTCTATATGGATTGAAACAAGCACCTAGAGCATGGTATGATACATTATCTCAATTTCTGACAGATAATGGATTCACCAAAGGTAATATGGACCGAACACTCTTAAAGATTCAAGATGAAGAAAGTATACAACTTGTTCAAATATATGTGGATGATATCATTTTTGGATCCACAAACAAAGAGCTGTGTGATAAGTTCTCAAACCTCATGCAAGGCAAATTTGAAAAGAGCATGATGGGAGAGCCAACATTCTTTCTAGTACTTCAAGTTAAACAGTTGAAGTATGGAACCTTCATAAGTCAAACAAAGTACACCAGGGTTTTAATGAAGAAATTTGGTATGGAAGAGAAGTCTTCTGTGAAAATACCAATGAATACATCAGTCAAGATGGATATGGATGCAGATGGTAAGCCTTTGGATCAAACCAGATATAGAGCACTCATTGGATCACTGCTATATTTAACAGCAAGCAGGCCAGACATCACCTTTGCAGTAGGAGTATGTGCAAGATTTCAATTTGCACCAAAAGAAAGCCATATGACTGCAGCTAAGAGAATCCTAAGATATTTGAAGGGATGCCAGGAAGTCGGCTTATGGTATCCAAAGGAAGAAGGATTCAAGCTAATTGGTTTCTCAGACTCTGACTATGTTGGATGTAGGGTTGACAGGAAGAGTACTTCAGCTACATGTCAAATGCTTGGAAACAAATTGGTTTCCTGGTTTAGCAAGAAGCAAAACTCGTAGCCACATCCGCTTGTTGAATCGAGTACATAGGCATAGCAAGGGCATTTGTTGTGCCCAAGTCTTATGGATGAGACATCAGGTGAGAGATTATGAAATTGAAGAGAAAGAGATTCCAATTATTTGTGATAACACAAGTGTTATTGCAATCACTCAGAATCCTGTGTTGCATTCAAGAACAAAGCACATTGATGTCAGATATCATTTCATAAGAGATCATGTTGAAAAGATATTCACAAGTACCTTGGAATATATCTCCACTGATAAACAGTTAGCTGACATTTTCACAAAGCCATTATGTGAATCAAGATTTGAAGAGCTTAAGCATGAGCTAGGGTTAATTGAGCTGAGTTGACACCCAGAAGACTCAATGAGAAGAGATGAAACATGGAAATATGAAAATCAGCCAAGTGAACCAGCCATATCGGAAAGTCAGCTGTAGCGAGTTAGCTGACAGCTGAGTCACTATACAAATAGAGAAAAGAAGAGTTGAGTCAGTTAAGAAGTAAGATGAGTCATTTATGAGCTAAGTGACAAAAACGCAGTCGTTTTTAATGAGAGGGAATGTTTTTAAGGATGATGTCAGCGTAATAATGATGGGTACAGTCAAAAGCTGCACAGTAAGCATATGATTGGATATAAATGTTGCCGCATTAAATGCGAGCAATTAAATGCAAATGAGACGTGCTAAATCTGAGCCGTTGATCTTGATCAATATTTCAAAAACCAAAAACACGTCTTTTCATACCCCTTATATACTCTTTCGTTCAGTTTTTCTCTCACTTAAACTGTTCATCTTTGCAAAGCAAAGAAAGCATTTTTTTTTCAAAACCCTACATGTCTTCAAAGCAAGTTCGTCAAGTTTCGACTATAAAAACTCATAAAAATGGCATCAACCTATGATTTCACTAATCTAGGCAAGCAAATCCACACCGGTTCAATAGTGGATTTCGCAGGGATGATTAAACAGGGTTCCGATGAAACCCTTGTGAAGAAAATTGCTGATAAAATCGAGAAATCTGGACTGAAACCCTTTCTCACGATGGAGTTTCAGATGACATATGTTGAAGAAGTATCACAATTCTACGTAAACGTTGAGGTGCAGGACGAAGGGATTAAATCCTCCGTCCACCGCAAGGACATTCTAATCACTGCAAATGACCTTGTGGAGCACTGTTTATTGCCATCGGAGGGCATGCCAGAGATATATGAAGCAGACGTTGATTTGGTCGCTACATGGAAGGAAGTGGCCAAACCCGAGTGTGCTGCAAAAGTTGTCTACACAGCTGATAAGAAGCTGCTGAAGGATGATTATCACAAACTGTTGGAAATCGTTGCCAAATGTGTAGACATGAAGTTTGGAAGCTTCAATCAGTTGTCTAAAACCAAGCTGATCATCATGGCTGCGATCATGGAGGAGAATAAGGTCAACTGGGTAGAATTCGTCTACAGCAGACTCTGCCAGAATGTTGCAAATAAGTCCTTCAAGGACGATGGGCCATTTGGAGGATCTCTAGGCTATGGCCTTGTAATTGGCCACCGGATGGCGGTGAAGGGTGTTCTTCTTCGACATAGAAAATCATTCCATGTTAACAAGAAGATGTTTCGGGCCAACTTGTCTGGAGCCCAGAAGAGAGCATACGCCAAGCGGGCGGACACCAGTGAGGGGGAACCAACTGACCCTGAGGAAACAGATTGTTATCTCCCCTCCGAAGAAAAGTCGCCCATGCATTGGAAAGAAAGAAAAGCGCCGCCAAAGAAGAAAGAAAATCGCACTTTTTGCCCTGCGGCCTCGAGTCACCTACCCCTGCAGCTGCGGTGGAGAAGGAATCCTTATACGTTTCCGGGGAATGAAGAAGAGAGATCGCCAAGGCGAGAGAGGCGACTGCCTCTAAGGCAACTCAAAGGCATTTACCTTCGAGGAACAGGAGAAAATAGAACCAAACATCCTCTATTGAAAACTAAGAAAAGGAGAAGAGTCACCAAGCTCACGGAGCTTGAGAAGACGGCTGAGTCTGCAACTCAACTAGAGCAAATCACTGAGACTGTGGAAGAGGTGAAGTCTCCAGAAGTGTTTGATGAAACCGCCAAATCTACTGAAGGCGATCATCAGAGGCAAGTTGAAGACCTAGTTGTGGACAGAACAACTGAAGAACAAGAAGTAGCTGAGACAACAGAATCCCCTGTCGACATGACTATATCTCCACCTGCAACAGACGCTGCTGAGGGTGAAGATCAGCAGAGTTTGCTACCCTCCATTCCTGAAAAGGAAGGGCAACAGGGAGAGGATGAAGATGATGATGTAATCATATGCTCTCCATTGTACCCAGACATCCAAAATCATCTAAGAGCATGGAGGAAATGGAAGCTGAGTCACTCTAGGGTGCAGTTTGAACACCCAGAGTTTATTGATGAGGAAGAGGAACTCTTCAGGTTTCTTGAAGTTGACACAGTCTTCGCAAGCCCACGGATGATGATAAGCGTATTAATATCGCAAATTCGGAAGGAAAAAAAAAGCAAGAGCGGTGAGGAAGCGAGAGGCTCGTGAGAAAGCCAAAGATTTGTCCTCTAACGGAACCAGCGACCATACTCATCCTTATCTTGACATACTCTCAGACAGTGAGGAGGACATGGATCCTATTGCTGCACAAGAAAAGTTGGATATACAGCAAGCCATGCTGGAATGCACACTGATGCATGAGAAAGAGCTGATGGAAGGACCAGAAGAGTCTTCCAAATCACAAATTGATCCGTTGGGAGTGGTGCAGCAGATTGCCACAGTTATTGCTGCAACCACTTCCTCAGCTTATTAAGAAGACGGATGTAAGGGAACTGGCGATGACACTGGGAACTTGGGCACCCAAGTTGAGCCAAACCCTATTGAAGGTGTCTTACCACCTGCCCCCACGACTGAACACTCATTTGACAAAGCCGGGAGTCTGGAGCAGAGTGACCCCAACATAAGTCACTCAGATGGTGAGCCAGCTGAGGGGGAAACTCACTCCACTGCAGCTAGGTCGGAGGATGCTGCAGATGAATCCACTCTGAATCTAAGAGGCGAAGTGGAGAAGGAAAAAGAAATTGAACCAGAGCAAGTTGTCACCGACTCGGCGATTAAGTCTATCTTAGCCGAAGTGCCAACGGCTCGCGAGGCGGAGGACGCCAGCTGCCGATGCGATCGAGGCGCAGATGGATCTACCCGGGAGTTAACACTGGCATCGAAAGTGCAATCCACGGAGTTGAGACTCCTATGGATGCCATCTACGCGAGAAGACCCTAAGACATGCGCCGCTGTCGAAGGGATTGTACAGCCCCGCCTTGATTGAGACTGCAGGAGGTAATGAATGCCTAAGGGAGGTTGAGACTTCCCTAGGTAAAAATCAAGGAGATAAGAGCATTCTTCAGACCATAATTGCTGATTCAGAGGAGGAAATCAATGCTCTTCATGACTCCCAGGATGATCATGATACAACCTTCCTAGGATCTGCAGATGAAGTTGAGTCTACCGCAACTGCACATTAAAAAGACTCAGCTGAGGACGCTCTACCAAGTACGAGCAAGCCAGACCTCAAGGCTACTCGTCAAACATTCAATTTTGATGATGAGCCAAGCCTTCAAGACTCATCATCTTACGATGACGTTGATGGTGCAGCTGAGGAACAACAAATTCATTTAGCGAGAATCATCGAGGCCGAAGAAGGTTAATTAAGGCAGTGAGGCTCGTCAGTGCCAAATACCTTACCAAGGCCCAGCTAAAACCGAGTCGTCTGCGCAGGCTCCCAAAGCTACAGCAAACTACACTCAACCGGGCGCATCACAGGAACGAGTAACAGTGGAATCTATACCGTATATCCGTGATGATGCATTTGAATAAAATTTCCCTTTCTCTATTGAGCTACATGAACTTGATGAAGAAAGCGGCTCGAGAAGCGACGCTCAACGCCGACTGACCCGATTATTCCCACGATATACTATCGTCCCAGCAGACTTTGTTTTTGAGGCCGCTTGGCCGCCAGCGGAGACCGAGGTGACAACTGAGGTACGAGATGTCTTCAAAACAATCTTTGCAGAGATTGAGAAGATAGAACGACACCAGGCCACATTAGATATGCGGCTAGACAATAGGGATGCCAATTTTACAGCCGATCTGCGCGGAATAGTGGTTAGAATCAGGGAATGGTGTCAACAACAGCGTACAATGCGACTAGAACAAGTCAGATATTTCAAGGCATTGTACAACAAAATAATGTTGATCTGGAGCGCTGATAATGCTGACATGAAGAGGACGATGCAAGAAAATATTGACAGAATGCATACCTCCCACAACACTAAAATGGAATTGCTGCGATAATTTCACAAGAAAGAACTTCTGCGCATAGAGGAAAATATGAATAACAAATTCAGCCTTCTTATGGCTGAAATAAAGCTGGTGGCATCCGAATCTAAAGCCACCCACTCAGAATTTCGTACAGCATACTCCGCAGCAGACTCAAGCAAAACTCAGCTATCCGCCGCCTAGATTTTATGCTTGCTGGCATGTTCCCAGGGGTTCCTTTCTCCTTTGATGATGCCAAAAATGGGGAAGAGGAATACCTGAAGATGTTGAAAGGGTCAGCGGATGAGAAAGAGAAGGACGCAGCTGTTGAGAAGAAGAAGAAAACAATAGAAGAACAGAAGAAAGAAAAGGGAAAAGCAGTTGAGGGGGAAGGTTCAAAGGATATGACTCTAATGTTTGTTGAAACCCCTCAACAAGGCCTTGTCATAGCTGACATAATAAGAAAACTTCCAACTCTCTTTGCCCAACGCTCTCTTTGTACCGATGACTGAGAAGAGAAAAATTGTAGAAGCAGGGATGAAGGAGGTCGAAGGAAAAATGGATGCCCGTGTGATGGATATATTGAAATAATACGGAGGCATTCCGGCAGGTAAAGACACAGATGCCATTCCAGATGACAGAGACAAGCCACGATCAGTGGAAGAATTTAAAATGCTCGAATCCGAGGGATACTTCAAAAATATGTCCATAGCCTAAGCCTGTGACTTGTTTTGGGAGAAAGGTCTAAAGCTATGTGAAGAAGCTGATAGGCAGCAGACTACAAGCAGCCACTCAGCTGGTAAGAAGAAGACTTTAGTACAATATATGCCCAGAGGAAGAGGAAGGAGTGGTGGAGGCAGAGGTTTTTGAACTATACCTCTACCTAAAAACATTGAATATGTAAATCCGGGCAAGAAGGGAAGGATCTACTGGGCTAGATATGATGAAGTAGCCAACCGAGAAGTGGCTAGGAAGAATGCTGACTATGTCAAAAGGATTGAAGAAGAGAACAAAAGGCAAGATCAGCTGTGGGAAGAAAGGCAAGAAAGAAAGCAAAGAGACGATGCAGCGAAGAGAGCATACGAAAGGAAGAAGGCTGCTGAAGAAGATAAGAAATGAAAGAAACCAGAGGACGACGGAGCTGAAGAAGAAAGAAGGAGGCAGCGAAGGCGATGAAGTGTTGCTGTCCACCCCTTCATGTATTTTATTGTTGTAAATACATATGTATGTAAGTCTTCTGTACGATGAATAAAAATTGTGTAATTTCTATATTTGCGTAGATATAGTCTGCTATGTTTGCTATGATACAGATTGTAAACAACTTTGTAAAGGACAAGAATGTTATGATCAATAAAAACATTGATTGTACGCATACATTCTCTGTTACTACATTGTCAGTATGTATCTTTGATGCTTACATTTTGTTTGTATGTTTTAAGTATTGACATCATCAAAAAAGGGGAAATTGTTGGGAAATTTACTGTTTAGATTTTGATGAATGCCATGTAAAACTTAGACTAGAAAGTTGGCACCCCATTTTCCTTGTAATTTGCATTGTAATAGATAGGGCTATATAAGCTGAGTGAAGCAGCTATGGCTGGATATACAAGAAGTCAATCAAGATCGAAATAAAGACTCATTGTGAAACATCCGAGTATGGCAAAGAGGAGAAGTCAAGAACTCGATGAAGGAGTATCACCGGGATACGTTGTGTGAAGTGTCATCAAGTCAACTAAAAAGCCAAGTCTCAAGTTGAAGTGACGGATGAGTCATCCATTGATTGGAAGCTAACTCAAGTCACCTAGGGAAGTTAGAGAAGCTATGAGTCAAGTCAAGACAATCGAAAAGAATCCGTTGTACGTAAATCAAGAAGCTTACTTAAATAAGTAATACTTCCATGCTGCCATGTCTGAAAGTGTTCAGTCCCAGAAGCGTGCAAAAGGAATAAACCAATGGGAAGCACTGCACCTCGATCGTGTCAGACTCTGAAAAGCTGAACATTCATTTAATACGAGGAAATGTCAACATCAAGGACTACAACATGACAAGCCAACGAACACAAGTGACTTTTGAAAATCAACCTATCTCTTCAACGGGCAGATTATTGAAAGTTCACTATAAAAGGCTGAGGAATCACTTTGAGAAAATGTTACCTTGAATACCTGAACCACGAGCAATCAAGCATTTATTCACACTGTAACCTGCAAAATATTCTCAAGTTATTCAAGCAAACCCTGAAGCCTAAATTTCGAAGGGAATCGATCCAACACCAAGCTGTGAAGGAAAGACAACTTCAAACTATTGAAGAGGAAACTTTTGAAGAATCAAAAGGGGTCTACATTCTAAGGAGGATTCTAGGAAGGTTCAAGGTCGAACCAGTCTCAAGTTATTGGAGGGCATCGTAATCAAATCCAAAAAGCTTGAGCAAGTGAGCTGAAGTAGCAAGGCAAAGTGCCGCCCGTGAAGAAGCCGAGTCGGACGAGAAGCCATTTGTGTGACCAAGGCATCTCGACCGATTCCCAAAGGTTCAAGTCGATTGTGTGATCAAGACTTGTATCCGGGTGATAACCACTTTGTACGATCAACACTTAGTGGATTCCTCTAGGAGTTGGAGAAGAGAGGAGTAGAAGAATTACCCCATCTTGAACCTCTATAAAAATCATTGTGTCATTTACATTTCATCATTTTTATTTCTGCATATCATTTTATATCTGCTGATAATTTGCTATCCAACCGATAATTAACAAAGTGCTAAAACCAAGTGTTAAAATCAAAGTTTAATCAAATTCAAGGGTGTTAAGTCTTCCGCTGAAAATCTCATCGTATCCAAGTTCGGTATTAAACTAAGCAGCTGTGTTATTCTATCAACAGCTCAATTGATGAGAATCCATGCACGAAGGATCCAGTAACAGTGCTAGTTGGTCCGATAACATGGGCTCGAGCAAGGAAGTTTAAGGATGCGCTCAATGGGTTGATTCAAGTCGTACAAAAGGAGGCCGAGAGTGCATTGCCAATAGAGGAAGAGGTTCGGGTGGTCCAGTTGATTGGCATCATCGACATTACGGAGTCCACCTTAGATTGAGCAAGCTAAGGATGCCGAGAATACGAGTCACCTTGTGTCTTGGATACATTGTAATCAAGTCTCATTAGTGTCTTGTGTTCGATTATCTTAGTTAGTTGTAATTTTCAATTATTTTGTAGTTGTTTTGATGTTTGGAGGCCAAGAAAACCTTTATGGCCGCGTCTTAGGTTGTTATTTTGAGTTCGGGACGAAAAGGAGGTCGAAACAGGGCATGCGCAGGACAACACGGTCTGGCCGTGTTCACTGACACGGCCGTTCTTTGCAGCACCACCTAGCCGTGTCGATGAAACACGAACGTGCTATATTGGTTGGGTTAGAGTTCGAGTTCCAGAGCGCAACACAGCCTGGCCGTGTCAGGAAACACGGTCGTGTTGTGAGAGGAGATTTTTTCCCGGTTGGCAGAGCACACGGCCGTGTCGTGGGGCGCTGACTTCACTTTTTCGTGTTTCTTTTTTCAGTTTTTGAGTTCCCTTTTTCGATTTAAGTTGTTTCCTAGTAGGATTAGGGTTTGGATCCCTTATAAGGGTGAACACTTATTGTTTCTCATTAATCAATCAATACAATTAATCTTTTACCCTCAAATTTGAGTGTTTCTCCAAGTGCTTCAAGATTCGAGTTCTTGTTGCAATTATCGACTTATCAGGCAATAATTCATAATTGCTTGTGGCGTCTTTGCATACCGAGGTTCTTGCTTTACTAATCAACGGGTCGAGGTTTCCACCAATTTAACCGAACTAGTGAAGATCTTGGGTTAACAACGTATTGTTGTTGGGTCGTATGGGCAGTTGTTGATGCGGTTCACATCAGTTGGTAATCAGAGCCATCTAGCAAGGTTAAGTCTATCCTTGTTCTTTAATTTTTGCTGTTTTCCAGAATTTCTCATAAACCCTAGTTCTTGAAGGGTAAAAAAAAAAGAAAAATTCGAACTGCACAAAAAAAATCAGCGGGTTAAGAATCTAAACTGCGTGAAAAAAAAACGAAAATTCTGGAAAATTCGAAAATTTAAACCCTAGTCTTCAATTTCATCTCTTTACGATCCATTGATTGGTTTGGTAATTTTCTTGGTGTGTTGAGGCATACTTGCGACTATCTGATTGGTTTAGAATCGTGACAAGTGCGGGTACCTGGGGATTGTGAGTTGAGTAATACACGAGCGTATAGACGTGAGGTGAGTGATTTAAGCATGACAGACGAAAACCGACAACAATTTGAGAAGCTTAATATGGAGGCACTTGCAAGCTTCATGAAGAAAATAATGATCGAAACATACAGGAATCCAGGGAGGCGCCGAAAATAGAGGAACCTGCTACTAGGGCGCGGAGGCCGAGGAGGTTCGAGTTAGAGGAGTGGGTAGACGAGATTGATGAGTTTGATTCCGAAAGAGAGCAAAATTATAATCCGGGTAGAGGTCGGCGCAGAGATAGGGGTGATCGGGGATGTGAGGATAGCAATTTGAGTAACATCAAAATGCAAATCCCCTCGTTCCAAGGGAAAAGTGATCTGGACGCCTATTTGGATTAGGAAAGGAAAATCGAGAATGTGTTCGATTGCCAAAATTATTTCGAGTTGAAAAAGGTAAAATTGGCATCAACTGAGTTCTCGGATTACGCAAGTGTGTGGTGGGATCAACTAATGGTCTCTAGGAAGAGAAACGGCGAGCGGCCACTTTCTATATGGGAGGAGATGAAGAGTTTGATACGATGCCATTTTGTTCCAAATCACTATTATAGGGGCGTCTATCAAAGGTTACAGAGGTTGACTCCGGGTTCGTAGAGTGTGGAGGACTACCACAAGGAGATGGAGATGCTTATGGCAAGGGCAAATATCCATGAGGACCCGGAGGTGACTATGGCCAGGTTCATCGCGGGTTTGAACACGCCCATTGCAGATGCCGCGACCTACATCACTGTGTCGATCTCTAGGAGATGGTGCATATGGCGGTGAAGGTGGAGCAACAACTCAAGATGAGGGGTTTCAACCGACCAACACCTAACTCTAACTACAATGTATGGAAGTCAAACACCAACAAAAAGGAGGAGCAGAGTTCGAAGGTGGCGGATCAAAGGGGGAGGGCACCCGAGCCTAAACCCGCATGTAAAACTAAACCCTCTATTGCTCGCACAAGGGATATTAAATATTTTAAATGTCATGGATTTGGGCATATAGCGAGTCAATGTCCAAATAAGAGAGTGTTGGTGTTGCACGAGAATGGGGACATGGAGTCAGAAAGTGAGGGAGAGCAGGATTATAGTGATATGCCAGAGTTGGAAGATATTCCGGAGGTGTTAGAGGCGGTGAAGGGGGAGTCTTTATCATTGGTGTCTCGGAGGGCGCTGAGTATTCAGCCTAAGTCAGATGAGGAGTCCAGCGAGAAAACATCTTTCATACAAGGTGTTTTGTCAATGGAAAGGTGTGTAGTGACAATAAAGCACCCACAACCTTATAAGTTGCGGTGGAGCGCTATTTCGTGGGGAGATGCGAATAAATAGATAGGCGAAAGTGGCATTTCAAATAGGGGGATATAAGGATAAGGTGTTGTGCGAGGTGGTGCCGATGCAGGCGGGGCACATTCTGTTGGGTAGACCATGGCAATTTGACAGGAGGGTGCAACATGACGGCTACACCAACCAGTATACTCTTGTTCACAATCAAAGGCGATTTGTACTTCTTCCTTTAACTCCAAAAGAAATTTATGAGGATCAAGTGAAATCGAGAGTGGGAGAGATAAAAGAAAATGAAAGTTTGGCTAGTGAGCATAAAAATCAAAATAAAGCCAAGAAAAAAGAGAGCTTGAGAGAAAACAAGAGTGAGGGTCCGACTAAGGGTAGAAGTGAGGTTCGAGAGATAGCCAGGAAAAAGGAGAGCAATAATTTTGAGAGGGACGGAAAACAAAAAAAGGGGAGGGACGGCCATGAGGTAAGAAACGAGGGAAAAATAAGTTTGATGGCAAAAATGAGTGACCTTATGAAAGCCACCACGAGTGGTTGTTCGATGATACTTTTGGTTTACAAAGGCACTTATTTATCTACTGACAATCTTAACCCCGATTTGCCTAGTTCTGTCTTGTCTTTGTTGCAGGAGTTCGAGGATGTATTTCCAAACGAGATGCCGGATGGGTTACCGCCTATTCGAGGGATTGAGCATCAGATTGATTTCATTCCGGGTGCATCACTACCTAACATGCCGGCGTACAGAACTAACCCGGAGGAGACAAAAGAGTTGCAGCGGCAGGTTGATGAGTTGCTAAGAAAGAAACTCATCCGGGAAAGTATGAGTCCTTGTGCGGTTCCAGTACTACTAGTTCCGAAGAAGGATGGGTCTTGGAGGATGTGTGTGGATTGTCGGGCTATTAATAACATCACTATCAAGTAACGGTATCCCATACCTCGGTTGGATGATATGTTAGACGAGCTCCATGGTTGTAGCATCTTCTCCAAGATAGATTTGAGGAGCGGGTACCATCAGATTCGGATGCGAGAAGGGGATGAGTGGAAAGCGGCCTTTAAGACGAAGCATGGGTTATATGAATGGTTAGTCATACCTTTTGGGCTAACCAATGCACCTAGCACGTTCATGAGACTCATGAACCATGTTTTGAGAGCTTTCATTGGTAAGTTCGTCGTGGTTTACTTTGATGATATTCTCATTTATAGTAAATCACTGTATGAACACTTGGATCATTTGAAGGTCGTCTTAGAGGTATTGAGAAGAGAGAAGTTGTATGCAAACATCAAGAAGTGCATATTTTGTTCGGAGCAGTTGATATTCTTGGGGTTTGTAGTGAGCTCAAAGGGAATCACAGTGGATGAGGAGAAGATTAAAGCTATCCAGGACTGGCCTAAACCCACATCGGCCAGTCAAGTGCGTAGTTTTCATGGACTTGCAAGCTTTTATTGGAGATTTGTGCGGGATTTCAATACTATCGCAGCACCATTGATGGAAACTATTAAAAAGAGTGTTGCGTTCCAGTAGGGCGAAGCCCAAGACAAGGCATTTGAGTTGTTGAAGGAAAGGCTAACACATGCGCCTTTGCTAGCATTGTCGGATTTTACCAAGGTCTTTGAGATCGAGTGTGACGCGTCGAGGGTTGGAATCGGCGCCGTACTAATGTAAGAGGGGCAACCAATCACATTCTTCAGCGAAAACCTGAGTGGGGCGGTCTTGAACTATCCGACATACGACAAGGAGTTGTATGCTTTGGTCCGGGCCTTGAAAACGTGGCATCACTATTTGTGGCCGAAGGAGTTCATAATCCACACAGGTCATGAGTCCCTAAAGTATCTTAAGGGGCAGCAAAAGTTGAACAAGCGACATGCCCGTTGGCTCGAATTCATCGAGACATTCCCATACATCATCCGGGACAAGCGAGGTAAAACTAATATTGTAGCAGACGCATTATCTTGAAGGTACACTCTTATCTCGACTTTAGATGCTAAAATCCTTGGATTTGAACATATTAAAGAGTTGTACTTGCATGATCTTGATTTTTTTGAGACGTTTGTTGCATGTGAGAAGGGGGCAGAGGGTAAATTTTATAAGCATGATGGGTTTTTATTTCGGGAGGATAAATTGTGCATTCCTGAGTGTTCTTTAAGAGACTTACTAGTGAGAGAATCGCATGGTGGGGGTCTTATGGGACATTTTGGGGTGGTCAAAACGTTAGCAGTCTTACAAGAGCATTTCTATTGGCCACATATGAATCGAGATGTTGAGCGTATTTGTAGTAGATGTGTTACTTGTAGACAAGCTAAATCCCGGGTCCAAAATCAGGGATTGTACACGCCCCTACCTATTCCAATGGCACTTGGGTTGATATTTCTATGGACTTTGTTTTAGGGCTCCCAAGAACTAAACATGGGTCCGATTCTATATTTGTTGTCGTAGATCGTTTTTCAAAGATGGCACATTTTATCCCATGTCATAAAACTGATAATGCATCTTTGATTGCAGATTTGTTCTTTAGAGAGGTTGTAAGGTTGCATGGTATGCCTAGAACCATTGTGTCGGATAGGGATTCTAAGTTCTTAAGTTACTTTTGGAAGACCTTTTGGGGGAAATTGGGGACTAAATTGTTATTTTCTACTACTTGTCACCCCCAGACGGACGGTTAAACGGAAGTAGTCAATAGGAATTTGTCTACATTGTTAAGGGCTATTATTAAAAAGAACATTAAAACTTGGGAAGAGTGTTTACCGCATGTGGAGTTCGCTTATAATCGTGTTGTGCATTCTGCATCAAAGTTTTCACCATTTGAACTCGTTTATGGTTTTAATCCGCTAACCCACTTGGATTTATCAGATTTACCTATTTCTGAGCATGTTAACTTAGATGGCCAGAAGAAAGCTGATTTTGTGAAACAGCTACTTGAGAAAGCAAGGCTCAACACCGAACGGCGAACAGAGCAGTAGACGGTACAGGCTAACAAGAATCGAAAGAAGGTGGTGTTCGAACCAAGCAATTGGGTTTGGGTGCATATGCGGCCCGAACGTTTCCTGGCACATCGGAAGTCCAAGTTGCAGCTGCAAGGGGATGGACCGTTTCAAGTGCTCGAGCGAATCAATGATAATGCATACAAGATAGACCTACCGAGCGAATATGGTGTTAGTGATTCTTTCAATGTTGCTGACCTTAGTCCTTTTGATGTCAATTCGGATTTGAGGACAAATCCTTCTCAAGAGGAGGGGAATGATGAGAATCCATGGACGAAGGATCCAGTAACAGTGCCAGTTGGTCCTATAACACGGGATCGAGCAAGGAAGTCTAAGGATGCGCTCAATGGGTTGATTCAATTCGTACAAAAGGAGGCCGAGAGTGCATTGCCAATAGAGGAAGAGGTTCGGGTGTTCCAGATGATTGGCGTCATCGACATTACGGAGTACACCTCAGACTAAGCAAGCTAAGGATGCCGAGAATACGAGTCACTTTGTGTCTTGGATACATTGTAATCAAGTCTCATTAGTGTCTTGTGTTCGATTATCTTAGTTAGTTGTAATTTTCAATTATTTTGGAGTTGTTTTGATGTTTGGAGGCCAAGAAAACCTTTATGGCCGCTTCTGAGGTGTTATTTTGAGTTCGGGATGAAAAGGAGGTCGAAATAGGGCATGCGCAGCACAATACGGTCTGACCGTGTTCACTGACACGCCCGTGTCGCGGGGCGCTGACTTGACTTTTTCGCGTTTTTTTCCAGTTTTTGAGTTTCCTTTTTCGAGTTAAGTTGTTTCCTAGTAGGATTAGGGTTTGGATCCCTTATAAGGGTGAACACTTATTGTTTTTCATTAATCAATAAATACAATTAATCTTTTACCCTCAAATTTGAGTGTTTCCCCAAGTGCTTCAAGATTCGAGTTCTTGTTGCAATTATCGACTTATCAGACAATAATCCATAATTGCTTGTGGCGTCTTTGCATACCGAGGTTCTTGCTTTGTTAAGCAACGGGTTGAGGTTTCCACCAATTTAACCGAACTAGTGAAGATCTTGGGTTAACAACGTATTGTTGTTGGGTCGTATGGACAGTTGTTGCTGCGGTTCACATCATCAATTGAGTCTGTTGAGTGGCTAACTCTGCTGGTCAACTAACTTAGTTGTCCCTCAAGGACATAGCTGTGAAATTAATTCTGTTATTTTAAAAGGACTAAAATCGAAAAGTTGTTAAGTTTTATTCAATCCCCCCTTCTAAACCTCACTCACACCCCTTGGGACCTACAAGACTGTTTCAGCACTTCATGAACGCGGGCATCCTGCTTTTTGGAGAACTCCTCAAACCCTGCTTCAATGTGTTAGATAAATGTTTTTATCATGATTTGATGATTTTGTTTAATTTGTGTTTTTATACCAAAACAATGTTTCCAAATGTTGTCCAAATACTCCCGTTCGATATAAAATGTTTTTACTAAAGTCTCGGAGTATTTCTTGAAGTTTATTTTCGACGAAAATTGGACAACACTTCTGTGTCGTGTTGGACCGATCGCCATATAGGGCATCCTGTGTATGAGTTGAGTTTTAAACAGAAAACGGGACGGACGAAAAATAGTGGAGGGCGATCGGTCGACCCGGAGGTCGACCGGTGTGGGCAACCGGTCGATCTTAGGGCGACCGATGCCTGATTGTGTTTGAAAGAAGAGGATGCTACTCCCAGACCAGCTATGGTTGAAAAACCAAGAGCTGAATGGACAAATGATGACAGGAAAAGATATAACTTGGACAACGTGGCCAAGGACATTCTTTACAAAAACGTGGACAAAGCCATGTTCAACAAAGTCAAATCATGCAAAACAGAAAAAGAAATCTGGGATAAGCTAACCTTGATTTGTGAAGGCTCAGAGCAAATCAAGGAAAATAAACTATATGTTGCTATACAGAAATTTGAAAATTTCAAGATGCTTGCAGGAGAAACCTTGGATCAACTGGATGATCCGTTCACAGAAATTACTAATGAACTATCTGCACTTGGAAAAGAATATACACAGAAGGAAATGTGTATGAAAAATCTAAGAAGTCTCCCAGCTGAGTGGGAAATGAAAGTCATGGCCTTGAGACACTCCATGGACCTATCAAACACATCCAACCATGAGCTATTCTCAGATCTCAAAGCCTACGAATTTGAGCTGAGAAGAAAAGACCAAGAGGAGACAGTTATGCCCAAAATAGTTGCTCTAATTGTTGAGGATGGCAAGAGAGCTGAGGTCAACGATGTCATTGACCAAGAGGAGATAGCCCTGATGGTTAAAAGGTTTAACAAGTTCTTCAACAAGAATTACAAGAGAGGCAAAGGTGAATCCTCCAGAAGACACTCAGCTCCCTCCAAGTCAAGGGAAGATAGGCCAACCAAGAGAGCAGAGCATCAAAAGGTTGAGTATCAAAGAGATGACAATCCAAGAATGGAAAGAACTGATCAAAAGGTGGAGAATCTATGCTGGAACTGCAGGCAACCAGGTCACTATGCCATTGATTGCCCATATCATGTAGTCAACAAATACAGGAATGAAGAGGAAAGAAAAGTCTTTAGAGAAAGAAGACAAGAGAAGAAAAAGGCAATGTTGGCTGTAGAGACTGTTGGGATAGTCAAGTCAAAAGACACAGCAGACTCGAAGAGTAGTGAAGCTGTCTACTCAAGTGACTCTGAAGAAGAAGCCTTGATCTATCTAATGGCCAAAGAACAAGACCAACCTGACCAAGAAGATGAGGTACACTCCAACTCATCACACTCAGATTCTAGTGATAGTGATTGTGACACACACTTCATCACCCACTAATCTTTATGATTCATTAGGCAAAATGATGAAAGACTTTGAACACATTAAATCCTCACACACACTACTAAATGAGGAAAGCAGCCTACTCAAAAGCCAAAACTCACAGCTGACTAAGGAGCTGAGTACTCTAAGTCACATAGCTGATGAGAATAAAAGTCTAAAGGTTGAAAATGCTAAGTTAATAGCAGAGATAGCTCCTATAGAAAAGAGAGAGAGAGGATGACCTCAAAAATGTGATTGCCTCATTCACTAAGTCATCTAAATCCATGGATGATCTTATTATGAGTCAAAGAGAATGTGGAGATAAGACAGGCTTATGATTTAATTCCTCTATGCTATGCCAAGCTCCAAAAGTGATTTTGGAAAAAGGACCTTCAAGTAATGAAGCATCTCAAAAATCAAAAACTCCAACCAGCCAGTTGAGTGTCTTTGAGAGGGCGGTGAGAAGAAATCCAGCCGAGTTCCTTAGCAAACTCCAAACAGGAAATACTCTGTAAAGAAGAAACAGAGCTACCAAAAGCCCCAGAAGTTCTATAAAAGGAACACATATGATGGGAATGGTAGAAAGTACCCAAGCCAAGCTGATTGGAGTAATGTGAACTATCAGCAAAGACCTATGGAATATAAACCTAAATGGCAAAGGCCTAGAACTCAGCAAAGGCCATTCCAAAGGCATAAGAGCTATCATCAGCACACATATGCACTCAGGCACTATCCTCAGAGATATCACAACTACCCAAACAAAGCAATTGCTAAAACACATACACAGGTGTAGGTCCCAAGGGGTGTAAGTGTAAGGTTTAGAAGGGGGGGTTGAATAAACCTTACCAAATTTTCGATTTAGTCCTTTTAAATCTACAGAGTTGATACTACACAGTTGTGTCCTTGATGGATAGTCAACTTAGTCACTCAGTAGAGTTAATCACTCAACAAACTCAACTGAGCTGTTGGTGGAATAACTCATTTGTTAGCTCTAAATTAACTTGATTTGTGTTTTTGTTTTTTTGGAAGACTTAACACCCTTAAGTTTGATTAAGTAAGAGTTTAGTGCTTGGTTTAGTACTTATAATTTATCAAGTGGATAGCAAATTTATGAGATATAAGCGATTGAAATTGCAAGAATTAAAGTCTTTGAAATGTAAATGACACAATGAAATTTTTATAGAGGTTCGAAGATGGGGTAATTCTTCTACTCCTCTGTTCTCCAACTCTGGAGGAATCCACTAAGTAATGATCGGTTTACAAAGTGGTAATGAGTCCGGATACAAGTCTTGATCACACACGGTGACTTGATCCTTTGGGACTCGATGAGACGCCTTGATCACTCGGTGGCTTCTCGTGCGACTCGCCTTCTTCACAGGCAGTTGCGCTTGCTACTCTGACTCACTTGCTCAAGCTCTTTGGATTTGATCACGAAGCCCTCCAAAAGCTTAAGACTTGGCTCAACCTTGAACCTTCCTACGGTGAAAAAAAAAAAAAAAAAAAAAAAAAAAAAAAAAAAAAAAAAAAAAACCTTGAACCTTCCTACAATCCTTCCTGGAATGTAGACCCCTTGTTTTCAGATAACTTCATCTTCAACTGATTGAAGTTATCTTTCCTTCACAAGTGAGTGTTGGATTAATGTTCTTCGTAATGTAGGCTTGAGGATTGAGAATATTTCAGTTTTTCTAATATGCTTGTATATCTCACATATGTGTCATCTATGTATATCACATTTCTCAAACAAACTCCTCGGCCTTTTATAGTGAACTTTCAAAAATTTGCCCGTTGAAGAGATAGGCTTATTTTTGAAAGTCACTTCTCGATCGTTGGCTTGTCTTGTTGCGAGTTCTTGGAATTGCCATTTCCTCGTATGAATTGTTCTTTCACCTTTTCGAGTTCGACACGGTGTAGTGCTTCCCATTCGTTCGTTCCTTTTGCACGCTCGGGACCGAGCACTCGGGAAAGGTGGTATGGAGATATTACTTGTTTAAGTAATTCTATTGATTTACGTGCAACGGATCTTTTCTGATTATCTCGACTTGATTGCATTTCCTTGCTTTCCCCAGGTGACTTAGAGTCGACTTCCAATCATGGATGACTCTTCCGTCACTTCAACTTGAGACTTGGCTTTTCTTGAGTTGACTTGGTGATGCTCCACTGCATCTGTTTGCTTCTTGATAGAGTTCCCATCTACTCTTCTTTGCCATACTCGGTTGTCTCGCAATGAGTCTTCCTTCAAGTCTTGATTGTCTTCTTGCATGTTAGGGCGTAGCTAACTTAACTCACTTGGCCACTCTATTTATTACAATGCATTATACTGACAAAAGAATTGGGGTGCCAACTTTCTATTCTAAGTTTTACATGGCATTCATCAAAATCTAAACAATAAAATTCCTAACAATTTCCCCCTTTTTGATATATGCCAAAACTTAAACCATACAAAAATGCAAATAACAAAGATACATACTGAGATAGTGTATTGACATAGAATGTATCTTGTGAGAATCAATCTTTTTATTGATCATATCATTCTTGTACTTAACACAATGTTTACAAGGTGTATCGAGCATATAATTGTCTACACAGAGAAATAAAGAATTTCTGACTTTATTACGGAAGACTTACATTGTATGTATTTACATAGTGAAATACACGAAGGGTTGGACAAAGCAACACTTCATCTCCTTATTTGTCTCCTTCTTTCATCTTGTTCAAGATCTTCTTCTCTTCTTCTCTTTTTTCGTCATCATTTGCCTTCTTTTTCTTTTCATATGCCTTCGGCAGCCTTCATCTTTTCTTATTCTTTCTGTCTCTCTCCCGCCATAGCCGAGTTTGTCTCTTGTTTTCTTCTTCTATTCTTTTTGCATACTCGGCGTTAGTTTTAGCCACTCGCAAATTTGCCACTTGATCAAGCCCAGCCCAAGTAGATCCCTCATTTCTTTCCGGATCTACGTATTCAATATTCTTGGGCGAGAGGCCTAGGTCCAAGCTTCTTCCTCCACTATCGCTTCTTCCTCTACGGGCGCGTATCGATCGGGTCTTGGGGTCTTTTCCTTGACTCGGTGAGTGACCGGCAGAGTGACGGCCAGTAGTCTAGGTCGTCTCACTGTCGGCTTCTTCACATAATGTGAGACCCTTTTCCCAAGATACAAGTCCCAAGCTTGAGCCATAGACATATTTGCAAAGTATCCTTGATTCGAGCGTTTTGAATTCGCCAACCGATCGTGGCTCTGTCCCGACATTTGAAATGGCATAAGTGTCTCTGTCTCTTTGGAATGCCTCCGTGTTCTTTCAAGATGTTCATAACTCGGGCATCCATTCTTCCTTCCACTTCCTTCATCCCCGCTTCAATTGTTTTTCTCTTCTCGGCCCATAGATACGCAGAGTGTTGGAGTAAGAGTCATGGGGAGTTTCTTCGCTTATAATGTCATTTGTGACAGGACCCTGTTGAGGGGTTTGTGCAATCATCAATGTCATATATTTTGATCCTTCCCCCTCAACAAGCTTTCCTTTCTTTTGTTTTAAGACTTCCTCGGTGATTTTCCCTTCTCGGCCTACTCCTTTCTTTTTAGCTTGATTTTCTTTGCTTTAAGGTATTCCTCTTCCCCCTTTTTGGCATCATCAAAGGATAGAGGAACCCCGGGGAACATCTTTGGCAAGCATGAAGTCGAGCTCTGCGGATAGTCGAGTTTCGCTTCAAGTCTTCTGCGTTGTAAGCAAAGACGGAATTCGAATCGAGTAGCGTTGGACTCTTTGAAATCGGCTTCATCTCGGCCCATGAGAAGGCTGAATTTTCTAGTCATGTGTTCTTCCAAACGCATTTCGTAGATCATTCGTATTCTCGCTCATGCGAAGAGCTTTATCTCGGCGATATGAGCTTCATGCATGTGCTCAATATGTTCTCTCACTTCGTTTTTGCATCATCAAGCATTTTCGGCTCTCTCCACACTAGCGACTTGTTGAACAATGTCCTGAAGTATCTCACTTGTTCCACACGCATTGTTTTTTGTTGTTGCCACCATTCCCGATTCTCGTTATTATGCCTCTCAAGTCGGAACTGTAAGGGTGGCATCTCGTTGTCGATCGCATGTGTAAAGAGGCCTGGTGCCTCTCCATTCGTTCAACCTCGGCAAATAGTGCCTTGAACACTTCTCGAACTTGGTGATTCTTCATTGCGGACTAATGGCCATGCGGCGTCAAAAACATAATCATTTGGAACAATGGTGTCGATGGAAGAACAGGAGCTGGTTTGTGATAGCGTGCTTGTTCGTTTTCGACTCTTCGTGGAGTTCGTATCTCCAGTGAAAAAGGGAAAGATTCTACAAAAGATTCATTGCCGCCAACCAGGATGCATTCGATGATGAGCGGTGCGCGTGAAGTTCTTTTGGGAATCGATCCTGCGCAGCCTTGAGAGAGCTGTGCGGTCCGTTGTTCATTGTTGGTGGGTTTTGTTGTGAAGTGGTCCCGGTTTTTGAGCCTCACGGTTGTCTCAACAGCCTTCGTTGGTCTCGATTTCTTGAGCCTCCCTTTCGATGATGATGTCGGTGTCTTAGGGTCTTCGCGGTGGCATCCATTGGAGTCTCAACCCCATGGATTGCACTTTCATCGCCAGTGTTAACTCCCAGGGCCATTCCATCTGTGCCTCGACCGCATCAGCGGCGTCATTAGCTTTCCGAGCGGTTGGCACCTCGGTGAGACGATCTCAATCGTCCGAGCTTCGTTGATGGCAACTTCTTTGTTCTTCTTGTGTTTGTATTTTCTCTACTTCGCCTCCTTGATTCGTTGTGGAGTCATGCAGCATCCTCCGACCTTCTTTGTAGTGGAGGGAGTTTCCCCCTCGGTGGCGCACTAGCCGAGTGACTTGGAATGGGGTCACTCGTCTCCAAGCTCATTTGTTTCGATTGATTGTTCAGTTGGGGCGGTGGTAACACACCTTCAATAGGGGTTGGCTCAACCGGGGTCCCCATTGTCCCGTTTCATCGCCAAGTCCCTTATTGCCTTGTTCCGAGTGAGTGGGGAAGTGGTAGTAGCAACAACAATGGCGATTTCTTTGAACCACTCCCATTGGATCAATTTCACTATGTTCCGGAGGACTCTCCGGTCCTTCCATCGTCTTTGCTCGTGAAAGATTCTTGATTCGTGCAATGCTTGCTGCATTTGCAACTCTTTACGTGGCGTGACATTCTCCCGATCCTCATCACCATCGGAGAAGACATCAAGGAGAGGATGTGTGTGTTACGTGGGTGCGGGAGATAGGGCGGATGCTTGCCTTCTCACGTGCCTCGGCTTCCTCTTACTTTTTTCTCTCTCCTTTTCCTTGTAAATCTGCAGGATATCTAAGCGATTGTCTTCATCAAGTCTTTGGAGGCACGATTTTTAGTCCAAGGAAATTTAGCATTCCTCTTCTTCTTCTATAAACTCGGCCGTTGGAACTGTTCCCTTGACTTACTCAACTTCCCTTGTCATATGGCTTTCTTTTGGAGCAGATTGAAATCTTGCACATACACCTACAAAGCAAAGGTGATGTCCGGCACGCTTCTTTGTGAGATAGAAGCGGTGATCCAATGAGTGCTCGTATCTTGTTTGATCTGAGGCTTGCCATCCGCATCCATGTCCATTTTGGATGATGTGTTCATTGGTATTTTCACGAGAAGACTTCTCTTCCATACCAAATTTTTCATTAAATCTCTGGTGTATTTTGTCCGACTTATGAAGGTTCCATCCTTCATTTGTTTCACTTGGAGTCCAAGGAAGAATGTCGCTCTCCCATCATGCTCATTTCAAATTTACTTTGCATGAGGTTTGAAAACTTTTCACACAACTCTTTGTTTGTGGATCCAAAGATGATATCATCAACATATATTTGAACAAGTAGAATACTCTTCTTGTCTTGAATTACGAAAAGTGTTCTATCTACTTTTCCCTTTGTGAATCCATTTTCGATTAGGAATTGTGACAAGGTATCATACCATGCTCGGGTGCCTGCTTCAATCCATACAGGGCTTTCTTGAGTTTGTATACCTTATCTCCAAGAGTCTTCTGTTCAAATCCTGGAGGTTGTTCAACATACACTTCTTCTTCCAATAAACCATTTAGGAATGCACTTTTACATCCATCGATATACAATGAAATTCTTGTGAGTCGCATAGGCAAGAAACATCCTTATAGCTTCCAATCTTGCTACGAGGGCAAATGTTTCATCAAAATCTATCCCTTCTTCTTGGCAATATCCTTTGGCTACTAGTCTTGCTTTGTTTCTTACCACGTAACCTTCCTCGTTCATCTTATTTACGAACACCCATTTTGGTTCCAATAACATTTTGATGTATGGGTCTTTGCACTAATTCCCGTACTTTATTTCTCTCAAACCGATTGACTCTTCTTGTATCGAGTCCGGAAGTCCTTCTACAAGATGACTTCTTGCCACTTGTTAATTGTTTTGAAATTCGGGTGACTCGGCTTTTTGTGCCCCAAATAACTTGATTGTTTGTGCTTTTTGCTAGTAGCAGTCGGGTGTTGCGATTGACCAATCCACTACATACATATTTTTTGTCTACATCCTTGCAAAGACAACTTCATTTGATTCAATATCTTTGATTTGGCATATTCCTATGTTGAATCCAACGTTGTAACCCTTGTCACGAGTTGGTGATGCTTAGCGAGTTAAAGTTGAGTCCTTCAACATATGCAACGTCTGTGATTTCTAATCTATTCCTCTTGATGGTTCCAATGCCTCTTATTTCACCAGGAGCTTCATTTCCTCCAAATATGACTTTTGCTCCTTTAACTTCCTTGAATTTTGATAGATTTTTCTTATTTCTGTCATATGTCCGGGAATGACCACTATCCATGTACCAGGTTCCTTGGCACTCATTTGTTCCTTGAACCCGCAATCAAGGAAATTAAGTTTTAGGTACCCATACTTATGCAGGTCCCGAGGGGTTAGAATTGTAAGATGATCCAACCAACTTATAGCCAAATGATTTGACTCTAAGGGGTTGCCATCTATCGATGCCATAATCATAATTAATTCTGGCAAATTGCTTGGTGATTCTAGGTTCATACAGTTGTCTCTTTTGGTAGTTCACATTATTCCAATCAGCTTGGCTTGGATATTTTCTACCATTCCCATCATATGTATTTCTTTTATGGATTTTCGGGATTTTTGGTAGCTCTCGCTTCCTTTTTACGAGTATTTTTACATTAGGAGTTTCTTTGAGGACTCGGTGAATCTCTTCTCGGTATCCTTTCAAAGACACTCAACTCGGTATTTATTTTCCTTTTCCTTTGTAACCAAGGCCAGTTTGCTTGGTATTGTGCTTTGGAGTGAATGTGTGTGCAATATTTAGAGTTTTGGATTTTTCAGACTCTTCATGACTTGAAGATCCTCTTTCCAAAATTACTTTTGAGTTTTGACATAGCAAGAGGAGTTAAATCCTAAGCTGTCTTGTCTCCACATTCTCTTTGACTCATAATAAGATCATCCAATGATTTAGATGCCTTAGTAAATGAGGCAATAACATTCTTCAGGTCATTCTCCCTCTTTTCTATATCAGCAATTTCTGCTATTAATTTAGCATTTTCAGCCTTTAAACTTTCATTCTCATCGCCTATTTGACTTAGAGTACTCGGCTCCTTAGTCGGCTTTGAGTTTTGACTTTTGAGTAGGCTATTTTCCTCATTCAAGTAGTGTGTGTGAGGATTTAATGTGTTCAAAATCTTTCATCATTTTGCCTAATGAATCATAAAGATCGAGTGGGTGATGAAGTGTGTGTGTCACGATCACTATCACTATGTGTCGAGTTTGTTGAGTTAGATTGTACCTCATCTTCTTGGTCGGAGTTGATCTTGTTCTTTGGCCATCAAGCGGATCGGGCTTCTTCTTCGAGTCACTTGAGTAGTCACTTCATTGCTCACGAATCATTGTCTCTCTTGACTTGGTCTGTTTCAATGATCTCTGCAGACCATCATTGCCTTTTTCCTTTCTTGTCTTCTTTCTCTCGAAGACCTTCCTTTCTTCTTCATCCCTGTATTTGTTGACTACAGGATATGGACGATCAATGGCATAGTGACCTGGTTGTCTCTGATTCAAAGATAGATATTTAACCTTTTGATCGACTCTTTCCATTCTTGGATTGTCGGCCCTTTGATACTCAACTTTTTGATGATTTGTTCTCTTGGTTGGCCTATCATCCCTTGATTTGGGAGGAGCCGAGTGTCTTCTTGGAAGATTCACCCTTTCCTCTCTTGTAGTTCTTATTAAAGAACTTGTTAAATCTTTTAACCATCGGGCTATTTCTTCCGGGTCAATTACTTCTTTGACCTCGGCTCTCTTCCAATCTTTAACAATTAGAGCAAATTGTTTTGGGTACAAATTGTCTCTTTCTGGTCTTTTCTTTCTCGGCTCAAACTCGTAGGCTTTGAGGTCCGAGAATAACTCATGGTTGGATGTCTTTGATAGGTCCATGGAATGTCTTAGTGCCATGACCTTCATTTCCCATTCATTTGGAAGACTTTTTAGGATCTTCATACACATTTCTTCTCGTGTATATTCCTTTCCAAGTGCGCATGACTCATTTGTGATTTCGTGAACCGAGCGTCTAGTTGATCCAGGTTCTCTCCCGAGATCATTTTGAAGTTCTCAAATTTCTGTACTGACCACCGATAATTTGTTTTCTTTGATTTGCTCACGAGCATTCACAAATCAATGTCACTTGTCCCGATTTCTTTAGCCGTTTTGCATGATTTGACTTTGTTGAACATGGCTTTGTCCAAGGTTTTGTAGAGGATGTCCTTGGCTACATTGTCCAGGTTATACCTTTTTCGTCATCATTTGTCCACTCGTTCTTGGTTTTTCAACCATGGGGTCTAGAGCAACATCTTCTTCTCCTTCATTGCAACTCTTCGTGACATGCATTTTGTGTTCACCTTTAAGATTTGCGAGAGGCCCATCTTCTATCACTATCCACATCTCATCATGTAATCTTTGATAGATGAGCCGCATACGAATTTTCCAATCATCAAATTCTTCAATAGTGAACATAGGGATGCGTGTCAAATTTGCTTCCATGATAATAACTTTTAATGATAAAGAAGAGTTCGAAAGTTTAAGTACTAAAGCAGACTTTGAAAAGTTTGGAGATCTAGTTCAAGAACCGGTGCGGAGGGTTCAATGAACCAACCGCTCGATACCACTTGTAGGTCCCAAGGGGTGTAAGTGTAAGGTTTAGAAGGGGGGGTTGAATAAACCTTACCAAATTTTTGATTTAGTCCTTTTAAATCTACAGAGTTGATACTACACAGCTGTGTCCTTGATGGACAGTCAACTTAGTCACTCAGTAGAGTTAATCACTCAACAAACTCAACTGAGCTGTTGGTGGGATAACTCAGTTGTTAGCTCTAAATTAACTCGACTGTGTTTTTGTTTTCAGCGGAAGACTTAACACCCTTAAGTTTGATTAAGTAAGAGTTTAGTGCTTGGTTTAGTACTTATAATTTATCAAGTGGATAGCAAATTTATCGTGAGATATAAGCGATTAAAATTGCAAGAATTAAAGTCTTTGAAATGTAAATGACACAATGAAATTTTTATAGAGGTTCGAAGATGGGGTAATTCTTCTACTCCTCTCTTCTCCAACTCTGGAGGAATCCACTAAGTAATGATCGGTTTACAAAGTGGTAACAGTCCAGGATACAAGTCTTGATCACACGGTGACTTGATCCTTTGGGACTCGATCGGAGACGCCTTGATCACTCGGTGGCTTCTCGTACGACTCGGCTTCTTCTTCACAAAGTCTGTTGCCTTGCTACTACTGACTCACTTGCTCAAGCTCTTTGGATTTGATCACGAAGCCCTCCAAAAGCTTAAGACTTGGCTCAACCTTGAACCTTCCTACAATCCTTCCCGGAATGTAGACCCCTTTTTTTCAGTAACTTCCTCTTCAACGATTGAAGTTATCTTTCCTTCACGGTGAGTGTTGGATTGATGTTCTTCGTAATGTAGGCTTGAGGATTGAGAATATTTCATTTTTCTAATATGCTTGTATATCTCACATATGTGTCATCTATGTATATCACATTTCTCAAACAAACTCCTCGGCCTTTTATAGTGAACTTTCAAAAATTTGCACGTTGAAGAGATAGGCTTATTTTTGAAAGTCACTTACGATCGTTGGCTTGTCTTGTTGCGATTCTTGGAATTGCCATTTTCTCGTATGAATTGTTCTTTCACCTTTCGAGTTCGACACGGTGTAGTGCTTCCCATTGGTTCATTCCTTTTGCACGCTCGGATCGAGCACTCCGAGAAAAGTGGTATGGAGATATTACTTGTTTAAGTAATTCTCTTGATTTACTCGCGGCAACGGATCTTTTCTGATTATCTCGACTTATTTGCATTTCCTTGCTTTCCCAGGTGACTTAGAGTCGACTTCCAATCATTGGATGACTCTTGTCACTTCAACTTGAGACTTGGCTTTTCTTGAGTTGACTTGTGATGCTCCACTGTTTGCATCTCATTTTGCTTCTTGATAGAGTTCCCATCTACTCTTCTTTGCCATACTCAACCTGTCTCACAAAGTGGAGTCTTCCTTCAAGTCTTCAATTGTCTTCTTGCATGTTAGGGCGTAGGCGACTTAACTCGGCTTGGCACTCTATTTATTACAATGCATTATACGGACAAGAATTGGGGTGCCAACTTTCTATTCTAAGTTTTACATGGCATTCATCAAAATCTAAACAATAAAATTCCTAACAACAGCATACAAACAAAAGAGACAGCTGTATGAACCAAAAATCCCCAAGCAATTTGCTAAAATTAATTATTATTATGGCACTAATAGATGGCAACCTCTTAGAGTCAAATAATTTCGCTATAGGTTGGTTGGATCATCTTACAATACTAACCCCTCAGGACCCAGACAACTATGGGTACCAAAAACCTAATTTTCTTGATTGCAGGTTCAAGGAACAGTTGAGTGCCAAGGCACACGGAACATGGATAGTGGTTGTTCCAGACACATGACAGGAAACAAGAAAAATCTGTCAAAACTCAAGGAGGTTAGAGGTGCAAAAGTCATATTTGGAGGGAATGAAGCTCCAGGAGAAATAAGAGGCATTGGATCCATCAAGAAAAACGGATTAGAAATTACAGATGTCGCATATGTAGAAGGCCTCAATTTCAACTTATTAAGCATAAGTCAACTCTGTGACAAGGGCTATAATGTTGGATTCAATATGGGTACATTCCAAATCAAGAACACTGAATCTAATGAAGTAGTGTTGCAAGGATGCAGACAAAAGAACATGTATGTGGTAGATTGGTCAACTGCAACACCAAACACTTGTCTGCTAGCAAAAAGCATAGCTGAATCAAGTTGGTTGTGGCACAAGAAGCTGAGTCACCTAAACTTCAAAACAATTAACAAGCTTGCAAGGATCAATCTTGTGGAAGGACTTCCAGACTCAGTATACAAGAAGGAAAGTGTATGTGATGCATGCCAAATGGGAAAACAGATCAAATCATCATTCAAAGAAAAGACATGTCCATCCTCAACAAGAATATTGCACCTGCTACATATGGATCTATTTAGTCCAGTTGAACCAGCTAGCGTAAGTGGGAAGAAATACACCTTGGTGGTAGTAGATTACTACTCTAGATATACATGGACAATATTCATGTGTAAGAAGAAAGAAACTCTGCGAGAAACTACCACGGTGATGAAGAGAATCCAAAATGAGAAGAGTCAAACCATTATAAAAATAAGATCGCGGAGAGGAACCGAGTTTGTCAATGGTATAATAACTCGATATTGTGTTGAAAATGGTATTGGTCAAGAATTATCGAAGAAGAACTCCACAAAAAATGGACTTGCGAGAAAGAAGGAACAGGACTCTCAAAGAAGCAACAAGGACCATGTTAGTCAAGCAGGTCGCTAAAAGATTTTGGGTCAAGCAATAAACCAAAGATGCTATACTCAAAATAGATGCATGATAAAAGCAGACGGTGACAAAGACTCCTATGAGATTTGGACAGAGAGAAAGCCAAATGTTGCATACTTTAGAATATTTGGATGCAAATGCTTCATCCACAACAATGGCAAAGAAAATGTAAAGGCTTTTGATACTAAAGGTGATGAAGGTATCTTCTTAGGATACTCGGTGAAAGCAAAGCCTACAGAGTGCTCAACAAGAGGACAATGGTTACTGAGAAGAATCCATTCATGTGGTGTTTGATGAACCCAATGTAAATGGAGAAAACATTGAAGAGTCGGTGATAAGTCAATCCAACCATGCGTAAGAGTCCCTATGTTGAAGCTAAAGTTGGAATTATAAACCCGGATGAAGATGAGATAGTTGAGTCTCAAAGACAGGTTGGGAAATATGCGGCTAAGTGATGATGAGAGAGTGATCAAAATAACACACAAGTGCAAGACGATGAATCCACTAACTTACTCCAACTGATGTAAGATGGCCGAGAGACCATCCACCGAACTAATCATTGGAGATGTAAGAGAAGGTGTAAAAACCAGAGCGAACCCAACAAGAAGCTATGTTCACTTGTTTCATCTCACAAATAGAGCCAAAAGATGTGTCACAAGCATTGGATGACACACATTGGATTCAAGCCATGCAAGAAGAGTGAATCAATTTGAAAGAAACAAAGTGTGGGAATTGGTTCAAAGACCTACCCATCAAAATGTTATTGGCACTAAATGGGTGTTCAGAAACAAGATGAATGAGGAAGGTTCTGTGGTAAGAAACAAAGCAAGATTGGTAGCCAAAGGGTATTTCCAAGAAGAAGGAATATATTTTGATGAAACTTTTGATCCTGTTGCAAGATTGGAAGCCATAAGGATGTTTCTTGCCTTTGCTACTCACAAGAACTTCCTTGTATATCAAATGGATATAAAGAGTGCATTCCTTAATGGGTTATTGGAGGAAGAAGTATATGTTGAACAACCTCCAGAATTTGAGCAGAAGACTCTTGGAAATAAAGTATACAAACTCAAGAAAGCTTTATATGGATTGAAACAGGCACCAAGAGCATGGTATGATTACAAAAAGCAAAGTGGATAGAACACTCTTCAGAATTCAAAATGGGAAGAGTATACTGCTTGTTCAAATATATGTGGATGACACCATCTTTGGATCCACAAACAAAGAGCTGTGTGATAAATTCTCAAATCTTATGCAAAGCAAAGTTGAAATGAGCATGATGGGAGAGCTGACATTCTTCCTTGAACTCCAAGTAAAACAGCTGAAGGATGGAACCTTCATAAGTCAGACAAAATATACTAGAGATTTAATGAAGAAATATGGCATGGAATAGAAGTCTTCTGTGAAAATACCAATGAATACATCAGTCAAAATGGATATGGATGCAGATGGAAAGCATGTGGATCAAACAAGATGCAGAGCACTTATTGGATCATTGCTCTATCTCACAGCAAACAGGCCAGACATCACCTTTGCTGTAGGTGTATGTGCAAGATTTCAATCTGCTCCAAAAGAAAGCCACATGACTGCAGCCAAAAGAATCTTGAGATATTTGAAATGAAGCCTAGAAGTTGGCTTATGGTATCCTAAGGAAAGTGGATTCAAGCTAATTGGTTACTCAGACTCTGACTATGCTGGATGTAGAGTTGACAGGAAGAGTACCTCAGGTACATGTCAAATGCTTGGAAATAGGCTAATTTCCTAGTTTAGCAAGAAGCAAAATTAAATAGCTACCTCCACAGCTAAAGCAGAATACATAGTTGCGGGCAGCAGTTGTGCCCAAGTCTTATGGATGAGACAGCAGCTGAGAGACTATGAAGTTGAAGAAAAAGGAATTGCAATTATTGTTAGTCCAAGTGGCTAAGATAATCTAGAGAGGGGTGAATAGATTATGCCGATTTTTCGCAAATCACCCTCTTTTTCGAATCAACAAGTAAATGACAAGAATGTAAATGCGGAAATTAAACAACACTCGTTGATTTAAAGAGGTTCAACCCACCTAGGACCTAATCCTCTACCACCCCAGTATCTCCGGGATGGATTTCAAAAAGAAAAAGATTTTATTAATTACCACAATTAATACAACACCTTGAGGATCTCCACAATCCTCTTACAACACCTTCAAGGAGATTACCACAATCTTCCTTCACCACCTTTGAAGAGTACCACACTCTTCAAACACCTATCACCTAAATCACCCAAGTGTATTCTTACCACAATAATACTCACAAGGATGTCTTGTGTTGAATGATGGACAAAATTCAAGATTACAACTCTATGAAACCAATACAAAGATTGAGTGCAAGTGTAATCAAGAATCAAAAAGCCTAGACCTCAAAGATGTGCAAGTGAAAGTACTTAGGCTATTACAACAAGAATGTAAAAATGGAAGATTGAACAATTTGCAGATTTCTTGTTGTGTATTTTGCTTGTATGTGTTGTGTATCTTGTGTCTTCAATTCATCCTCTATTTATAGGGAAGCTTCACCAACATAGGCTCCCAACATAGGCTCCTCTATTTTCACTTTTATCTACAAAAAGAAGATCACAAGATGTAGAAATATTGTACAAAATTGAAAAGCAAATCTTTCACATCACAGATTGCAACGGTTGGAATTTTTTTGTCAAAAAATAACATAGAGGCGGCCGGTTGCCCCTGTTGAAGATTTCGACCGTTTGAAAAAAATAGTGCGATCGATTAGGGGTTGCGGGGGTGCGCCGGTTGGGGGTCGGCCGTCGCCCGGGGTGCGGCCTTGGTCGGCCCTCCTCGGACCGTCCCCCTCTCCCTTTTTCAAACCTCGCATGTTCATTTCGAGTTTCTTATCTTGGTGCACGGTGACGACCACTTTGGGCGACCGGTCGACCTCCCTTTGAAATGTTGTCCGATTTTTTTCAAAAATAAATTTCAAGAAATACTCCAAAAAATTAGTAAAAACATTTTAAATCATTTGGGAGTATTTAGACAACATTTATAAACATAGTTTTGGTGTAAAAACCAATTTAAACAAAACCATCAAAAGTGTTGTCCAATTTTTATCAAATTAAAAACTCTAAGAAATACTCCAAAAATTAGTAAAAACATTTTAAATCATTTGGCAGTATTTGGACAACATATAAAAACATTGTTTTGGTATAAAATCTTATTAAAACAAAATCATCAAAATCTTGATAAAAACATTTATCTAACAATTATGTGTGATAACACAAGTGCAATTGCAATCACTCAAAATCCTGTGTTGCACTCAAGAACAAAGCACTTTGATGTCAGATATCACTTTATAAGAGATCATGTTGAAAAGAAGGACATCACCTTGGAATATATCTCAACTGATAAGCAGTTAGCTGATATATTCACAAAACCATTATGTGAATCAAGATTTGAAGAACTCAAGCATGAATTAGGGTTAATTGGTGAGTTGACACTCGGAAAAGAGTCAAAGAAAAGAGATGGAACATGAAAAGATGAAAAAGGGTGAACTCTTGAATCGCCTAAGTGAATCGACCATATCGGAGAATCGTTGCGTCAAGTTAACTGACAACTGAGTACCTATGTGCAAAGAGAGAAGAGTTAAATCAGCTAAGGAATAAGTTGAGTCATTTATGAGCAAAGTGACAAAAACGCAGTCGTTTTTACTAAGCGGGAATGTTTTTAAGGATGACGCCAAAGATAATTATGGCGTGTACGATCAAAAGCGCATACCAAGCTTATGATTGGATATAAATGCTGCCGCATTAAATGCGAGAAATTAAATGTTAATCGGCGTGCAAAATCTAAGCCGTTGATCTTGATCAAATTTCAAAAACCATCTGCACGTCCTTTCATAAGCCATACATATACCGTTTCTTCCAATGTTCTCTCACTTTACCAAAACTGTTCATCTCTCTCGAAAGCAAAGAAAGAAATTTTCTCTCAAAACCCTACAAATCCTCAAGTTCATTTTCCAAGTTTCGTTCGGTAAAACATCGAGAAATGGCATCTACTCACGATTTTGTCAAATTGGGAAAGCAAATCCACACTGGGTCTACTGTGGATTTCTACGGCATGATCAAACAGGGGTCTGACGACACCCTCGTGAAGAAGATAGCAGAGAAGCTAGAAAAGTCTGGACTGAAACCATTTTTGACGATAGAGTTACCGTTGACCTACGTGGAAGAGGTTGCACAGTTCTACGTGAACGCTGAAGTTCACGATAAGGGCATCAAGTCCTCTATTCACGGAAAAGAGTTCACCATCACTGCCAAAGATCTGGCAAATCACTGTTCGTTGCCGGTGGAAGGAGTGCCAGAGATTTATGAAGCTGATGTTAAACTGGCTGCGGCTTGGAAGGAAGTAGCCAAGCCCGATTGTGCTGCGAAGGTTGTCTACACAGCTGAGAAGAAACTGTTGAAGGAAGACTACCACAAGCTGCTGGATATTGTTGCCAAGTGCATGTTAGTCCAAGTGGCTACGATAATCTGGAGGGGGGGGTGAATAGATTATCTCGGTTTTTCAGATTTTGCCCTCTTTTTCGAATAATCAACCAAAGACGAGAAAGTAAATGCGGAAATAAAACAACACTCGTCGATTTAAAGAGGTTCAACCCACCTAGGGCCTAATCCTCTACCACCCCAGTATCTCCGGGATGGATTTCAAAAAGAAAGAAAAGATTTTATTAATTTACCAAAAATTAATACAACACCTTGAGGATTACCACAACCCTCCTTCACCACTTTGAGGATTACCACAATCCTCTTACACCACCTTGAGGATTACCACAATCCTCTTACAACACCTTGAGGATTACCACAACCCTCTTACAACACCTTTGAAGATTACCACAACCTTCAAACACCTATCACCTAGATCACCCAAGTGTATTCTTACCACAAGAATACTCACAAGGATGTCTTGTGTTGAATGATGACCAAAATCAAGATTACAACTCAATAATGATTGATACAATATGAGTGCAAGTGTAATCAAGAATTGAAAGCCTAGACCTCAAATTTGTGCAAGTGAAAGTGCTAAGGCTAATACAACAAGATATATGAAAGTGTTTGCTTTGTTTGCTCTTTGCTTGTATAGAGTGTTGTATCTTGTTGCTTGAATGAAGCCTCTATTTATAGGAGAGGTCTTGGCTTTGATTTCCAGACATTGGCTCCTCCTTGGGGAGTGATTTGCTGCAAAAGAAACCATTTAAAATCATCAATATAGCTGTTAGAAATCAATCCCACAAAATAGGGAAAAGCTGTCTGAAAACGCAACGGATAGTTTGTTGTCAAACATGGGGTTCGACCGGTCGCGCAGAGATAAGATTGAAATTGAATTCTGCGAATTTTTACACAGGGGGACCGGTCGAAGGGGGGTGCGACCGGTCGCCCTCAGCTGTGACCGGTTGCCCTTGACGTTTTTACGAAACAGAGAAGTCTGGAACAAAAATCCAACTTGCAGGTACAGGTCGCCCTCCGGTCGACCGGGTCGACCACACCGGCCGCCCACCTGGTCGACCGTCGCCCGCCCCTTTTTTCTTACGTCCCATTTTCTGTTTCAAAACTCAACTCGGGTATGGGTTGCCCTATAGAAGCGACCGGTCGAACTGAAACAAAAGTGTTGTCCAATTTTAAATCGAAAATAAACCCCAAGAAATACTCCGAAAAATAGTAAAAACATTTTAGATCGATCGGAGGTATTGGGACAACATTTAGAGACATTGTTTTGGTATAAAAACTCATTTTAATAAAATCATCAAAATCATGATAAAAACATTTATCTAACAAACTCCCCTTTTTGATGATTACAAACCAAAACAATTTACAAGAGGACGATTTTGAAAACAAAACAATTTTCCGGTTTTAGAGTAAACTATCCGTTTAATAACATTTTACAAAAAGCTCCCCTATCAATAAGCATATCAATAAGAAGTATTGTATAAGCTAGAAGCACAAGCTTTTACAAAATAAACAACAACTTCATGAGCTAGAAGCTCCCCTGTCACAAGTACTTAAAACAAGTCCATAAAACAACCGTTGGACTAAGTTTTCTTCACAACTTATGGCCTAAACAAGCCATAGCTTATAGCTTCTATATCGAGCTTTTATTAGCTTCTTAGAGCTAACGAGCAATTTTCCTGTTTCTCCCCCTTTGGAATCATCAAAAAGAATGTGAGGACAATAAAAACATCATACAAATATATCAAAGTGCGCCAAAGAGACGATTTATCAACCATAGAGCAATTTTAGGCTTAAAAACCAAGGAAAATGGGAGAAATGTATCATGAAGAGTTCATACGCTCGTTTTATTTCCCAAAACATGATCTCAAAGAGTATAGAAGACTTTTGGAAGCGAGAGAATCATGTAGAAGTTGAAATTTTCATTGAAACATTTCATCAAACACATTGTGGGCGTGAAAAATAAAAAGAGTTGTATATAGCCCTTGTAAGTAATCCAAGCCAAAAAATTTTCATCACCAAATCATACCAATTATCATACAAAACAGCATAACAATTAAGCTCATCATGATCATAAAATAATTTCATCAAGTAATATACAAGAAAGGCCATAAACTCGATGGTTCAACCCAATTGAGCAAAGTAAGGAAAATTCTTACCATTTGATCGGTAAAGATGAGCGATGATGATGATAAACAAGTCATATAAGGTGTATGATATGAATTGAATTCATGAAAACAAATTTTGAGTGAAATTTGTGTGAATTTGGCAAGGGGACGAAAAATGGCCAAAAAGAGTGAAAATGACTAATCTTCAAGACAGAACAATTTTAAACCAAAAAATGGCTTAGGCGACGGTCGTGGTTGAGGGCGACGGTCGCGTTGAGGGCGACCGGTTGCCCTCAACTCTCTTCACCTTTTGTTTTGCAATTTTTCCAAAATCCGAATTTTCAACCAAAAATCCGATTTTTCGCCCCTAAGTTTTAAAAACGTGCAAAATACAAACGTAAAATTCATTCAATATGCATTATGCCTAACCGAGCTCGTATCGACGTAAAAGTCTCGGAAGTTAGCGGTTTTGTGAAAATATCCGCTAATTGATCTTGAGATGGTACAAAAGATATCTCAATTTTTCGTTTTGAGACACAATCCCTTAGAAAATGATGTCGAATCTCAATATGTTTAGTACGGTTATGATGAACCGGGTTTTGAGCAATATTTATAGCGGATACATTATCACAAAAGATAGGTACGTTTTCAAAAGAGCATTTGTAATCCGCTAAGGTTTGTTTCATCCAAAGAAGTTGAGTACAACAAAATGCGGCGGAAATATATTCGGCCGGCCGTTGAAAAGAAAACACAGATTTTGCTTCTTTGAAAACCAAGAAACTAGGCAATCGCCTAAAAATTGACATGATCCGAAGTACTTTTCCGATCATCAATATTTCCGCATAGTCCGAATCACTATAACCTTTAAGAGAAAAATTTTCATTCTTTGGATAAAATAAGCCATATTGAATGGTGCCTTTCAAATATCGAAAAATCCTTTTAACGGCACTCATATGAGATTCTTTGGGATTGCTTTGAAAACGAGCACATAGGCATACGGCATGAAGAATGTCCGGTCTACTAGCGGTTAAATAAAGTAAACTACCAATCATACCTCGATACTTGGATTCATCAACCGACTTGCCTTTTTCATCTTTGTCAATTTTGACGTTGGTTGCCATAGAGTCGAGACGGTTCTTCTTCCTTCTTCAATGCCGAACTTCTTCAAAAGTTCTTTTGTATACTTTGATTGCGAAATATAAATACCTTCTTGGCATTGCTTAATTTGAAGTCCAAGGAAGAAATTTAGCTCCCCATCATACTCATCTCGAATTCACCTTGCATTAACTTGGAGAATTTCTTGCACAAAGATTCATTAGTAGCACCAAAGATAATATCATCAACATAAATTTGCACAAGTAAACAATCTTGCCCTTTTTCAAAAACAAAGAGTGTAGTATCAACTTTACCTCTTGTAAAACCATTTTGCAAAAGAAAAGAGCTAAGTCTATCATACCATGCACGGGGTGCTTGTTTTAAACCATACAAAGCCTTTTTAAGTTTATAAACATCATTAGGCCTAGAAAAATTTTCAAACCCCGGAGGTTGTTTTACATAGACTTCTTCTTGAATAATACCATTTAAGAAAGCGGATTTAACATCCATTTGGTAAAGTTTGAAATTTTTGAAACAAGAATAGGCAAGTAAAATACGAATAGCTTCTAAACGTACTACGGTGCAAAAGTTTCATCATAGTCAATACCTTCTTCTTGACAATACCCTTGAGCTACTAACCTTGCCTTATTTCGAACAATGTTGCCTTGATCATCAAGTTTGTTAGGAATACCCATTTTGTACCAATAATTGTTTGAGATGGAGGACAAGGTACTAATTCCCATACATCATTTCTTTCAAATTGATTCAACTCCTCTTGCATTTCCAAAAACCAATCTTCATCCTCAATAGCTTCCTTAGCATTTTTAGGCTCTTTTTGAGATATAAGAGCTTTCTCGGCAAAATTCCTTCGAGTCATTACTTTATCAAGGGGATCACCAATAATAAGATCTTTTGGGTGATCTCCTTAAATTTCAATGCTATGGGAAGATTCAAGTATCACCCTATCTTCTTGAGGGACATTTGAACTTGAAGGTTGATCATTATGAGCATCACTTTGAACAATAGGTTCAACAATATCCTCTTCATCACTATCGTCATTGGGTATTCTTTCAACACCCGAGGCTTCATTAAATTTGACATGAATAGATTCTTCAACAACCATGCTAGTCTTGTTGTAAACCCGATATGCTTTGCTCTTGGTTGAATACCCCATAAATATACCTTCATCGGCCTTAGGATCAAGTTTGTCCAATTGATCCTTAGTATTCAAAATAAAGCACTTACATCCAAATATTTTGAAATAACTAATATTTGGAGTTCTTCCTTTCCAAAGCTCATATGGAGTTTTATTCATTTTAGGACGAATATAAACTCGGTTAATGACATAGCAAGCGGTACTTACGGCTTCGGCCCAAAAATACTTTGGAAGTGAAAATTCATTGAGCAAGGATCGACTCATTTCTTGTAATGTTCGATTTTTCCGTTCGCTACTCCATTTTGTTGAGGTGTCCTTGGAGCCGAGAAATTATGAGCATATCCTTTGGTTTCACAAAATACTCTAAATTCACCGTCAAATTCTCCACCTCGATCGCTTGAATAGACTTGATAGTATCTTCTTTTTCATTCTCAATAAGTCTACACAACTTAACAAACTCATTAACGGCATCGTTTTTATTGGTAAGAAAAAGAGCCCAAGTATATCTCGAATAATCATCGACTATAACAAAAGTGTAATGTTTTCCACTTAGACTAGCCGTACCAATATCCCCATACAAATCAAGGTGAAGCAATTGTAGGGGTTTGGTAGTGGAAATTTCATTTTGGGCTTAAAACTACTCTTAACTAATTTGTTCTTTTGACAAGTGTCACATAAGCCAAGATTTTCAAAATTCAATTTGGGTAGTCCTTTTACATGTTGGTTTTTGTAAATATTTTTCAAATTCTTGTATCCAACATGTCCGAGTCGCCTATGCCATAAACTCGTTAAATCATTATTGGCGACAAGACAAGAAACATTTTGACTAACCAAATCATTAGTACAAATTTTGTAAAGATTGCCTTTTCTATTTGCTTCACAAATAATATTACCATTTTTAAGAATAAGGCATTTTTCTTTATTAAAAGAAACATCATAATTTGAATCACAAAGTTGGCTAACACTTATCAAATTAAACTTAAGCCCTTCTACTAAAAGAACATTACAAAGAGAGAAAGAAGAGTTACCAATTTCTCCATTTCCAAGAATTTTTCCTTTGCCATTGCCGAACATGACCATACCCTCTTCTTGGAGCTTGATGTTGGTAAAAAGCTCTCTCCTCCCGGTCATATGGCGTGAACATCCGCTGTCCACGAGCCATTTCGAATCCTCCATGGTTGTTATAGCCCCTATTACCTACAAAATCATTTCTTTTAGGTACCCTATAATTTTGGGGTCCATGGGGTTAGTCTTGAGACCTTTGGGTCTCCAAACATGTCTTGAGCTATTTCTCAATTTGCAATTATTAGCATAATGTCCAACTTTGCCACAATAAAAACAAGTAGGAGTATTATAATTATTGGCACGTACAAAAGTCGGACCTTGGTTATTTTTCTTAAAAACACTTTGAAATGGCTTATAACCAAGTCCCGATTTGGAATGCTCACCTCTTTGTGCATCTAAAATTTTTGTGACTTTATCCGTACTTATGTTGAAACGATGCACGTCATTTTTCAAACATTCAATATTTTTGTGAGCGATTCCTTTTCGGTTTCAAGAGAATGAATTCTAGTAAGAGTAAGAGCATGAGCTTTGTCTAAAGATTCATAAGAGGTAAATAATTTTTCCTTTTCAACCTTAATCTCCTTATGCTCCTTTTTCAAATTTTTGTATTTAACGATTAAATTTTGAAACTCAATTTGCAATTCATCAAAATCACATTGCAAGTCATCAACTATGGAGGAAGTAGAAGAATTTGAGTGTACCTCATTGTTTTCATCGTCTATAGCCATGAGACCGTGTTCGGTTTCTCCTTCCTCATCGGTTGTTTCGAGTAGTTCATCCCATGTTTTGACTTCCGCATTTAGAGCCTTCTTTTTTGTAAAAGGCTTCCTTTTCTTTTGCTCCTCTTCATCGAGCTTTGGGCAATCGGCAATGAAGTGCCGGGTTTTCCGCATTTAAAGCAAGCATTATCTCTTGGTTTTCTTGCTTTATTTTTATTCACAAATTTTGCAAATTTTCGAACAAGTGCGGCCGTCTCCTCATCATCATCATCATTATCATAGTATGCATTATTAGAAGAGGAAGCAAGACCTTTAGGAATATTTTGCATACCCGATTGATTGATGGTTGGTTTGGTATTTTTCCTCTCCTTGAGATAGACTTCATAGATGAGGAGGTTCCCGATGAGCTCGTCAAACTTGAGTGTCTCAAGATTTTGTGCTTCCGTGATTGCCGTCACCTTTTCGGACCATGAGCCGGGAAGAGCATTCAATACCTTAGTCACTTTGTCTTCTTCGGAGATGACTTTACCGAGGGCCACAAGAGGATTGACAATGTTGTCAAGCCTTTCCACCATCTTGGAGATGCTTTCACCATCATACATGTTAAAGTTTTCAAAGTCTTTAACAAGCATGGTCTTTCTAGCTTGCTTGACCTTCTTTGTCCCTTCATATATAGTCTCCAATTTTTCCCAAACCTCATGTGCCGACCTTATGCCTCGTATGCGATTGTACTCGGTGGCGGTAAGTGAGCAATGCAAAATATTTAAGGCCTTACCGTTTAGAGAGAAAGCCTTCTTATCATTTTCATCGAACTCCTTGAAAGGTTTAGGAGTCGAGGTGCCATCCTCCATTTTTTTCGTTGGTTGATCAACTCCTTCAATAACCACATTCCATATGTCAAATCCGCACCCTTGTAGAAAGCACTCCATACGGTCTTTCCAAAATGCGTAGTTGTTGGCGTCGAACAATGGTGGCTTGTTGGTGGAGGCGCCGGTGGTGAGATAAGCGTCATTCGTAGCCATGGATCTTTCCTCTTTACTCGGAACGAGCTAGCCAAAGAGTTTGGCTCTGATACCACTTGTTAGTCCAAGTGGCTACGATAATCTAGAGGGGGGGGTGAATAGATTATCTCGGTTTTTCAGATTTTGCCCTCTTTTTCGAATAATCAACCAAAGACGAGAAAGTAAATGCGGAAATAAAACAACACTCGTCGATTTAAAGAGGTTCAACCCACCTAGGGCCTAATCCTCTACCACCCCAGTATCTCCGGGATGGATTTCAAAAAGAAAGAAAAGATTTTATTAATTTACCAAAAATTAATACAACACCTTGAGGATTACCACAACCCTCCTTCACCACTTTGAGGATTACCACAATCCTCTTACACCACCTTGAGGATTACCACAATCCTCTTACAACACCTTGAGGATTACCACAACCCTCTTACAACACCTTTGAAGATTACCACAACCTTCAAACACCTATCACCTAGATCACCCAAGTGTATTCTTACCACAAGAATACTCACAAGGATGTCTTGTGTTGAATGATGACCAAAATCAAGATTACAACTCAATAATGATTGATACAATATGAGTGCAAGTGTAATCAAGAATTGAAAGCCTAGACCTCAAATTTGTGCAAGTGAAAGTGCTAAGGCTAATACAACAAGATATATGAAAGTGTTTGCTTTGTTTGCTCTTTGCTTGTATAGAGTGTTGTATCTTGTTGCTTGAATGAAGCCTCTATTTATAGGAGAGGTCTTGGCTTTGATTTCCAGACATTGGCTCCTCCTTGGGGAGTGATTTGCTGCAAAAGAAACCATTTAAAATCATCAATATAGCTGTTAGAAATCAATCCCACAAAATAGGGAAAAGTCATCAAAACGCAACGGATAGTTTTTGTCATCAAACATGGGGTTCGACCGTCGCGCAGAGATAAGATTGAAATTGAATTTTCGCGAATTTTTACACGGGGGGACCGGTCGAAGGGGGTGCGACGGTCGCCCTCAGTGTATGTGACGGTTGCCCTTGGACGCGTTTTTACGAAACAGAGAAGTGCGGAACAAAAATCCAACTTGCAGTGTGTGTCGCCCTCGGTCGACCGGCCGACCACACCGTCGCCCACCTCGGTCGACCTGGCCGCCTCGCCTTTTTTTTTCTTACGTCCCATTTTCTGTTTCAAAACTCAACTCGGTATGGGTTGCCCTATAGGGCGACCGGTCGAGCTGAAACAAAAGTGTTGTCCAATTTTAAATCGAAAATAAACCCCAAGAAATACTCCGAAAAATAGTAAAAACATTTTAGATCGATCGGAGGTATTGGGACAACATTTAGAGACATTGTTTTGGTATAAAAACTCATTTTAATAAAATCATCAAAATCATGATAAAAACATTTATCTAACAGTGCATTGATATCAAATTTGGAAGCTTTAATCAGCTGTCCAAAACTAAGCTGATCGTGATGGCTGCGATCATAGAAGAAAAGAAGGTGAACTGGGTTGAGTTTGTATACAGCAGACTCTGCCAAAATGTTAGGAATAAATCCTTCAAGCAGGATGGTTTGTTTGGAGGATCCCTGGGGTACGGCCTGGTGATTGGCCGGATGATGGAAGTGAAAGGAGTCCCTCTTTGACATGGAAACGCGTTCCACGTCAACAAGAAAATGTTCCGGTCTAACCTTTCCGGAGCACAGAAGCGAGCATATACCAAGAGAGCTGATACGAGTGAGGGAGAATCAGCTGACCCTGAAGAAACAGTTGTCTCCTCCTCTCCCGGAAGAAGAGTCGCCGCCGCAGCTGCAAAGAAGAAGATTGCCGCCCCGCAAAGAAAGAAAAAGAAAACAAAAGATGCACCTGCCCCTGCAGCCGAGTCACCTGCCCTTTCAGCCGCAGCGGAGAAGGAGCCTCAAATACCTTCTCCGTTCATCAAGAAAAGGAGGACTGATAAGCCGAGACGGCCAGCTCCTCAGAAAAAGACGACAACACCAGCCCCCGCCACCCAAGCCTCCGAAGAAACCGTATCCGAGCCAGAAATTCCTCGGTAAGGACTAAAAGAAGAAGAATCTTCAAGCGCCCGAGCTTGAGAACCGACCGCATCGCCCACTCACCAAACAGATATCTGAGGAGGCTGGCTGGAGAAGTAGAGTCTCCAGAAATTGTAGATGAAATAGCCAAGTCTGCTGAAGCTAATCGGCAGAGGCAAATCAAGACACAAACTGCCATCGAATGTCATCAGCAGCAATTTGAGACACAAGAAGCATCTGAGAAAGCAAACTCTCCTGATGACAGGATTGTATCCCCTCCTGCAACAGATGCTGCTGAGGGTGTGGAGCACCAGAGTTTGCTACCTTCAATCCCTGAGAACGAGGGACAGTAGGGAGAAGATGATAAAGATGATGATGATGTAATGATCCTATCCCCACCATATCCAGACATCCAAAATCATCTGCGAGAGTGGAAGAAGTGGAAGCTAAGTCAATCCAGGGAACAGTTCCAAAGACCGGAATTTATTGAGGAAGAAGACGAACTGTTGAACTTTCTCGGATTGACCACTTTGGTCCAAGCACTGGATGAAGAAAACTGCACAGATATCTTGCAGATCTTCAAAGACAAGGACAAGCAGAGACTGGCAGAGGAAGCTGAAGCTCGTGAAAAGGCCAGTATTTGTACCTTCACTGGAACCACTGATCATACACATCCTCATCTTGACATTCTCTCTGGGAGTGATGAGGATATGGACCCTGCTGCTGCTACAGAAGAATTGGAGATGCAGCAAGCCATGCGGGAATCCAGGGCCCTTCATGAGCAACGATTATTGGAAGGACCAGGGGAGTCTTCCACATCACAGCTGGAGATTGATCCGATGGGAGTGGTGCATCATATTGCCACAGTTGTTGCTGCCACCACTTTCCCTGCTCACTCAAAAGAAGGTGTTAAGGGAACTGGCGATGAAACTGGGATTGTGGGGACCCCAGTCGAGCCTACCCCTAATGAAGGTGTCTTACCACCTGCCCCAACGGCTGAATACTCAAAGGGAACAACCGGGAGTCCGAGACGAGTGACCCCAATCAAGTCACTCGGTGGTGTGCCACCGGGGGAAACTCCCTCCACTGCAGCAAGGTCGGAGGATGCTGCAGCTGACTCCACAACGAATCTTGGAGGCAAAGTGGAGAAGGAACAACAAATGAATACACAGCAAGTTGTCATTGACGAGGCTCGAGACGATTAAGACTGTCTCAATCAAGTGCCAATCGCTTCCGCAGCTAATGACGCCGCGATGCGGTCGAGGCACAAGAAGGAATCGCCCGGGAGTTAACACTGCAAGCAATGAAAGTGCCATCCATGGAGTTGAGACTCAGTGGATGCCACCTCGAAGACCCCAAGACAGTGACCACACGTCGAAGGGGGATCGCCCAAGGCCTCGTTGCAGTTGAGACTAAGGGGAGGTAGTGAAGGCCAACGGGAGGTTGAGACTTCCCAGGGTAACGAGACGGAAGCACAGAACATCCCTCCTACTATCATTGATCCATCTGAAAAGGAGATAAGTGCTCTTCACGATTCCCAAGAAAATCCTGATGTAACCTTTCTGGGATCTGAAGGTGAAGACGAGGCTGAGTCATTCCCTATTGCCCATCCAAAAGAATCAGCTGAGGATGTTCTCCCAAGCACGAGTAAGTCTGACCTTAAGGCTACTCGCCAAACCTTTAATTTTGATGATGAGCCACCCATGCAAATCTCATCATCATCCAATGACGCTTCTGATATGGCCGAGGACCAGTCAACTCATATGGAAAAATTAGCTGAGACCGACGAAGCTATTAAGACAGCTGAGGCTTAGCAAGCTGGGTCAACTCCACAACAGACCACAGCTGAAATAGAGTCAACTGCGCAGGCTCCCCAAGCTGCAGCAGGATCGACTCCACCGGGAACTTCACGAGCACAAGTTATCATTAAGCAGATTCCCGTTGCCCGTGATGATTCGATTGAAGAATCGTTTCCCTTCTCTCTGGAAGTACCTGACCTTCCTGAAGAATCAGCTCGAGATCAAGAACGTTTCCATAAACCTGATCTCGTTATTCGAGAAGTTTTCAAGGCCATATTTGCAAAGATAGAGAAGATGGAGAGGCACCAGGCCTCACTGGACATGAGGCTGGATAACAGAGACGCAAATCTTACTGCCGATCTGCGAGGAATAATTGTCAGGATCCGGGAATGGTGGCAACAAAAGCAAACAATGCGCGTAGAACAAGCTCGATATTTCAGGACATTGTTCAATAAATTGCTAGTCTGGCGGGCTGAGAATGCTGATACGAAGACAAGAATGCAAGAGAACATCAATTGAATGCATGAGTCTCACAACATAGAGATGCAGCTGTTGCGTGAATATAATAAGAAAGAGCTCCTGCCGTAGAGGAGAACATGGATAGGAAGGTCAGCCTCCTCATGGCTGAAATGAAGTCAGTGACAATTTGAATCCAACGCCACCCGCTCCGAATTCCGTGCAAAGATACTCCGCAGCAGATTTGAAGCATAACTCGGCCTATCACCGCTTGGACTTCATGATTGCTAGCTTGTTTCGGGGTTCCTCTCTCCTTTGATGATGCCAAAAAGGGGGAAGAGGAATACCTAAAGGCGTTGAAAGGATCCGAAGGTCGAAAAGGAGGCCTTGTTGTGAAGGGAAAAGACGATTGAGGAAGAGAGAGAAGAGAGAAGAAAGGAAAATCTGTTGAGGGGGAAGGTTCGAAAGATATGACCTTGATGATTGCTAAAACCCCCAACAAGGTCTTGTCACAGCTGATATCATCAGCAAACTTCCCGTGACTCTGCCACTCCAACATCCTGCAGTACCCATGGCTCAAAAGAGAAAGATAGTTGAAGCGAGGAATGAATGAGGTGGAAGGAAAGATGGATGCCCGAGTTATGGATATACGAAACAACATGGAGGCATTCCAAGACGAGAGACATCTATGCCATTTCGGTTGTCGGAATCGAGCAAGATCGTTGATGAATTCAAGATGCTCGCATCCAGGGTTACTTCGCAAACATGTCCATGGATCAAGCCACGGGATTTGTATTGGGAAAAAGGCCTCAAGCTATGTGAAGAAGCGACGGGATGCCAGACTGGCGATCACTCTGCTGGTCACTCGCTAGTCACTCATTTGGGAAAAAGAAGGCCCCAAGACAATACACGCCCGAGGCGGAGGAAGAAGCGATGGTGGAGGAAGAGGTTTGGACCTAGACCTCCCCAAAAACATTGAATATATAGATCCAGGCAAGAAAGGAGGGATCTATTGGGATTCGATTCGATGAAGTAGCCAACCTGCAAGTGGCTAAGAACAATGTTGAGTATGTGAAGAGGATTGAAGAAGAGAATAGAAGACAAACTCAAATTTTGTGGGAGGAAAGACAAGAAAGAAAAAGGAGAGATGAAGCTGCCAGAAAGGCTTATGAGAAAAAGAAGGCGGCTGAAGAAGAAAAGAAGAGGAATAGATCAGAAGAAGACAGAGCTGAAGAAGAGGAAAGAAGGAGGCAGCGAAGGAGATGAAGTGTTGATGTCCACCCCTTCATGTATTTTACTATGTAAATACATCTTTATGTAAGTCTTCTGTACATCTAATAAAATTGTATAATTTCTATACTTGCGTAGATATAGAATAGCATGGTTACATTAAGTTCGCTTAAGCTCTCGATACACTCAGAACAATTGGTGTGTAAAGAACAAGAATGTTATGATCAATAAAAGATTGATTCTACGCATACATTCTGTGATTCTACATTGTCTGTACTATCTTTGTTGTTTAATTATTGTATGAATGTTTTAAGTTTTGGCATCATCAAAAAGGGGGAAATTGTTGGGAAATTAATTTTTAGATTTTGATGAATGTCATGTAAAACTTAGAATAGAAAGTTGGCACCCCATTTTTGTTGTAAATTGCATTGTAATAGATAGGGCTGGTCGAGCTAAGTTAAGTTAGCTATGCCTGAACATGTAAGAAGACAACTGGAGACTAAAAGGAAGACTCATTGTGGAGGGCGGTGAGTGTGGCAAGAAGAGAAGACAGAACTCGATGAAGGTGCGGTGAGATGCGGTGGTGAGTGAAGTGTCATCAAGTCAACTCAAGATAGCCAAGTCTCAAGCTAAAGTGACGGATGAGTCATCCAATGATTGGAAGCTGACTCGAAGTCACCTGGGGAAGTCAAGTAAATGCAGTCAAGTCGAGACAACTGAAAAAGATCCGTTGCACGGAAGTCAAGAGAATTAGTTAAACAAGTAATACTTCCGTGCTGGCTTTCTTAAAGTGCTCAGTCCCAGAAGCGTGCAAAAGGAATAAACCAATAGGAAGCACTGCACTTGTGTCAGAACTCTGAAAAACTGAAGAATCATTCATACGAGGAAATGTCAATTCCAAGAACTGCAACAAGACAAGCCAACGACCACAAGTGTCTTTTGGAAATTAACCTATCTCTTCAACGGGCAAATTTTCAAAAGAACACTATAAAAAGCTGAGGATTTTATTTGAGAAAAGGGTTACCCTGGTTACGTTGACAATCAAAAATTACGAGCAAGAAAAGCAATATTTGTAACCTGAAATATTCTCAAATCATTCAAGTTCAATCCTCAAGCTTACGTTACGAAGGAAATCAATCCAACGCTCACCTGTGAAGGAAAGACGACTTCAATCAGTTGAAGAGGAAACATTTGAAGAATCAAGGGGTCTACATTCCACGGAGGATTGAAGGAAGGTTCAAGGTTGAACCAATCTCAAGTTTTTGGAGGGCTTCGTGATCAAATCCAAGAAGCTTGAGCAAGTGGGCTGTAGTAGCAAGGCAGCTGCCCTGTGAAGAAGTTGAGTCGCACGAGAAGCCGTTTTGTGTGACCAAGGCATCTCAGGCATCGAGTCCCAAAGGATCAAGTCGGTTGTGTGATCAAGACTTGCATCGGATGTTAACCACTTTGTATATTGATCAATACTTAGTGGATTCCTCCGGGAGTTTGAGAAGATAGGACTAGAAGAATTACCCCATCTTGAACCTCTATAAAAATTTATTGTGTCATTTACATTTCAGCAATTTAATTCCTGCACATTACTTTAATATCTGCTGATAAATTTGCTATCCAATTGATAATCAACAAAGTGCTAAAACCAAGTATTAAAACAAACTTAACCAAATTCAAGGGTGTTAAGTCTTCCGCTGAAAACATATCACAATCGAGTTAAGTCTTTAGTCAAAACAAGTGAGTTATTCTATCAATGCACTCGATCGAGTCTGTTGAGTGACTAACTTTGATTAACTAACTTAGCTTTTGTCCATCAAGGACTCATTTGTGAAGTATTAACTCGAACATTTTAAAAGGACTAAATTGAAAAGTTGGTAAGGTTTATTCAACCCCCCTTCTAAACCTTACACTCACACCCCTTGGGACCTACAATGGCTAAATGTGGGATTTTATTTTTGGGCCATTTTGGACGGACTTTCGAGGGCTTCGACTTATAAATACACTACGGAGACGCACAAACGGGGGATCGGACATTATTTTGAGCACAACGCTAGGCAAGAGACTCAAAGCTAGGGTCTGGGACGGCAATTGGAGGCACTTCTCGTCTGGACACAGAGAGAATTCCTTCTCTTTTCTTCTCAATTCCTTCTTTGTTTTTCATTATCGATTTCTTCAGATGTATAATTATTTCTTCATGAGTTTTTATATATCCATTATGAGCTAAACCCATTTTTCTAGGGGATTGATGTAACTTACGTTTGAACTTATGTTTTGATTTCCAGTTTATGAAATTCGCATATTATTTAATCTATTTGTGCTATTTGATTTGATTGCATCTGGATTATCAGATCAATAGTTTAGATTGTTTGGCGTGTTTAATTTGACGCTCGAGAGAGGTAATTGAATGCCTGACCATAGAATAGCACAACCTAGGGTTTCATAGAATCGAGATATTTATGAATCTTTTGAAGCCTATGATAGAATATTAATTGAGCGCATTAGGGTTTAATTTATGATTTTTATAGAGATATCAAAATCAGAAATTGGAACCTAGAATCATTTGGCACTCGAGAGAGGAAGTGATAAACGGTTGGAATATTGTCTTATAGATTAATAACTTGTGATTAATAAACTAGATTGAAAACATAGGGGATAACTAGGTGAAATCAACCCTCTAGAATTCATATCTTAAGTGTTTGATAATTTGTTTGAACCAATTAATTGCTTATTTTAGTGTTCTTGTTAGTTTAATAAATCCTCATCTCTTTTCAATTTTTAGATAGAAATAAGCTATTTTAATTATAGTACTTAGTATAAAATTCGATAACAATCCCTATGGAGACGATTACCCTACTTTCAAAACCTATACTAAAACTTGACATCGTACGCTTGTGGTAAGAATTTCGTGATCAAGTTTTTGGCGCCGTTGCCGGGGATTGTTTTATTCTATTTTAAACTAATACTATTACCACGTAATCTTAATCCCAATCTAGACGATAATAGGAATTATAATTTCGTTTTTCTCATTTGACTTGTCTGTTTATGCGAGATTCCAAAGATATTAATTTGCTTCCTTTTGATCCAGAGATTGAAAGGACACTTCGAGCAATCCGAGTAGCAAAGCTAGAAGAGAATCGAGCAATGGTAGAAGGCGGGGACAATGAGAATAACAGAAATTGGGTCCTGAATGTGCCACCACATCCTGAGGCACTAGAAAGGGCAATCCGGGATTACTTTCTGCCGACCGTGAACCAGAACTACTTCGGAATTATGCGTCAACCTATAAATGCAAATAATTTCGAATTGAAACCGGGCCTCATAAGCATGGTTGTGAGAATCGATTTGGGGGAGTCCAGTGGATGATCCGAATAGACATCAGGCCACATTCTTGGAAATTTGCGACACCATCAAGATGAATGGTGTGACTGATGAGGACATTCGATTGAGGCTTTTCCCATTTTCACTCCGGGATAAGGCCAGGCAGTGGTTACAGACGTTCGCCTAGGGAGTATTACGAGCTGGGATGATCTGACTCAAAAATTCTTAGTAAATTTTTTCCCTCCCAGCAAGACACTCCAACTAAAGAGCGAGATAGCCCAATTCCAACAAATTGATTTTGAGCCATTACACGGAGCTTGGGAGCGATTTAAAGATATGTTGCGAAAATGCCCACAGCATGGGTATGCAGACTGGCAAAGGGTTCAATATTTCTACAATGGGTTGAATGGGCATACGAGGACGATACTATATGCGGCATCAGGAGGTACATTGATGGCTAAAACACCGACTGAGGCCTTACTTCTACTTGAAGAAATGGCCACAAACAGCTATCAATGGCCCTCCAAGAGATCAGCGCCGAAGCCAGTTGTCGGTGTTCTTGAGCTTGATACAATGTCAGCTTTGGCAGCTCAAATCTCGAGTCTGACAAAGCAATTGGCAATCATGAATACCGGCGGCACACAACAGCAAGCCGCACTTCCACCCGCAGCCGTTCACGCAGTCGCCACTCACGAGGCCGAGCAAGTAAATTATGTGAATAATCGGGATTTTAATAATAGAGGTAATTCATTACCAACTCACTACCACCCGAGACTTCGAAATCATGAGAATCTCTCTTATAGAAACAATAGGCCGAGCAAGTAAATTATGTGAATAACCGGGATTTTAATAATAGAGGTAATTCATTACCAACTCACTACCACCCGAGACTTCGCAATCATGAGAATCTCTCTTATAGAAACAATAGGAACGTATTGAATCCACCTCCAGGTTGTCCAAACCCATCCGGTTCAATGCACTCGGAGGTGAAAAGAAGCAGTCACTTGAAGAGATGCTCGGCTCATTCTTCGGAGAGACCAGAAATCGAATGAATCGGAGTGAGGGGCAGATTGATGGTCTTAATACTAAGATGAGCACAATGGAGCCGCATATTAGGTCGATCAAGATACAAATGGGTCAGTTGGCTACAGCCGTGAATTCATTGCAGCAGAAGGGAAAGTTTCCAAGTGATACAGAGGTTAATCCGAGATAGCATTGTAATGCAGTTTACGTGAAAAAGAAAGCAAAAATTCAGCCTGCTCTCGAAGAATCACCTATTTATGCGAAACCAGTGGAATCCAAGAAAATGAAGAAGTAATGTAGTGCAATAGTCCAGAGTAAACTACCTCCGAAAATGAAGGACCCAGGGAGTTTTACTATTCCTTGTACTATTGGAGAAATTTTCTTTGAGAAACCAGTTTGTGATCTTAGGTCCACTGTGAATCTGATATCTCTTTCTGATGTGACGAAGTTTAGGCTCGGGGAGGCGAAGCCGTCCAACATCACTTTGCAGTTCGCTGATCGATCCATCGCCTATCCGTGGGGAATCATTGAAGACGTATTGGTAAAAATTAACAAATTTGTTTCACCTGTGGATTTTGTAGTGTTGGACGCGAACTTGGACAAGAAAATACCTATCATCTTTGGGCGACCATTTTTAGCTACAACACGAGTTTTGATCGATGTAGAAACAGGGGAACTAACATTACGGGTACATCAAGAGAAAGTTGTATTCACCATCCATCCAACCAACAGGGTAAAATTTGAATTAAATGATGGTAAGCAAATGGTTGGAAATATAGCTGAAGACATTGGAGGTTGGGAAGTTTCTAAGGGCAATGTGGATAACATGCCTATTGGAGCCACAACTTGAGGATAATCTGACATAGTCTGGCTGAAGACTGTAAACTTAGCACTTCTTGGGTGGCAACCCAAGCCCCTTTTATTGCTTTCTTAGTTTTAATATAATTTAGTAGTTGTTTTTGTTTTTTCTTAATTTTTTGCATTTCTAGGAGTAGTAAGTTGCATCATACCCCACCCCTCTTATTTGTGCAAATCCCACATATCCCACTCCATCTTCACAAAGGAGCATTATAACACCACACACACCATATTCATCTCCTACACTCATTTGGTAAGTTTGCAACTTCCAAACCCCACCCCATGGTTTTCCCCATCTTGTGATTTTTGGTGTGATTGGATTGTAGTAGTGCTCAGATAATTGTTGTTGATTTGTGGATTGTGAATTGTTTGCTCATGCTAGACTTAGGCTTGGTGTTGATTTTGGGATTGAATTGAGTTATCCATTGCATTCACTATCTTTGCCCAAATTCATGCATATAAGGTGTTTGATAAGATGCCCCAATGACAATTTTCACATTGTTTAGTGCTATCTTGCATATCTATGCTTAACTTTTTGACATGGCACTATATTTTTTTTTTACTTGGGTGCATTATTATATGCTTTGATTTTCGAGTTCTCACCCATAACCGAATTTCATGGTTCCACGAGTTTTGTTTTCTTGTCTACCTTGCTAGGTTGCAAAAATGCGAAACCAAAAAAGGGTCGGGGTCAAGGCCAATGGGAAGAATAAGACCATACCTCGAAGGCATACAACACACATGGGCTTGTGTGCTAGGATGTATTGTGAGCTTATACAAGACACCTCCTCGGCTACTAGGAAAGTATTTTTTCCCATCTCTCCATTGGAGACGATGTCGTTTTAAGTTTGGGGGGGGTACAGTCTGTTTTTATTCTTCGAGTCAAGTCTTGAGTAAAAAAAAACGAAAAAAGAGTCTAGAGTCGAGTCGGGTCGTCGGTAAAACTGTGAAACTGCATGACTAAGTGAATTTGTTGAATATGAGTTGAACGGTCAAGAGAGCGTGCATTTAAACTGTGATTTATTCTTCTTTCCATTAATTCCATCTATTTGCTTAACTCTGTTGATTTATTTGGGGATGAATTATGCGACTGAGTGTTTCCTTTATGATCCTACCGGATTCTAGAACTTGTCTGATCACTAGTCGAGGCAAAATCCTAGGCAAAGTAACATTGAGGAAGTGATTTAGGCCAATTTTGAACAAGCCAGAGCCTAAAAGCCTACCTTTGTATTATATTTTCCCTAGTGTCCCCCTTTGAGCCTTATAAACCCGTTTCTTTGGCAACCAATCTAATACCCAGAGCCTAAATGTGAAAATCATAATTACCCATCACTCATACACACTAAGTATAGAAAAATATTGAAGGCTGAGGAGGGTATAATGAGAAGGGTATGTATTTAATTGAATGAAGTTGCCCGAGAAAAGAAGATATGAAACCCCATGTATGCAAAAGAATAAGTTTGGTGGTTCCGGAAAAAAAAGGAGAAAAAATGTTGAGAAATATCAGCGGGATTGAAGGTTCATAAACATTGGGGATGTCAAAAAAGTGAAGGGTAGTGTTGATTGTTGAATAAAAGTGATAATTGTGTGTTTGGGTGATTTGAGCCACTCAATCCATATTTTCCTACCTTACCCTAAGCCCACATTACACGCTTTAAAAGTCCTATGGATCCTTGTGTTACATTCTTACATTAGTGGAGATTAGTGTGAAAGACAAGCCTATGGAGTCCGGTAAACATCTCAACTCTATATTCTAAAAAGTGGATCATTTTGAAAACACTTGATTGTGTGAATCTATCTGGATAATGATAACGGGGTTGGCATGAACAATCCACCTTCATGATCACATTGTGAAAATACGTGCTTGATTGATAGTGAAACGAAATTTGACGAGCAAGTTTGGTTGTGAAGTTTTGCAGTTAGTCTGTTGAGTCAGTAGTCTTTATATTTATTTCATTCATGCTTGTTCATTTTATAGAGTCTATAATTGCTTGAGGACAAGCAAACGTCTAAGTTTGGGGGTATTTGTTAGGTTGGTTTTTATACCAATGTATTGAGTATTCTAGACTAGGATTTTGCGGTGTTTTCGAGTATTTTAGTGTCGTTTAAGACGAGTTCGTGTCACAAGTTGTCGTTTGAGAGTCGGGACTAATCTTGGAAGCCGAAATTTGTTTAAAAATGATGAAAAACGTGTTTAGGCGGTGAAAATCACATTTTAGAAGTTGAAAAGCGGAAAAAGAACGTTCATAATCGAGCTCCGCGGGGGTCAAAATTAGTACAGCGGACCAGGGGAGAATGGGCGTTGCAGCGCCCAAAAGCAAGGGCTGCAGCGCCCACAATATATAACAGCAGGTGATGTTCGGCAGCAGGCGTGCTGCAGCGCCATCTGGGATGGGCTGCAGGACGCGACCTACCCGATGTGCGAAGAGACTCGAGCAAAGAAGAGACGATGATTCAGCCCGATGTGCGGCCAGGTGTGATAGTCGGGCGCTACGGTGCCCGGAGCACAATCGCAGCGCAGCGTCAACACAAGCAGAGAGGCGATCGGAAGCAGCTAGGCGGGAGAGAGAGATGCAGCGCAGCGACGGGCGGAAAACAGGGCTGAACGTGGGCTTTTATTTTTTGGCCGTTTTGGACGGATTTTCGAGGGCTTCGACTTATAAATACACTATAGAGATGCACAAACGGGGGGTCGGACATTATTTTGAGCACAACGCAAGGCAAGAGACTCAGAGCTAGGGTTCGGGACGGCAATTGTAGGCACTTCTCGTCTGGACACAGAGAGAATTCCTTCTCTTTTCTTCTCAATTCTTTCTTTGTTTTCCTTTGTCGATTTCTTGAGATATATAATTATTTCTTCATGAGTTTTATATATCCATTATGAGCTAAACCCATTTTTCTAGGGGATTGATGTAACTTACGTTTGAACCTATGTTTCGATTTCCAGTTTATGAAATTCGCATATTATTTAATCTATTTGTGCTATTTGGTTGGATTGCATCTGGATTATCTGATCAATAGTTTAGATTGTTTGGCGTGTTTAATTTGACGCTCGAGAGAGGTAATTGAATGCCTGACCATAGAATAGCACAACCTATGGTTTCATAGAATCGAGAGATTTATGAATCTTTTAAAGCCTGTGATAGAATATTCATTGAGCGCGATAGGGTTTAATTTATGATTTTTATAGAGATATCAAATCAGAAATTGGAACCTAGAATCATTTGGCACTCGAGAGAGGAAGTGATAAACGGTTGGAATATTGGTTTATAGATTAATAACTTGTGATTAATAAACTGGATTGAAAACATAGGGGATAACTAGGTGAAATCAACCCTCTAGAATTCATATCTTAAGTGTTTGATAATTTGTCTGAACCAATTAATTGCTTATTTTAGTTTTCTTTTTAGTTTAATAAATCCTCATCTCTTTTCGATTTCTAGATAGAATTAAGTTATTTTAATTATAGTACTTAGTATAAAATTCGATAACAATCCCTGTGGAGACGATAACCCTACTTTCAAAACCTATACTAAAATTTGACACCGTATGCTTGCGGTAAGAATTTCGCGATCAGTACCAAATGGGTATTTCAGAACAAGCTCGATGACCAAGGGAATATTGTTCGAAACAAAGCAAGATTAGTCGCTCAAGGGTATTGTCAAGAAGAAGGTATTGATTATGATGAAACATTTGCACTCGTAGCACGTTTAGAAGCTATTCAAATTTTACTTGCCTATTCTTGTTTTAAAAATTTCAAGCTTTACCAAATGGATGTTAAATCCGCATTTTTAAATGGTTTTATTCAAGAAGAAGTCTATGTAAAACAACCCCCGGGGTTTGAAAAGTTTTCTATGCCAAATGATGTTTATAAACTTAAGAAGGTCTTATATGGTTTAAAACAAGCAGCCCGTGCATGGAATGATAGACTTAGCTCTTTTCTTTTGCAAAATGGTTTTACAAGAGGTAAAGTTAGTACTACTCTCTTTATTTTTGAAAAATGGCAAGATTGCTTATTAGTGCAAATTTATGTTAATGATATTATTTTTGGTGCTACTAATGAATCCTTGTGAAAGAAATCTTCTAAGTTATTGCAAGGTGAATTCGAGATGAGTATGATGGGGGAGCTCAACTTATTCCTTGGACTTCAAATTAAGCAATGCCAAGAAGGTATTTATATTTCACAATCAAAATATACAAAAGAACTTTTGAAGAAGTTCGGCATTGAAGAAAGAAGAACCGGTCTCTACTCCTATGGCAACCAATGTCAAGATTGACAAAGATGAAAAAGGCAAGTCGGTTGATGAATCCAAGTATCGAGGTATGATTGGTAGTTTACTTTATTTAACCACAAGTAGACCGGACATCCTTCATGTTGTATGCCTATGTGCTCGTTTTCAAAGCAATCCCAAAGAAACTCATATGAGTGCCATTAAAAGGATTTTTTGATATTTGAAATGCACTATTTAATATGGTTTATTTTATCCAAAGAATGAAAATTTTTCTCTTAAAGGCTATAGTGATTCGAACTATGTGGGAAATATTGATGATCGTAAAAGTACTTTCGGATCATGTCAATTTTTAGGCGATTGCCTAGTTTCTTGGTTTTCAAAGAAACAAAATTGTGTTTCACTTTCAACGGCTGAAGCCGAATATATTTCCGCATCCTTTTGTTATACTCAACTTCTTTGGATGAAACAAAATTTAGTGGATTACAAATGTTCTTTTGAAAATGTTCCTATCTTTTGTGATAACATATCCGTTATAAATATTGCTCAAAATCCGGTTCATCATAACCGTACTAAACATATTGAGATTCGACATCATTTTCTAAGGGATTGTGTCTCAAAATAAAAAATTGAGATATATTTTGTACCATCTCAAGGTCAATTAGAGGACATCTTTACAAAACCTCTATCTTCCGATACTTTTGCTTCAATACGAGCTCGGTTAGGTATAATGCATATTGAATGAGGATTATGTTTGCATTTTGCACGTTTTTAAAACTTATGGGTGAAAAATTGGATTTTTGGATCAAATTTTGGATTTTTCAAAAATAGACTGGTCTAGTGGCCAAACTGGGTTGAGGCCGACCGGTTGCCCTCAACCTTGACCCATCGGCCTCCAAGTTTTTTTGGTTAAATTGTTTATGTTTTCCAGACTTAGCCATTTTGGCTCTTTACTCCATTTTTCGACCCCTTTGTCATTTGCACACACATTTCACTCCAAATGAGTTTCATTGTATAATTTCGATATCTTGGACTTCTAAGTGCTCGATTATCATCATTGTTGCTCATCTTTACCGATTAAATGGTAAGAATTCTACTCTTTTTATCTCAATTGGGTTGAACCCTTGAGAACTTGGGTTATATGTTAATATCTTGATGCAATTCGTATATGTTTGTGATGAGCTTGTTAATTGTAGTTTATCGAATGTTGTATAAATTGATTTGGTGATGAAATTTTTGGCTCGATTACATTTACAAGGGCTATATACATCTTCTTCATTTTTTAATGCCCGCCAAGTGTTCGACATATTGTCTCAAAGAAAATTTCATCAATTACATGATTCTCTCGATTCTAAAAGTCTTATATATTTATAGAGATCATGTTTTACCAATCTAACGAGCTTTTGCATTTCAATTGATCGATTTCTCCCTTTTTATTTGGATTTTAAGCTTTTATTTTAAAAAAGCTCGATAAATCGATTATATTGCGCACTTTGATATGAATGAATAATGTTTTTTATCGTGCTAATATTCTTTTTGATGATTCCAAAGGGGTAGAAATAGGAAATAAGCTCGTTAGCTCAAAGAAGCTTGTTGGGAAATTTATTGTTCAGATTTTGATGAATGCCTTGTAAAACTTAGACTAGAAAGTTGGCACCCCATTTTTCATTTAATTTATATTGTAATAGATAAGGCTGTATGAGCTGGGTCAAGTCAGCTATGCCTGGATATACAAGAAGTCAATTGAAGACTAGGATGAAGACTCCGCTGTGAAGCAGCTGAGTGTGGCAAGGAAGAGATGTCAAGGACTCGAATGAAAGAGTATCAGCTGGGACACAGCTGTATGAAGAGTCAATCAAGTCAACTCAAGAAGCCAAGTCTCAAAGTTGAAGTGACAGATGAGTCATCCATTGATTGGAAGTTGACTCAAAGTCACTTGTGGAATAAAAGAATGCAGTCAAGTCAAGACGACTGAAAAGAATCTGTTGCACAGAAGTCAAGGAATTTACATAAATAACTAATATTTCCATGCTGCCATGTCTTAAAGTGCTTAGTCCCAAAAGCGTGCAAAAGGAATAAACCAATGGGAAGCACTGCACCTCGTGTCAGATTCTGAAAAGATGACCGTTCATTTAATGTGAGGAAATGTCAACATCAAGGACTGCAACAAGACAAGCCAACGAACACAAGTAATTTTTTTTTAAAATCAGCCTATCTATTCAACGGGCAGATTTTTGAAAGTTCACTATAAGAGGATGAGGAATCACTTTGAGAAAATGTTACCTTGATTACCTTGCATACCTGTGATAACGAGCATTATTCATACTGTAACCTAAAAAACATTGACAAGTTATTCAAGCAAATCCTCAAGCCTAAATCTCGAAGGAAATCGATCCAACACTAAGTTGTGAAGGAAAGACAACTTCAACTATTGAAAATGAAACCTTTGAAGAAGCAAAAGGGGTCTACTCTCGAAGGAGGATTGTAGAAAGGTTCAAGGTCGAACCAGTCTCAAGTTATTGGAGGGCTTTGTGATCAAATCCAAGAAGTTTAAGCAAGTAAGCTGAATTAACAAGGCAGTCGCCCTGTGAAGAAGCTGAGTCGGACGAGAAGCCAACTGAGTGATCAAGGCATCTCCAGACTGAGTCCCAAAGGAGCAAGTCATTTGTGTGATCAAGACTTGTATCCGGGTCATTAACCACTTTGTACTCTGATCAATACTTAGTGGATTCCTCCAGGAGTTGGAGAAGAGAGGAGTAGAAGAATTACCCCATCATCGAACCTCTATAAAAATTATTGTGTCATTTACATTTCAGCATTTTATTTCTGCACATCACTTTATATCTGCTGATAATTTTGCTATCCAACTGATAATTAACAAGGTGCTAAAATCAAGTGTTAAAACAAACTTAAATCAAATTAAAGGGTGTTAAGTCTTCCGCTGAAAAATCTCATCATAGCCAAGTTAAGGTTTAGTCTAAACAACTGAGTTATTCTATCAACAGCTCTTTCGAGTCTGTTGAGTGGCTAACTCTGATGATTAACTAACTTATATGTCCCCCAAGGACTTAGTTGTGTATTTAACTCTGTAATATTTTAAAAGGACTAAAATCGAAAAGTTGGTAAGATTTATTCAACCCCTCCCCCCCTTCTAAACCTTACTCACACCCTTTGGGACCTACAAAGCTAATATAAGCTCGTGAAAGAAGCTATAAGCTATGGCTCTTTAAAGCCAAAAGCTGTGAAGAACATTAGTCCATTGGATGTATTATGGACTTATATGATTGTTTAATGATTGTTTTTTAGAAGGGGAGCTTCTAAGCTCATGATATTGTATAAGCTAAAGCTTCTAGCTTGTGTTTGATTACTTCTTGATGTACTTGTTGATAGGGGGAGATTTTGTAAAATATTTTTGAAAATCTTTACTCCCTTCATTATGGCTATTATGCATGATTTGCAGTCTCTCAAAACGGATAGTTTATTCTTTGACCGGAAAATTTGTTTTGATTTCAAAACCGTCCTCTTAAAATTGCTATGGTTTGTAATCATCAAAAAGGGGGAGTTTCTTAGATAAATGTTTTTATCATGATTTTGATGATTTTGTTTAAATGTGTTTTATACCAAAACACTGTTTCCAAATGTTGTCCAAATACTCCCGTTCGATATAAAACATTTTTACTAAATTTTTGGGGTATTTCTTGAAGTTTATTTTCGACGAAAATTGGACAACACTTTTGTCTCGTGTTGGACCAGTCGCCCTATAAGGCATCCTGTGTCTGAGTTGAGTTTTAAACGGAAACAGGGATGGAAGAAAAATAGGGGAGGTCGACCGGTGTGGGCGATCGGTGTGGGCGACCGATGCCTGATTGTGTTTGAAAGAAACAAAACTCTCTTTTCTCTATTTTTGAAGGGGACAACCGGTCCAACAGGGGTTCGACCGATCGGACCCCCCGTTGACCGGTCCTCCTGTGTATTTCTCATGAAGTACTCTTCAAACCCTTCTCTTTGTGCGACCGATCGCTATAGGTTTTTGACAGCAAACTATCCGTTGGGTTTTCAGACAGCTTTTCCTCAATTTAAGGGGTTGATTTCTAACAGCTCTAATCTTGATTTTAATTGCATTTTTTTTGCAGAATTCACTCTCCAAGAAGGAACCAATGTCTTGAAATCAATACAAGACCTCTCCTATAAATAGAGGAACCATTCAAGCAACAAGACACAACACAACATACAAGCAAAAGCATACAAGCAAAACACTTTGTCAAAACTCTTGTTGTATTAGCATAAGTACTTACACTTGCACATCTTGAGGTCTAGGCTTTTCATTATTGATTACACTTGCACTCAATATTTGTATTATCATTATCGAGTTGTAATCTTAAATTTTGTCCATCATCCAAAACAAGATATCCTGGTTGTTGTTCTTGTGGTAAGAGCACACTTGGGTGATCTTAGGTGTTGAAGAGTGTGGTACTCTTCATAGGTGTTGAAGGAAGATTGTAGTAATCTCCTTGAAGGTGTTGTAAGAAGATTGTGGTAATCTTCAAAGGTGGTGGTGTAATGATTTTGGTAATTATTAATAATTTTTTTTCCTTTTCGAAACCCATCCCAGATATATTGGGGTGGTAGAGCACGTAGTCCCTAGGTGGGGTGAAGCTCTTTAAATCATCGTGTGTTGTTTATTTCAGAATTTACAGCTTTTATCTTCGCTTGTTCAATCAAAAAAGAGGGTGGAATTTGAAAAACAAGCATAATCTATTCACCCCCTCTAGATTATCATAGCCACTTGGACTAAAAAGTGGTATCAGAGCCAAACTCTTTGGCTAGCTCGTTCCGAGTAAAGAGGAAAGATCCATGACTACAAACGAAGCATAAAAAGCATTGAATTTTCTGCAATTGCAATTATGTTCATAATTATAAACATATTCTTTGGCACAAATAAGCAAGAATATAGACACGCATAAGCAACTTTCTGGGTAAACATACAAAAAAAATGAAGAGGAGGAATCGAATTATCTGCATTCGCAAGTATGTTCATAATTATAAACATATTCTATAGCACAAATAAGCAAAATTATAGACACGCATAAACAACTTTCTGGGTAAACATACAAAAAAATGGAATGATGAATCCAATGATTGTTTTAGAAAAATGTGAATCAAATTTTAATTGGATTCAGTAAAAATGGACAATATAAACAATCGAAAGGCGAGAAAAATGGTTACCTTGTTGTTCATTAGTATTGAAGCATTCTTCATAGGTGTCATCCATTTTTTTTCTTGCTTGAATTCTCAAAATATTGACTTGTGTACTATGGGAGAAAATTTTTGTTGCATAGACTCGGTGGAGAAGGTGATTATTGTTGGGACGATTTTCTAATAACAGATTTGGTGAATTGTGATTGCATAGTTGATGGTAACTCATCCTATTTTAATGGGATTTACTAGATTTAGCTAACACCCCTAATTTTATATCGACTAATTTGCCCCCTCTTTGACTTTATCACATAATTTATCAACATTAATCAGATTTAATCAGAAAATATGTTCTTTTTATAGCTCTTTTTTTTAAAAAAAATATCGCTTATATTTTTTAAGAAGACTGGGTCATTACAAATGGTATCAGAGTGGGTCTACTTTCCTGAAGACTTGTTAAAAAATCTTTTTCTTATAAAAAGAAAAAAATTAAAGAAATTGTTGCCGCAAGTCATCCACCTCTACCGTGCTCGCTCGCTCTAACGAGGTACAAATTTCTGTAAATCTACATGTCATTCCACGATACAATAGTCATGGTATACATGACGAAATCAATTAATGATAACAATACATGTTTCATAACTATCATTTTGAGCATTATCATTTCACATTATGATATCTATAGGGGATGAAAGAATTAGATCATAGCTAAGTATCCTGAATTTCTTAAATGAGGTTAGTAACTTAAATTTCGATGACGAAGTTTTTCTAAGTGGGGGAGTTTGTAATAGCCACGGAGTTATAATAATATTATTAATATTATTTTAGCATAAACAATAAATATATATGTAAACTTATGTGTGTAGTATAATAAATTTGTGATTTATATTTATTTTCAAATCATTCTCCTAATCAAAATAGTTTTTTTTAACAATTTAAATGGTTACATTCTTATTTGGTTAACTTAATAAATAAATCCATATCATATTATATGCATTAATTCAACTTCATTAAGATCTACGTTAATTTAAACTTAGTTAGAACTGATGAGATTAAAAGCTTAATTAGTAACATAATTAATACATATCTAAATTAATGCTTACATTTATTAAACCTCAATCTAATTATATATAATATATATATATATATGGATATATATAAAGCCTTATTAATCTTGAAAGATTTCATACCAAAATGTTGTATACTTACACTGATATAAGAGAGAGAGAGAGTATGTTCATTTTTTTATACACATATATATAGTGTATGTATTAGTATAATATATATATATATATATATATATATATATATATAGGGAGAGGGTTATATGAGACCACCTCATAGGGTAAGTCCATAGGGACCAATTCTAGCCATATATCTAATTTTTCCAAGGGATGCGATTTAAGAGGCAAAATTACAAATTACAAGCTTGTTAATTAAACAAAGGGGTAAATTAGTCATCATCTCAAATCAATATTAATGGGATTCATGGTATTCATGGGATTCACGTAATCCTTCCAAATCTCCAAACAAAATTACGTAACAATCCTACTGCTTCTTCTTCAACGTACATAAACAAGTCATGAGAAATCATTCATCTTTCTTCTTCAACGCATTACCAGAGGCTGAAAAAAGTTGCAGAAAATTCACCATAGTTGCTAGAACTCGACTACAGTTCGAAGGTTTCTTATGAAGATGTAATTTGTTGCTTGTATAGATGTGTCATGATGCTTTTAGATATATTAACTACATAAACAAGTCATGAGCAACAAATACATACTACATAAGCAACAAGTCTATACTACATAAGCAACGAATATACACTACGTATGTACTATAGATATATTAACTACATAAGCAAGTCATAAGCAACAACCCCATATTACATAAGCAACAAGCCTATACTACATAAGCAACGAATATACACAACGTATGCACCGTAATTATATTAACTACATAAGTAAGTCATAAGCAACAAACCCATATTACATAAGCAACAAGTATATACTACATAAGCAATGAATATACACTACAAATGCACCACAAATACATTAACTACATAAGCAAGTCATAAGCAACAAACTTATACTACAGAAGCAACAAATATACACTACATATGCAACACAAATACATTAACTACATAAGCAAGTAATAAGCAACAACTCTATACTACATAAGCAACAAATATACACTGCATATGCAATACAGATATGATTGAATTACACATGCAATATGGTTATACTACACATGCAATATGATTATATTACATAAGTCGTTAACAATGAGAATCTGTTGGAGATAAAAAAAAAGTGAATATGAGGGATATGGGTTACTCAATAACTAAAACCACGTGCCGCGTGAAAGGGGGAAACAGATTGAACGTGATTGAGATCTTATCAAATCTCAATAACTAATTCTATATTATAAAATGACCACCCTACCCTTTTTAGTTGCTGAAACAAAAAAAATAAATATAAATCCCCCTAAAAATCTGGACCACCCAAAAATATTAATCTATGGTTAGGATTGGGTCCTATGGACTCACCCCAAGTGGGAGGACCTATTTGATCTATATCCTATATATATATATATATATATATTGTGATATGTAGTCTGTGTGGTGTCTCGAGTGCATATGTGAGTGTGATTATATAAATATGCATATGTTTTATATTATTGTGTGTTTGTCTGTAATTTACACACACACATATATATATATATATATATAGGATTTGGTTCAAATGAGACCAATATCTTGGGGTGAGACCGTGAGACATAATCTGATACATCCATTACATTTATTGAATGGTATAGATTAATTCAATTTTTTATATATATTTAATGTGAAAAAATTGTCAAATGGTTATATATGTAATTGCACATAGAAATGCCAATCGTGTTAAATATGGATAGATTTTGCCCTCCTTTATTATCGCGACTGACGAGATTACGTGCATTTTGATCGCCGAGTTTTTTTTGGGAATGATTTTGCATAATTATTCTTGATAGAATCATTATAAAATATCTATATTCTCATTGGTAAACAAAAAGGCAAACAAAAAGGTAAGTAATAGGAAAAGACATTCTTCATATTTTTTGCATTCGTTGTTTATATACTTCTCGAGTTTTTACCAATTTTCGGCTTTTCAGTTTTGCTCCCTTGTTCAAGTTTTATATAGGAGATTTTATTTTTTGCATTTATTGTTTTAGATGTTTGTAGTAAATGAGGGTTTTAGTTGATTTTTTTTTTCCGGAGTTGAACATACAACAGTGTCGATTTCCATATACAGTCAAGTTTGGGTGAATGCAAGATTGTTGTTTTAATTTTTTGGTTAGGTTTTTTTATTAGAATCTTTTTTTTCTACATATTATGCTGGACCCGGAATTATTTACAGGGTGTGGTTTGATTTTTCTCTTCTTTACGTATGCAATTAAAAAAACATACACATGCAACGGAAAATTATAAATATGCACCTAAATTATTTACAGGGTGTGGTTCGATTTTTCTTTGTTTACATATGCAATTAAAAAAACATAAACATGCAACGAAAAATTATAAATATGCACATAAATTATTAAACTCCGACATACCTTTATAGCGTTTGGTTCGAATATTTATATTTATTTCGAATTTTGATTTAGGCATACCTATACAGTGTGTTGCATATTTTATGTTTTTTTTGTTGCATATTTTCTGTTATTTCGTTGGATAAATTGAATAATTTCGTTGCATATTTTTTTAATTGGTATATATTTCTCATGCATAGAATTAAATGTTTTGTTGCATTTGGTAGAATTTTTTCGTTCACTTTTTCATGGTCTGGCAGCCATGTTCCACAATGAATTACGCATCGTATGTTAGGACTTATGCACGAAAATTTCAATTTTTATACGTCAGTTTTGTTATGCATCAATGAATTAGTATATATGCAATTTTTTTACCATATCTATTCATCAGATAGACATCTTATATATGCAGCATAATTAAATTATTTTTATAGTATGAAATTTTACCCTTTGCATATTTTTTTTTACAGGAGCAGTAACAATGGCTAAGCAAAAGAGATAGATTTTGATTGGGGAGGGTGATGGGGGCATAGAAGAGGATAGTCGTGGTTCCAAAAGGGTAAAGGGAGCCAAATCCGAAGCTAAGAAGGCGTGGAAGCTAAAAAATCCAACGGTCCTTACTAGATCTAATCCGACACTGTTAGTAAAACCGATGGCAAAGTTTACTGATCCCCAAAAGGATGTTATAGTTGAAATGGGGTTTGGCGGATTGTTGTTGCATAGGATCAGTGCATACCTAATCGTCTCATTTGGTGGCTGATTGATAATTTCAACCCAATAAGTTGTGAGTTAGTAATAGCCCAGGGCAGATTCATTCGAGTTGATTATTCTGATATAGGAAGAGTGCTTGGTTTTCCAAATGGCCCTATTAATATTGAAAAGAAGACCAAGTCTGAGCAAAATGACCTGTACGACAATTGGGCTTCTTTGTTTGATAAATCTGGTAAACTTGTCACATCAACTAATGTTGTTAATAAAATGGTTGAATGCAAGGACGGGGACGTTTGGTTCAAGAGATATTTTACTATACTAGTTGATTGCCTTATTTGCGGGACATTGCAATGTGGATATGTCAACCCGTTTATTCTAAAATATTTGAACAATGTCAATGAGATAAAGAATTTCAATTGGTGTGAATACACAATGAAAACTCTCTTTACGAACAGGATAAAATGGGGTTTGCAGAAAAAAATGCAGTTTAACGGCCATGTGTTGTTTCTACTGGTTCGTGCTATTTTTTTCTTTGTTTTAGGTAATTTGTGCGTGCTTTTTTTTGTTTCCCATTTTTTGAATTGATGCTATCGTTTTTCATGTTTTACATGCTTATTTAGGTGTTGTAATGCATGCGGGACATGGCAAGAGGCATCCCGAGTTTAATTGGTTGGACTAATAGGAAGCTGGAGGAACGGTATCGAAATGAAGTTGCATACGGCGCTTTCGGATTTGGATATGTTGACCCCTTTTTAATGTCGAGGGTTCGTTCGGTGGTAACATTACTCACGCGGTGGACTTTAGGGAGAGAGAACCAGTTGTCCCGGGGGTGCCCGCGGACGGCGACCTGGTTCCGGTTGTATATTTTTCATTTTTGTGATGTATATATATATATATATAGGGGATGGTTCTTGTGAGACCATATATTGGGGTGAGACCGTGAGACATGATCTGAACCGTTGCAATCAATTAATGGATGGATAAGATTGAACTATTAGATATTGTTGCATTTTCAAGCATCATTTTCGGCTGAGGACATTTAGGGAAAACTATAAAAAATGTGTAACTAAATCTTAGGACTTACCATATCTCATCCCTTTAATTTAGGGATGAAATCAATCAAATGAAAGCCAAAAAATCATCTAATCTCTATCCTCTAATAAACGCCATTTTTATTAAATCAAAAAAATCAGTTGCAAACAATTCAGAACGACTGCAGCAAGAACGAAGAAAAAAAAATTCAGTACGCGTCTCGATCGGCAGAAAAATAAAAACTGACATATAAAAAATGAAATTTACTTGCATAAGTCCTCATATACCAATGCATAACAAAACTGACATATAAACTGACATATAAAAAATCAAATTTTCTTGCATAAGTCCTAATACTATCAAATGCAACAAAACATTTAATTCTATGCATGAAAAATAAATACCAATAACAAAAATATGCAACAAAAATATTCGATTTTTTAGCAGAAAAAAACGTAAAATATGCAACAAAAAAAACAAAAAATATGCAAAAAAATATTCAATTTTTGCAACTAAAAAACGTAAAATATGCAACAAAAAAAACAAAAAATATGCAACAAAAATATTCAGTTTTTGCAACGAAAAAACGTAAAATATGCAACAAAAAAAAACAAAAAATATGCAACAAAAATATTCAATTTTTGCAACGAAAAAACGTAAAATATGCAACAAAAAAAACAAAAAATATGCAACAAAAATATTCAATTTTTGCAACGAAAAAACGTAAAATATGCAACAAAAAAAAACAAAAAATATTCAGTTTTTGCAACGAAAAAATGTAAAATATGCAACAAAAAAAACAAAAAATATGCAACACAATGTATACTATACGGTATGCCTAAAAGAAAATTCAAAATAAATTGATTGTATCAAGAATAATTATGCAAGATCATTCCTTAGAAAAAAGCGGCGGTCAAGATGCACATAATCCCAATTACTGCCGATAATAAAGGAAGCAATATCTATCCATATTTAATATGATTGGGCGTTTCTCCGTGTAATTACGAAAATAACCTTTTGACAATTTTTTCACATTAAACATACATCAAAAATTGAATTAAATCTATACCATCCAATAAATGTAATGGATGTACCAGATTATGTCTCACGGTCTCACCCCAGGATATTGGTCTCATTTGAACCAATCCCTATATATATATATATATATATATATATATATATATATATATATATTTTTTTTTTATTGTAATATCTTAAGATAATACATAGCATATGTAGTTAAAACATTTTGCATATTATATAAATTATAATATTTTTGGTGGTCATTGACATTTTTTTTTCGCGTTCATCTGATTTATAGACATACAATTCCGAGGTAGACACTAGAGAAGAGAACCAGTTCTCCCTGGGGCAGCTGCTCGCATCGACATGGTGCAGGTTCTATTTTTTTCGTTTTTTTTATGTTTTTATTTTTTGGTTGTAGCATATGAGGATAATACATAGCATTTTTATTTAAAGGTTTTTTGATTATATACGTAGTTAAAACATATAGTTTCAGTAATAATGTTTTGTTAGCATTATTCGACTTATACTATATTGCACATTTAGTTAAAACATTTCGCATATTATATAAGTTATAATGTTTCTCGGTAGTATCAATACATTGAATAATTTGAATTATACAGTATGTTGTCTAGTTATTGTAAATATACTGGTCAGTTAGTGGGTTTGTTTTAGCATGAATATATCTAAATTATATTGCATATTTAGTTAAAATAAGTTGCATATTTATATGGGATAAAGTGTGTTCCCTACAATGACTATTAACTGAATGGTTCAAGCTTATACAAGACATCACAGTAAATGAATGGTATTTTTAACTGCATTTTTTTCTTTCCTGCCGTCAATGGTAATTCAAGTTTTTTTTTTAATCGTCTGATGTTTTGGCATGAATAGATCTAAATTATATTGCATATTTAGTTAAAATAAGTTGAATATTTATATGAGATAAAGTGTTTTCCCTTCAATGACTATTAACTGAATGGTTCAAGCTTATACAAGACATCACAGTAAATGAATTTCTAGGTAATTATATCTGCATTGTTTTCTTTCCTGCCGTCAATGGTAATTCAAGTTTTGTTTTTTTTAATCATATGATTTATAGGTATACACATCCAAGGTGTTGTCCAAGCTCTCGTACCTTGTGACAGACGTTGTTGATATCATTAAAATACTCCAGAATGCTCTAAATGATTTTCCATGTGGTTCCGTTTTTGCGAAACTATGGGAAGCGGCAAAGAATTTGATTTGTTTTAATGGAAAACAGAATGATGGACAACCGGCAGACGACGCAGTTGATTGTAGCTTATCACAACAGAACGATGCTTTCTGGAACGATCCCGAGAATATTGCGACAATCGAATAAATAGAAAGTGCAGTAATGAAGAGGATTGAGTTTAAGAAATGGTTCGACAGGCCTACGTTTAGTATTGGTATGACGCAGGATGGTGGGGTGGTGAACTGGGAATCAGTTCTTGAGACGTCCCGACAGTATGTGGGGGCTTCTCATGGGAAGATGGTTGAAGAAATTGATCATGTTGGAGTCATTGTGGGTGGCATGAATGATGTTTCTGAATGTATGGAAGAGACTGTTGGGGTTGATGTGGCATCAAAGGATGGGAATGCAAGCAAAGTTGAGAAGAGAGGGGGTAGAAAACTGAAGAAGCTAGAACCTTTGTCTTCTCCAATTATTGGGACGTCGATTGACATAGTCACACCACCGGATGACTCACAATATATGGTTGGCAAGTGGATTTTTGAGAATGGTGCGGCTAAAAAGTAAGTACATCAATATGATATTTTTGAAAATAGATTTTGATGCATTTATAGTATCGCTATGTTGCTTATTATTAATCTGCACGATTTGTACAGTATGCATATGGTGCGCTTTTTGATGTATATTTAGGATCGTTATGATGTATTGATATAGTGTTTTAATGCATATAGATAAATTTTCTAATTTTGTTTTTTTATAAACATTGTATCTGGGATGGATATGTACAATGCATGCATTGCATAATTAGTGATGTCTTATTGTAGAGATAGTATCATTATTTAGTGTGTTTTATAAACGTATACGAAGCATGGATATAATGTTTTGCTTGATTATGTAATTAATTTTTCTTGTCCGCATGGAAGAGATTATATACAAGAGTGGAGATTGTATGCTTACCAGAGAGGATTTAATGACATTAAGACCTGGACAATATGTTTCCATGGCCGTGGTTGATACGTGGTCTAGAATATTGAATTCGAAGGAGATTTTGAGGAGTTCGAATTCCATCAACAGATTCTTTGCAACATCCTTCAACACAGTACAATTTTTTTTAAATAAAAAACTTAATTTTCTTCTATTAATTTTGTATATTTTATTGACATTATTAATTACATAATGTCGCTTGTTTTTTTTTTTTTTTTTTTTTGTTTTGCTGTTGTACACGTTGGTTTTGTCAAAGGATAGGTTGGACAAGAAGGATTTACTGGATGATTTTTCAAGTCTTTGTATAAGTGTTTTCGTTGATATGCAACGTGAAAAGAGGAAATCATGTTAGTTAGGGGATCTAAATAGGTCCGGGATCAACAGTATCATCTGGGTAGCCCACAAATGCTAAATTTATTAACTAGCCAGTCAGAGAAACTAGTCGGGGGACCGTAAATAGGTCCAGGATCAAAAGTATCCTCGGGTAGCCCGCGGAACTAGTCAGGGACCATAAATAGGTCGGTGATCGAAGTTTATTTACATGTTGAATATTTATGATTATGCCTATAATTGTATTTACTTTTTGACAAACGTGTCCGCACTGAGCGAGTTGAAAGCTCACCCGTATTTATTAACACTTTTCAGGTTGAGGAACCCGAGGGAGGATTTGAGGCGGTGGATGCGAAGTCAACAAATTTTATTTAATTTGAAGTTTTAGGAAAACCTTATTTTGTTAATGAAACTGAGTTACTATTGATAGTTAGTATTTCATTTTTGGAGAATAAATATTTTTATTAAAATTAAAGTACTTTTGTTTATTTGGATTCAAAATTTTAATTATAGACTACATTTTATAAAATATGTTCTTTTTTATAGCTCTCTTTTTGTTAAAAAAACACTTATATTTTTAAAAAAGCAGGGTCATTACGAAGAATGATCTGGTTACACACAGATTATCGATCCGAGTCAGTCTTGATCACACAATTGGCTGCTCTGGAACTCAGATTCTTCACAAAACAGTTGTCGTTATTTTTGTTTCCTTCATGTTCGTTGTTTTTATAGAGTCTGTAATTGCTTGAGGACAAGCAAAGTATAAGTTTGGGGGTATTTGTTAAGTTGGTTTTATACCAATGTATTGAGTATTCTAGACTAGGAATTTGTGTTGTTTTTGGGTATTTACAGTGTCGTTTGAGTCGAATTCATGTCATTGATTGTCGTCTGTGAGTCAGGACTGGTCTTGGTAGCCGAACTCGAGCAAAAATGCTAAAAACCGTGTTGGAAGGCAAAAATCACAAGTTAGAATGAAGAAAATTGGAAAACTATCGAGTAAGGTCGAGCGCCGCAGCGCTAAAACCCCCGCGCCGCAGCGCGGGGTGGAAAACGGTACAGCAGCACAGGACAGGTGCACGCTGCAACACCAACCAGGTTGCGTGGTAGGGCCTGAACGTGGGCTGAACGTGGCTGAGTTATTTCCTTGGGCTTTTTGACGGTTTTCGAGGGTTTCAAGCCTTTAAATACAAGAAGTCACGAAAGTAAAAGGGGTCGGATATTATTTTGAGCGCAATGCAAGGCAAGAAACACAGAGCTAGGGTTTGGGACGGCAATTGAAGGCACTTCTCATCTGGACACATAGAGAATTCCTTCTCTTCTCTTTCAATCCTTTCTTTGTTTTTCTTTGTCAATTCTTGAGATGTATAATTATTTCTTTATGAGTTTTTGTACATCCATTATGAGTTAAAACCATCTTTCTAGGGGATTGATGTAACTTACGTTGGAACCTATGTTTTGATTTCCAGTTTATGAAATTCGCGTGTTAATTAATCTATTTCTGCTATATGATTTGATTACATCTGAATTATCTGATCAATAGTTTAGATTATTTGGTGTGTTTGATTTGACACTCAAGAGAGGTAATTGAATGCCTGACCATAAAATAGCACAACCTAGGGTTTCATAGAACCGAGAGGTTTATGAATCTTTTGAAGCCTGTGATAAAATATTCATTGAGCGTATTAGGGTTTAATTTATGATTTTTATAGAGATATCAAAATCAGAATTGAAACCTATAATCACTTGGCACTCGAGAGAGGAAGTGATAAACGGTAAGAATATTGGCTTATAGATTAATAACTTGTGATTAATAAGTTGTATTGAGAACATAGGGGATAACTGTTAGATAAATGTTTTTATCATGATTTTGATGATTTTGTTCAATTTTGTTCAAATGCGTTTTTAAACCAAAACAATGTCCCTAAACGTTGTCTAAATACTTCCGATCGACTTAAAATATTTTTACTATTTTTCGGAGTATTTTTTGGAGTTTATTTTCGATAAAAAATTGGACAACACATTTGTTTCAGGCTCGACCGGTTGCCCTATAGGGCAACCCGTACCTGAGTTGAGTTTTGAAACAAAAAATGGGACGTTGGAAAAATGAGGGAGCGGCGGTCGTCGACTTGGGCGTCGGTACGGGAGTCCCTCTTTTGGTTCGATCTTCTCTGTTTCGTATTTTTATCAACCCCAACCGGTCACGATCAAGGACGACCGGTCGCACCCTCCCCGGTCCCCTGTGTAAAAATTGCGAAATTCAATTTCAATCTTATCTCTCTTGTGACCGGTCGTATTCTTGTTTATCGACAAACTATCCGTTGCATTTTGAATGACAGCTTTTCCCTATTTTGTGGGATTGATTTCTAACAGCTATATTGATGATTTTATAAATAGAGGTTTCATTCAAGCAACAAGATACAACACTCTACACAAGCAAAGAGCAATCAAGCAAACACTTTCATATATCTTGTTGTATTAGCTAAGCACTTTCACTTGCACTTATTTGAGGTCTAGGCTTTCAATTCTTGATTACACTTGTACTCATATTGTATCAATCATTATTGAGTTGTAATCTTGATTTTGGTCATCATTCAACACAAGACATACTTGTGAGTATTCTTATGGTAAGAATACACTTGGGTGATCTAGGTGATAGGTGTTTGAAGGTTATGGTAATCTTCAAAGGTGTTGTAAGAGGGTTTTGGTAATCCTCAAGGTGGTGTAAGAGGGTTGTGGTAATCCTCAAGGTGTTGTATTAATTTTTGGTAAATTAATAAAAAACAATTTCTTTTTGAAATCCATCCCGGATATACTGGGGTGGTATTAGATTAGGCCCTAGGTGGGTTGAACTACTATAAATCGACATGTGCTATTTACTTTCCGCACTTAGCATTTCATCTTTGCTTGAGTTTTTCGAAAAAGAGGGGAAAATCTGAAAAACCGAGATAATCTATTCACCCCCCCTCTAGATTATCGTAGCCACTTGGACTAACAAGTGGTATCAAAGCCAAACTCTTTGGCTAGCTCGTTCCGAGTAAAGAGGAAAGATCCATGGCTACGAATGAACCTTATCTCACCACCGGTGCCTCAACCAACAAGCCACCACTATTCGACGCCAACAACTACGCATTTTGGAAAGACCGTATGGAGTGTTTCCTACAAGGGTGCGGGTTCGACATTTGGAATGTGGTTGCTGAAGGAGTTGATCAACCAACCAAGAAATTGGAGGATGGCACCTCGGCTCCAAAACCGTTCAAGGAGTTCGATGAAAATGACAAGAATGCTTTTTCTCTAAACGGTAAGGCCTTAAATATTTTGCATTGTTCTCTTACCACCACCGAGTACAATCGTATAAGAGGCATAAGGTCGGCACATGAGGTTTGGGAAAAATTGGAGACAATTTATGAAGGGACTAAGAAGGTCAAGCAAGCAAGAAAGACCATGCTTGTCAAAGATTTCAAAAAATTTAACATGCATGATGGTGAAAGCATCTCTAAGATGGTGGAAAGGCTTGACAACATTGTCAATCCACTTGTGGCCCTTGGTAAAGTCATCTCCGAAGAAGATAAGGTGACTAAGGTACTAAATGCTCTTCCCGGTTCATGGTCCGAAAAAGTGACGGCAATCACGGAGGCACAAAATCTTGAGACACTCAAGTTTGACGAGCTCATCGGAAACGTCCTCATCTATGAAGTCTATCTCAAGGAGAGGAAAAACTCCAAACCATCCACAAATCAATCGGGTATGCAAATTATTCCTAAAGGTCTTGATTCTTCTTCTAAAAATGATTACTATGATAATGATGATGATGATGAGGAGACGGCCGCACTTGTTCGAAAATTTACAAAATTTGTGAATAAAAATAAAGCAAGAAAGCCAAGAGATAATGCTTGCTTTAAATGCGGAAAACCCGGGCACTTCATTACCGATTGCCCAAAGCTCGATGAAGAAAAGCAAAAGAAAAAGAAGCCTTTCACGAAAAAGAAAGCTCTAAATGCGGAGGTCAAAACATGGGATGAACTACTCGAAACAACCGATGAGGAAGGAGAGACCGAACATGGTCTTATGGCCATAGACGATGAAAATAATGAGGTACCTCTAACTCCTCTACTTCCTCTTTAGTTGATGAATTGCAATGTGATTTTGATGAATTGCAAAATGAATTTCAAAATTTGATTGTTAAATACAAGAATTTGAAAAAGGAGCATAAAGAGCTTAAAATTGAAAAGGATAAATTATTTACCTCTTATGAATCTCTTGATAAAGCTCATGATATTACTCTTACTAGAGTTCATAATCTTGAAACCGAAAATGAATCGCTCACTAAAGATCTTGAATGTTTAAAAAAGGATGTTCATCGCTTTAACATAAGCACGGATAAAGTTACAAAAATTTTAGATGCACAAAGAGGTGAGCATTCCAAACTAGGACTTGGCTATAAACCTTTTCAACCTCTTTCAAAGAAAAATGATCAAGGTCCGACTTTTGTTCGTGCTAATAGTGCCCATGATCTTATTTGTTTTTATTGTGGTAAAGTTGGTCACTATGTGATTAATTGTAAATTGAAGAACAATTTTAGCTTTGTTTGGAGACCCAAAGGTCTCAAGACTAACCCCCATGGACCCCAAAACTATAGGGTACCTAAAAATAATTCTTTTGTAGGTAATAGGGGTTATAACAACAATGAAAGATTCAAAATTGCTCGTGGACAGCGGGTGTTCGCGCCATATGACCGGAAGGAGAGAACCTTTTACCAACGTCAAGCTCCAAGAAGAGGGTATGGTCATATTCGGCAATGGCAAAGGAAGAATTCTTGGAAATGGAGAAATTGGTAACTCTTCTTTTACTCTTAGTAATGTTCTTTTGGTAGAAGGGCTTAAGTTTAATTTGATAAGTGTTAGCCAACTTTGTGATTCAAATTATGATGTTTCTTTCAATAAAGAAAAATGTCTTATACTTAAAAATGGTGAAATTATTTGTGAAGTTAATAGAAAAGGCAATCTTTACAAAATTTGTACAAGTGATTTGGTTAGTCAAAATGTTTCTTGTTTAGTCGCCAATAATGATTTAACTAGTCTATGGCATAGGCGACTTGGACATGTTGGATATAAAAGTTTGAAAAATATTTACAAAAATCAACATGTAAAAGGACTACCCAAATTGAATTTTGAAAATCTTGGCTTATGTGACACTTGTCAAAAGAACAAATTAGTTAAGAGTAGTTTTAAGCCCAAAAATGAAATTTCCACAACCAAACCCCTACAATTACTTCACCTTGATTTGTATGGGGATATTGGTACGGCTAGTCTAAGTGGAAAACATTACACTTTCGTTATTGTCGATGACTTTTCTAGATATACTTGGGCTCTTTTTCTTACCAATAAAAGCGATGCCGTTAATGAGTTTGTTAAGTTGTGTAGACTTATTGAGAATGAAAAAGAAGATACTATTAAGACTATTCGAAGTGATCGAGGTGGAGAATTTGATGGTGAATTCCGAGTCTTTTGTGAACCAAAGGATATGCTCATAATTTTTTGGCTCCAAAGACACCTCAACAAAATGGAGTAGCCGAAAGGAAAAATCGAACACTCCAAGAGATGAGTCGGTCCATGCTCAATGAATTTTCACTTCCAAAATATTTTTGGGCCGAAGCCGTAAGTACCGCTTGCTATGTAATTAATCGAGTTTATATTCGTCCTAAAATGAATAAAACTCCATATGAGCTTTGGAAAGGTAGAACTCCAAATATTAGTTATTTCAAGATATTTGGTTGTAAGTGCTTTATTTTGAATATCAAGGATCAATTAGACAAACTTCATCCTAAGGCCGATGAAGGGATATTTATGGGATATTCAACAAAGAGCAAAGCATATCGGGTTTACAATAAAACTAGTGGAGTTGTTGAAGAATCCATCCATGTCAAATTCAATAAAGCTTTGGGTGTTGAAAGAATATCCAATGATGAAAGTGATGAAGAAGATATTATTGAACCCATTGTTCAAATTGATGCTCTAAATGATCAACCTTCTACATCAAATGATCAACCGTCTACCTCAAATGTTCCTCAAGAAGACAAAGGTGATACTTCGGATCTTCCCGTGGCATTGAAATTTAAGGGAGATCACCCAAAAGAACTTATTATTGGTGATCCCCTTGATAAAGTGATGACCCGAAGAAAATTTACCGAGAATGCTCTTATATCTCAAAAAGAGCCTAAGAATGCTAAGGAGGCTATTGAAGATGAGGATTGGTTTTTGGAAATGCAAGATGAGTTGAATCAATTTGAAAGAAATGATGTTTGGGAATTGGTACCTTGTCCTCCATCTCAAACAATTATTGGCACAAAATGGGTATTCCGGAACAAACTCGATGATCAAGGCAACATTGTTCGAAACAAGGCAAGGTTAGTAGCTCAAGGGTATTGTCAAGAAGAAGGTATTGACTATGATTCATTTGCACCCGTAGCACGTTTAGAAGCTATTCGCATTTTACTTCCCTATTCTTGTTTTAAAAATTTCAAGTTTTACCAAATGGATGTCAAATCCGCCTTCTTAAATGGTTTTATTCAAGAAGAAGTCTATGTAAAACAACCTCCGGGGTTTGAAAATTTTTCTAGGCCTAATGATGTTTATAAACTTAAAAAGGCCTTGTATGGTTTAAAATAAGCACCCCGTGCATGGTATGATAGACTTAGCTCTTTTCTTTTGCAAAATGGTTTTATAAGAGGTAAAGTTGATACAACTCTCTTTGTTTTTGAAAAAGGGCAGGATTGTTTACTTGTGCAAATTTATGTTGATGATATTATCTTTGGTGCTACTAATGATTCTTTGTGCAAGAAATTTTCTAAGTTGATGGAATATGAATTTGAAATGAGTATGATGGGGAAGCTTAACTTCTTTCCTGGACTCCAAATTAAGCAATGCCAAGAAGGTATTTACATCTCGCAATCAAAGTATACAAAAGAACTTTTAAAAATGTTCGGCATTGAAGAAGGAAGAACCGTCTCTACTCCCATGGCAACAAATGTCAAAATTGACAAAGATGAAAAAGGCAAGTCCGTGGATGAATCAATGTATCGAGGTATGATTGGTAGTTTACTTTATTTAACTGCTAGTAGACCGGACATTCTTCATGTCGTATGCCTATGTGCTTGTTTTCAAAGCAATCCCAAAGAATCTCATATGAGTGTCGTTAAAAGGATTTTTAGATATTTAAAAGGCACTATTCAATATGGTTTATTCTATCCAAAGAATGAAACTTTTTCTCTTAAAGGTTATAGTGATTCGGATTATGCGGGAAATATTGATGATCGGAAAAGTACTTCTGGATCATGTCAATTTTTAGGCGATTGCCTATTTTCTTGGTTTTCAAAGAAGCAAAACTGTGTTTCTCTTTCAACGGCGGAAGCCGAATATATATCCGCTGCTTTTTGTTGTACTCAACTTCTTTGGATGAAACAAACCTTAGCGGATTACAAATGCTCTTTTAAAAATGTACCTATCTTTTGTGACAATATATCCGCTATAAATATTGCTCAAAACCCGGTTCATCATAACCGTACTAAACATATTGAGATTCGGCATCATTTTCTAAGGGATTGTGTTTCCAAATGAAAAATTGAGATATCTTTTGTACCATCTCAAGATCAATTAGCGGACATTTTTACAAAACTGCTATCATCCGAGACTTTTGCGTCGATTCAAGCTCGGTTAGGCATAATGCATATTGAATGAGGTTTATGTTTGCATTTTGCACGTTTTTAAAACTTAGGGGTGAAAAATCGGATTTTTGACTGAAAATTTGGATTTTATTAAAACTGGCAAGACAGTGGCCTAATGAGGTTGAGGGCAACTGGTCGTCCTCAACGTCGACCGGTTGCCCTCAACCACGACTGGTCGCCCTAAGCCAATATTTGGATTAAAATCGTTCTATCTTCAGCATTCGTTATTTTAACTTGTTTTTGCCATTTTTCGTCCCCTTTGCCAAATTCACACAAATTTCATTCAAAATTTGTTTTCATGCTTTCAATTCACAACTTGGACCTTATATAGCATGTTTATAATCATCATAGCTCATCTTTTCCGATCGAATGGTAAGAATTTTCCTTCCTTTGCTCAATTGGGTTGAACCCTTGAGTTTATGACTTTCTTGTATATTTCTTGATATATTTTGCATATGATCTTCATGAGCTTAGTTATTATGTTGTATTGTATGATGTTTGGTGTGAATTGGTGATGTAAATTTTTGGCTTGAATCATTTACAAGGGCTATATACAACTTCTTTTTATTTTCACGCCCACAAAGTGTTCGATGAAATGTCGCAATGAAAATTTCAACTTCTACATGATTCTCTTGCTTCCAAACGTCTTTAATACTTATTGAGATCATGTTTTGGCAAATAAAACGAGCATATGAACTCTTCATGTTACATTTCTCCTATTTTCCTTGGATTTTAAGCCTAAATTACTCAATGGTTGATAAACTGTCTCTTTGGCGCACTTTGATGTAATTGTATGATGTTTTTATCATCCTAACATTCTTTTTGATGATTCCAAAGGGGAGAAACATGAAATTGGCTCGTTAGCTAAAAGAAGCTAATCAAAGCTCGTAATAAAAGTTATAAGCTATGGCTTCCTAAAGCCAAGTATACCTAGTCCATGGCTTGTATTATGGACTCAATTGCTAAAGATTATAAGTATTGTGACAGGGGAGCTTCTTAGCTTATGATGCTTATATAAGCTTGTTATAGCTTGTGCTTCTAGCTTATGCAAATCTCTTGTTGATATGCTCATAGATAGGGGGAGCTTTGTATGGAATGTTTTTAACGGATAGTTCACTCGTAAAACCGGAAAACCGATTTTTTTTTCAAAATCGTCCTCGAGAAAATTGTTTTGGTTTGTAATCATCAAAAAGGGGGAGTTTGTTAGATAAATGTTTTATCATGATTTTGATGATTTTGTTCGATTTTGTTCAAATGAGTTTTTAAACCAAAACAATGTCCCTAAACGTTGTCTAAATACTTCCGATCGACTTAAAATGTTTTTACTATTTTTCGAAGTATTTTTTGGAGTTTATTTTCGATAAAAAAATTGGACAACACATTTGTTTCAGGCTCGACCGGTCGCCCTATAGGGCAACCCGAGTTGAGTTTTGAAACAGAAAATGGGACGTAGGAAAAATAAGGGAGGGCGACCGGTCGACCAGGTGGTCGCCCGGTGAGGGCGACTGGTCGACCCCTAGGCGACCGGTACCTTGGAGTCCCTCTTTTGGTTTAGTCTTCTCTGTTTCGTATTTTTATCAACCCCAACCGGTCACAGTCAAGGGCGACCGGTCGCACCCCCCTCCGACCGGTCCCCCTGTGTAAAAATTGCAAAAATTCAATTTCAATCTTATCTCTGCGCGACCGGTCGCACCCCTTGTTTATCAAAGCAAACTATCCGTTGCATTTTGACATGACTTTTCCCTATTTTGTGGGATTGATTTCCCTCTGACTATATTGATGATTTTAAATGGTTTCTTTTGCAGCAAATCACTCCCCAAGGAGGAGCCTATGTCTGGAAATGAAAGCCAAGTCCTCTCCTATAAATAGAGGCTTCATTCAAGCAACAAGATACAACACTCTACACAAGCAAAGAGCAATCAAGCAAACACTTTCATATATCTTGTTGTATTAGCGTAAGCACTTTCACTTGCACTTATTTGTGGTCTAGGCTTTCAATTCTGGATTACATTTGTACTCTTATTGTATCAATCATTATTGAGTTGTAATCTTGATTTTGGTCATCATTCAACACAAGACATCCTTGTGAGTATTCTTATGGTAAGAATACACTTAGGTGATCTAGGTGATAGGTGTTTGAAGGTTGTGGTAATCTTCAAAGGTGTTGTAAGAGGGTTGTGGTAATCCTCAAGGTGGTGTAAGAGGGTTGTGGTAATTCTCAAGGTGTTGTATTAATTTTTGGTAAATTAATAAAAAAAAATTTCTTTTTGAAATTCATCCCGGATATACTGGGGTGGTAGTAGATTAGGCCCTAGGTGGGTTGAACTACTATAAATCGACGTGTGCTATTTACTTTCCACACTTAGCATTTCATCTTTGCTTGAGTTTTTCGAAAAAGAGGGCAAAATCTGAAAAACCGAGATAATCTATTCACCCCCCTCCCTCTAGATTATCGTAGCCACTTGGACTAACAATAACTAGGTGAAATCAACCCTCTAAAATTCATATCTTGAGTGTTTGATTAATTGTCTGAACCAATTTGTTAGTTTAATTTTAGTTTTATTTTAAAACTCATCTCTTTTCGATTTCTAGATAGAATTAAGCTATTTTAAATATAGCATTTAGTATAAAATTTGATAACAATCCTTGTGGAGACGATAACCCTACTTTCAAAACTATAATAAAACTTGACACCGTACGCTTGCGGTGAGAATTTCAAGATAAGACGTATAACTATTCGAGCTTCCAAGTTGACCAAAACACAAGAATCTCAAGAACAAAATACATAGAAATGTGAATGAATGAATTAGGGAAATATCAATTCGTTAGGAAAATAAGCATGTCGATAGATCGAATAAACGAGAAAAACCGCGTAACAAGAAATAGTCCATCGAGCATACTCTGCGTTAAATCAACAAAATAAAAAGTTCTTGACAAATAATAACTAAAAGTTAGTCTAACAACATCAAAAAAATTCTATTGCATAGAACAAAAGAAAAATAGGTACAAAAAAGGGGGGGAAAACAAGTTTTGGGAGGAAGACGATGTTTGTCATAATTTTGGGATATTATTAGATAATTTGATGGAAGAACTTAGAAATTAGAATGATTGGAGAAGAAGAAGAGGAAGAATTAGGTACTTACACTTTGGCTAATGGATTGTTAGGTGAAGTTGTACAGAAAAGGCTCCAGAAAAATTAGGAATACTGCTTCTGCTGATTATCAGTAGCTATATCGACCATATGGTGCGATTTCTGCTCTCCAGATATCAGATCTAGATCCAGGTACGAATCCATACCACTAAACAAATACTAGGTAGATTTGTCTTTGGACGACCCGGATTCGTCATCCAGTTTGCTTTTCGGGTTGGGGAGGAGCCACGAATCAGCCTCGGCCTCCTCCTCGGAGAACTCCTCGGTGGCGGCGGAGGATTTCGCGGCGGAAGCGGCATCGTAGAAGAGGACGAAGAGGAGGCGCTTGTGGCGGCGGGCAAGGGGGTTAGCTGAGAGTATGTCGCGGTCGCAGGTGGCGCTCAAGGATGCCGACGGCTGATTGCGAGGGCTTGCAACGATGAAATGAAATGAGGCTGGCCGATGGGTTAATGCTTAACATTTTTAAAAAAAGAAGTATGTAAATAGACACCGGTTTTGTAGACCGGTGTAATACGATATGATTAGACATCGGTTTTAGAACGGTGTCTAAAAATCTGGTTTCTAATAATTAAAGACACCGGTTTTAGAATGGTGTCAAAACAACTGCTGTTAAATCTAAACAAATACATAGCAGTTCCAAAATTCGATGCCAAATCGTTGTCGATTTGGGGAATTTTTTACAATTGACACCGGCTCTGGGAAACCGCTGTTTATTATCAAAAAGACAGCACTAGTTAGACACCGGTTTCTTTCAAAACCGCTGTTATATAGGAAAAGACTGCAGAAAAGTCCTAAAACCGCTGTCTTTGTAGTGGTGTCTATCACCAGTTTTCTTGCAGCGTAGACCATCAGATCGCAATTGTTGATCATAGGGTGCGATCTGACAGTCCTAGTTGATCCGAACCAGGGGTCACACCCAGTCTGAAAAGGCATATGAGGCTCTATAAAAGGCAGTCCCCACAACTCATTTCATCACTTGCAAATTTCGAAATTCTCTAGTATTCTGCATAAGTTCTAAGAGTTCAAAACACTATAAAGTTCGAAGTGTCTTGTGATTTGTAATGTTGCTATCACAAGACGTAAGTCGTTGTATCTTGGGAGGCAATTGCCATTTTCTGTTAAACACCGTGAGCGGGGCAATTTCGTCTTAGAGACAAGGAGTCCAACTCTTGCCTCGACTTTTATAATGTTACTCTGCTCGATTTGTTTTCATCCATTCGATATATACCATCCAATTTTTCCAATAGCTCCTTAGGATGGGAATGTTTCCCCGAAAGTTAGTCATTTGTTACTATAGAACCTCGGTAAAAAAAAATTGTTTTCTTCTTTATGTGGACAAACGCCTCAATTAAAGTGAACTCGATAAAGTTTTTTATATTTTTTCTTCTTGATTTGGCATAGAAGAGGCCGAGCTCATGGTCATAGCCCAAGCCAGGTATAGTTATACTCGGGCTGTTATATTAACAAATCTAGAGGCAGGGATGAGCCCATAATTAAGGCCCAATTTCTAGAGGCCTCTAGGATATGCTCGGGATTATCACTATATAAAAGTTCGGTATTGACTTTGACATGGCTTAAGTTTGTTAAATCAGATAAGATTTGACAACTAATTCTGACAGATTCCTTGTAAGCGTCTCCAGAAATTCTGAAAACCCTAATTATATTTGGCAAAAACTCATATAGGACCGTCTTACGAGTCTAAATCCGTAAGATGGATCCTATTTGACCCGTGGATCCTATTGACCAGGTTCGTGGGTCAACAGCAGCTCCTACCTTTTTTTTTGTTTTTTTTCTTTTTCTTCATCAGTTAAAGTAACAGTTTTATGAGAAAAAGTATCGGTTATTTTATATAAAGTATCATATTTTTTTAATATAGCCACAGATTATGATTACATTACATTGAAGGACAAATAAATATATCAGAGTTAAAGTAACACCTTTATGAGTAAGAGGGTCCTACAAGAGACCTACTCATTATATTTTGAGTAACTCTCTTGTAAGACCATATCACGGATCTTAATCCGTGAGATGGAGCTCCAAACCTAAACCCAAACCCAAACCCAACCCAAATTAAAAAAACACAAATAAAAAAAATAAATTCTATTAGATCTCTAGATTGCAATACGCGCATTGTGGTGGATTGAGTGAGCTTGCCAACCAGTTACAATGGCCACAGATCCGAAAGAAGCTGCTGTTGTTGTAAATGTTGCTCATACAGGCACCGACAATTTTGTCGGCGTGTCTGTGGCTCTTGTGTGTGAGAGACAGGGAGAGAGAGGTGAAAGAAACAATTACTCTCATTTCTTCTTGCATGCTGCAACCTTTAGATGGGCCCATTCTCCATCTGACCGAAAGTAAAATTATTTATTTTTTGAGATAAAGTAACATATTTTTTAATATAGTCACAAATTATGAATATATTACAATATATATATATATAACATAGTTAAAGTAACACTTTTATTAAAGTATCTATTTTTTGAGATAAAAGTATCTGTTTTTTTAACATAGTCACAAATTAGAAATGAAGGAAAGAATGAAAAATAAAAAATAAATATGATATAGTTAAAATAACACTTTTATAAGTAAAAGTATCCGTTTGTTGAGATAAATATCAGATTTCTTAATACAGTTACAAACTTGGAACAAAAAAAGAGGAAAAATAAAAAATAAATATGATGTAGTTAAAGTAACACTTTTATAAGTATCCATTTATTGAGATAATGTATCATGTTTTTCTAAAAGACTTGGTCTCGATTCTTAGTGTGAAGCCTCCGATTTTTCCGAGCGTGTAATTGATCTTTTTATCATCTATGTATTTTATCGACTATTTTACCGCGTCACTTTGCGGTAAAGCTTAATAATAAATATATTTTGCATTTATTTTCATTTTTATTTATTACTTGTGATCATAATCTTTTGTTAATTCTATTTCACATTTATGATCACTTGATTGATCACTATTATTATTTGTGTATTTATTAGTCACCTTAGAATTTTAAGAGACTATTTATTTTAGAGACTTTTACCTTATAGAATTAAGAATTTGATTTAGAATAAGTGATCATGAGACTTATAAGTGATCAAGGAAATCGCTAATTATTTTGGAGATTGATATTATTCATCTATTATCATCAAATTTGGGACAAAAATATGGAAATACCATAAATACCCTTAAGTGGACGGCAATAGTGTTGATTTTAGTGTAGAAATACCATCCAACTCTTGTACATATACACCTTATGTAGTCATCTTGTGTATAATTACACCATCAATTCAAACATTATACACATTATCTTATACACCAATTCTTTAATACTATTTTTCCCAACTTATTCCCACTTACCCAACATTCCTTCCTTACCCATCCCTTGCACATACCTTTGACTTCCCTTTTGTCTCCATGCAAGAGACAAATTACAAGACACAAAATTGAACAAAAAAAAAATCCCTCCCTCTCTCCCTAATGTGGACGGCCACATACAAGAAAAATGAACAAAATTTGTTCATTTTCACCAACACATTCTAAACTTTAAACTAATTCTCATCCTCCTCTCTAATCTCTCTCTAAGATTTCTTCATATCTTCAAATCTTCAAACACAATTTCTCCATATCTTCAAACCTTCAAAAACAATTTCTTCACATCTTCAAATCTTCAAAGAACACATCCTTCATATCTTCAAACATCCTTCGCATCTTTAAGAACATCTTCTTCATATTATCAAACACTTCTTCTTTCTTCAAACACTTAACCAAACACACAAGCATTCTTCCTACTTACTCCTAATATTCGAACCCCCCTCTCAAAGGTAAGAAATTTCATTCTTCAATTCAACTTGATATCTTATAACTCATCACCTTCTCTTCTTTGATTTTGACTTTTGGAGGTACATAGGAGCCTACTTAAGGACATGCATGCATGGTGGTCACATTAGAAGACTTGAAGAGAAATTGTTATAGAAATTGGACTACATGGTAAGATTTGGACACTGGAGCCCTTTTCTCTTCTTCTTCCTATTTTCTTCCAATTTTAACACTCCTTTTTCATTTTTGAGAAATAGGGGCTGACCTTAAGTGGTTTTGAGGGTGAGCCAAAAATTCCAACTTTGAAGCTTCAACTAGTTCCAATTCACCTACTACACAAGGTAAAGTGTAGTATTTCCAATTTTCTCACCTTTCTCTTTTTCTTCATAATTTTTCACTCATTTTTTCTAACTCTTAATTTTTTATATTTCTTGACTTAGGGGCTGACCTAAGTGACCTCATATCAAGTTGTGAAATTTATCCTTTTTTTTCACAACTCTCCAATTTTTAAGGTGGGTGGAAAAATCTTTCCAACTTCTATGTGTTTTTGTAAATGCATGTAGTCTTTTGATATTGAGAACTTGAGATATATATTTTTATGTATTGAATGTCAATTTTATGTATCAAGTTTTGAAATTTCTCAAGTGTTGCCCAAAAATGATATTTATTGAAATTTAGGTGCATGCATGTACAATTTATTGTTCTATTTGATGAATTCTTGTATGAAATAGACATGCATGTGTATGATCCTTTAAATTAATGTTTTGTATGACTTTTAACCTGGACAAGTCGAGCATAATTGATTAAATTTTAATTTTTGGACTTAAAATGCAAAAAGGAAAAGTTGGTGGACTTAATTGCAAGAAAATAAAACTTAAAGGACCCCTCTGGAATTTTTTATTTTTTTGAATTTACTCAGGTTCAAAAATGATGCTTGGACATTTTAATAAAGTTTTAAGAGTTTTATGATAAATAAAATCAACCTTCAAAAGCCCAAGGACTAGATTGCAAAATTTTGGAAGTTTAAGGGCTACATTGCATTTTCAAAACTGTACCAGACCCTAATTTTAAAATTTGAAATTTTAACTCTTAAGTGACTGGAAATAACATATTTTAAGTGTATTCCAAAAATCCAAGTGTTTAGAGCTTGGAAAGTAATTTTACTAAAATTGAGGGACCAAATTATAAAAGATTAAACTTGAGGACCCAAATGACATTTCCAGGACTTATACATCCCATGTACCTGTAAATACTAATTTAACTATAACATAATTATATTTTGGACCCAAGGTTCAAATTTCATAACAATTGGACCCCTAAAAGCCTTAAAGGCAATTATTTCAAAATGGGACAAAAATGAGATTTTCAAAAGTTAAGGGACCTATACTTATTTCGTTTTAACACTGTTTTTGTCCCAATATCCCACTGACCTTAGAAATTTTCCAACTGGAATCACATTAAAATCCCTTCCGGTTTGTGAGTTCCAATTATTTTAAACTTAGGGCCCGAAATGACAATTTTATCAAATTTGGGGTCAATGTGAGAATTTTATGAAAACTCGACCTCAAAACTTTAAAAACCTGAATCTTTGAACAATTTAGAGAATTTAGGAACTGACCTCATAATATTTCAAGGTCGGGACATTTATTTATTCAGTTTTAAACCCCAAAAGTATTGGTTTTTACAAAACGGGGCTAATTGTAAATTTTCTTTTAGCAAGGACCTAACTCAAATTATTTTTCTTTTAAAGAAACAGCCCTGGACCCTCTGACTTTAATAAATAATTAAAATATTTTTTTTCTCGAAAATCCCTTGACTTATCAGATCGTCTTGACCGATTAATACCCGATCACGGGGCGACTTCCTCGTTTTGCGATTTCGAATCTATTACGGGACTCATGTTCCACCTATTCTTTCAATATATCGAAGATTTCTTATCCTCCCGATAATCATCTTCATCCAAATAACTCCACCAACGCCATAATTGCCACTCAATATTTCGAAATTTTTTCCTGAACTGCTTCCCTGAATCAATAATGCTCGACTGCCTGGTTCACTACCTAAACTTGTATTTACTTTCCTGCCTTAGCCAACTTGGTGTGTGAAGCTCACAGTCGGAATGGATACGTTGGGGATAAAACCGGGCAGCTCGGCTGCTATTCCATTCTCCGTGCCCATCGTCCTAATCCCGCAACTGAGGGACAGAGTTTGTCCAAGAGAAGCAGGTCGTAGTACTTGAGGTATAATCATGATTATGACAATCTACTGTGGATTTGTCTTTGCCTATGGAGCGATAAGGTGACAGGTCTTGGACCATCTTGCTCGGGGAGTTACAAGGAAGAACGAAGGAATCGCTGTCTGATCCACACGATTCTGGAGTTAATCGGACCCGTTTGGTTGGCACTATAAATCTGTACGCAACCGCTACTTGTATTGCATTGGTTGGCACTACAAATCCGTACGCAACCATTACTTGTCTTGCATAGGATTGGCTGTTACGTTCTGTACGCAATCCTACCTGTCTTGCCTGAATTACATAGTGCTTGTGTGACCACGAACTGTTTCTTAAATTGTATAAGTATATTACTTAAATATAGCTTGTGGACTATGTGTGTAATCATGCATCGTATCTCACGCGTTTTCATACAACTGTTTTTCTCGCATTAACTATATATATCGCCACACTTGCACACGATCACCCCATCCACTGAGATTTTGTCTCATCCCCTCCTGTTTTCTAGCCTTTAGATGGGGACTATGTTGAAGATGTCGAACCGGCCACAGATTGATGACCCTCGCCCTGCATGTCGATCTTGCACCTTTTTACTGATGATTGTTCTTATTTCATGTACTTCCACTGATGTTGGACTCCCGTTTATCCTGCTACTCTTTTCTCTCTTTGACTATAATTTAAGGGCGTAGGACCCTTTGACGTTTAAGATTTGGATATTGTACTTTACCTTATGTTTTAGTTTTGGCCTATAAACTTATTCAGGTTATTATGTCGGATGTATTTGGATCTTGTAAGACTTTAAGTTGTAATTCGTACTTATGTTTATTTTATTTCCGCTGCTTTAGACTCTGTTTCACTTGCGATTGTTGTCAATTGTCTAGACTGTTGGGTTTATTTTAGTTTAAGTGGTTGATTGTCGTCGCGTCCCGTCTGGGGCGTGACACTTAGCCTTTACATTTATAGGCGTTTTTAATTTTTTTTAATTACCAGGCGTATTTATGAATAGGTTTATATACATTGTTATACTGAAATTGCACAATAAGCACTAGTGGTGTAGTGGTAGAACATCATCTTAAGCCTATCAATGTCGTGGGTTCGATTCCCCTGTGGAGTGCATAAGTATTTTTTTTAAATAACAGGTGTTGTAGGCGGGTGGCGGAGCGGATAGGATCCGTCTTGCGGAATAGAATTCATAAGACGGTCCTACAAGAGACCTACTCATTATATTTTGAGTAAGTCTCTTGTAAGACCATCTCACGGATCTTAATCCGTGAGACGGAGCTCCAAACTCAAACCCAAACCCAAACCCAACCCAAATTTAAAAAAAACACAAATAAAAAAATAAATTCTATCAGATCTCTAGATTGCGATACGCGCATTGTGGTGGATTGAGTGAGCTTGCCAACCAGTTATAATGGCCACAGATCCAAAAGAAGTTGTTGTTGTTGTAAACGTTGCTCATACAGGCACCGACAATTTTGTCGGCGTGTCTGTGGCTCTTGTGTGTGAGAGACAGGGAGAGAGAGGTGAAAGAAACAATTAGTCTCATTTCTTCTTGCATGCTGCAACCTTTAGATGGGCCCATTCTCCATCTGACCGAAAGTAAAATTATTTATTTTTTGAGATAAAGTAACATATTTTTTAATATAGTCACAAATTATGAATATATTACAATATATATATATATAACATAGTTAAAGTAACACTTTTATTAAAGTATCTATTTTTTGAGCTAAAGTATCTGTTTTTGTAACATAGTCACAAATTAGAAATGAAGGAAAGAATGAAAAATAAAAAATAAATATGATATAGTTAAAATAACACTTTTATAAGTAAAAGTATCCGTTCATTGAGATAAATATCAGATTTCTTAATACAATTACAAACTTGGAACAAAAAAAGAGGAAAAATAAAAAATAAATATGATGTAGTTAAAGTAACACTTTTATAAGTATCCATTTATTGAGATAATGTATCATGTTTTTCTAAAAGACTTGGTCTCGATTCTTAGTGTGAAGCCTCCGATTTTTCCGAGTGTGTAATTGATCTTTTTATCGTCTATGTATTTTATCGACTATTTTACCATGTCACTTTGACAGTAAATCTTAATAATAAATATATTTTGCATTTAATTTCATTTTTATTTATTACTTGTGATCATAATCTTTTGTTAATTATATTTCACATTTATGATCACTTGATTGATCACTATTATTATTTGTGTATTTATTAGTCACCTTAGAATTTTAAGAGACTATTTATTTTAGAGACTTTTACCTTATAGAATTAAGAATTTGATTTACAATAAGTGATCATGAGACTTATAAGTGATCAAGGAAATCCCTAATTATTTTGGAGATTGATATTATTCATCTATTATCATCAAATTTGGGACAAAAATATGGAAATACCATAAATACCCTTAAGTGGACGGCAATAGTGTTGATTTTGGTGTAGAAATATCATCCAACTCTTGTACATATACACCTTATGTAGTCATCTTGTGTATAATTACACCATCAATTCAAACATTATACATATTATCTTATACACCAATTCTTTAATACTATTTTTCCCAACTTATTCCCACTTACCCAACATTCCTTCCTTACCCATCCCTTGCCCATACCTTTGACTTCCCTTTTGTCTCCATGCAAGAGACAAATTACAAGACACAAAATTGAAAAAAAAAATCCCTCCCTCTCTCCCTAATGTGGACGGCCACGTACAAGAAAAATGAACAAAATTTGTTCATTTTCACCAACACATTCTAAACTTCAAACTAATTCTCATCCTCCTCTCTAATCTCTCTCTAAGATTTCTTCATATCTTCAAATCTTCAAACACAATTTCTCCATATCTTCAAACCTTCAAGAACAATTTCTTCACATCTTCAAATCTTCAAAGAACACATCCTTCATATCTTCAAACATCCTTCACATCTTTAAAAACATCTTCTTCATATCATCAAACACTTCTTCTTTCTTCAAACACTTAACCAAAAACACAAACATTTTTTCTACTTACTCCTAAAATTCGAACCCCCCTCTCAAAGGTAAGAAATTTCATTCTTCAATTCAACTTGATATCTTATAACTCATCACCTTCTCTTCTTTGATTTTGACTTTTGGAGGTACATAGGAGCCTACTTTAAGGACATGCATGCATGGTGGTCACCTTAGAAGACTTGAAGAGAAATTGTTATTGAAATTGGACTACAAGGTAAGATTTGGACACTAGAGCCCTTTTCTCTTCTTCTTCCTATTTTCTTCAAATTTTAACACCCCTTTTTCATTTTTGAGAAATAGGGGCTGACCTTAAGTGGTTTTGAGGGTGAGCCAAAAATTCCAACTTTGAAGCTTCAACTAGTTCCAATTCACCTACTGCACAAGGTAAAGTGTAGTATTTCCAATTTTCTCACCTTCCTCTTTTTCTTCATAATTTTTCACTCATTTTTTCTAACTCTTAATTTTTGATATTTCTTGACTTAGAGGCTGACCTAAGTGACCTCATATCAAGTTGTGAAATTTATCTTTTTTTTTCACAACTCTCCAATTTTTAAGGTGGGTGGAAAAATCTTTCCAACTTCTAGGTGTTTTTTTTAAATGCATGTAGTCTTTTGATATTGAGCACTTGAGATATATATTTTTATGTATTGCATGTCAATTTTATGTATCAAGTTTTGAAATTTCTCAAGTGTTGCTCAAAAATGATATTTATTGAAATTTAGGTGCATGCATGTACAATTTATTGTTCTATTTGATGAATTCTTGTATGAAATGGGCATGCATGTGTATGATCCTTTAAATTCATGTTTTGTATGACTTTTAACCTGGACAAGTCGAGCATAATTGATTAAATTTTAATTTTTGGACTTAAAATGCAAAAAGGAAAAGTTGGTGGACTTAATTGCAAGAAAATAAAACTTAAGGGACCCCTCTGGAATTTTTGATTTTTTTGAATGTACTCAGGTTCAAAAATGATGTTTGGACATTTTAATAAAGTTTTAAGAGTTTTAAGATAAATAAAATCAACCTTCAAAAGCCCAAGGACTAGATTGTAAAATTTTGGAAGTTTAAGGGCTACATTGCATTTTCAAAACTGTACCAGACCCTAATTTTAAAATTTGAAATTTTAACTCTTAAGTGACTGGAAATAACATATTTTAAGTGTATTCCAAAAATCCAAGTGTTTAGAGCTTGGAAAGTAATTTTACTAAAATTGAGGGACCAAATTGTAAAAGATTAAACTTGAGGACCCAAATGAAATTTCCAGGACTTATACATCCCATGTACCTGTAAATACTAATTTAACTATAACATAATTATATTTTGGACCCAAGGTTCAAATTTCATAACAATTGGACCCCTAAAAGCCTTAAAGGCAATTATTTCAAAATGCGACAAAAATGAGATTTTCAAAAGTTAAGGGACCTATACTTATTTCGTTTTAACACTGTTTTTGTCCCAATATCCCACTGACCTTAGACATTTTTCAACTGGAATCACATTAAAATCCCTTCCGGTTTGTGAGTTCTAATTATTTTAAACTTAGGGCCTGAAATGACAATTTTAACAAATTTGGGGCCAATGTGAGAATATTATAAAAACTCGACCTCAAAACTTTAAAAACCTGCATCTTTGAACAATTTAGAGAATTTAGGAACTAACCTCATAATATTTCAAGGTCGGGACATTTATTTATTCAATTTTTAACCCCAAAAGTATTGGTTTTTACAAAACGGGGCTAATTGTAAATTTTCTTTTAACAAGGACCTAACTCAGATTATTTTTCTTTCAAAGAAACAGCCCTGGACCCTCTGACTTTAATAAATAATTAAAATATTTTTTTTATGGAAAATCCCTTGACTTATCGGATCGTCTTGACCGATTAATACCCGATCACAGGGCGACTTCCTCGTCTTGCGATTTCGAATCTATTACGGGACTCATGTTCCACCTATTCTTTCAAGATATCGAAAATTTCTTATCCTCCCGATAATCATCTTCATCCAAATAACTCCACCAATGCCATAATTGCCACTCAATATTTCGAAATTTTTTCCTGAACTGCTTTCCTGAATCAATAATACTCGAATGCCTGGTTGACTACCTGAACTTGTATTTACTTTCCTGCCTTAGCCAACTTGGTGTGTGAAGCGGGTCGTAGTACTTGAGGTATAATCATGATTATGACAATCTACTGTGGATTTGTCTTTGCCTATGGAGCGATAAGGTGACAGGTCTTGGACCATCTTGATCGGGGAGTTACAAGGAAGAACGAAGGAATCATTTATCGATCCACACGATTCTGGAGTTAATCGGACCCGTTTGGTTGGCGCTATAAATCCGTACGCAACCGCTACTTGTATTGCATTAGTTGGCACTACAAATCCATACGCAACCATTACTTGTCTTGCATAGGATTGGTGTTACGTTCTGTACGCAATCCTACCTGTCTTGCATGAATCACATAGTGCTTGTGTGACCACGAACTGTTTCTTAAACTGTATAAGTATATTACTTAAATATATCTTGTGGACTATGTGTGTAATCATGCATCATATCTCACGCGTTTTCATACAACTGTTTTTCTCGCATTAACTATATATATCTCCACATTTGCACACGATCACCCCATCCACTGAGATTTTGTCTCATCCCCTCCTGTTTTCTAGCCTTTGGATGGGGACTATGTTGAAGATGTCGAACCGGCCACAGATTGATGACCCTCGCCATGCATGTCGATCTTGCACCTTTTTACTGATGATTGTTCTTATTTCATGTACTTCTACTAATGTTGGACTCCCGTTTATCCTGCTACTCTTTTCTCTCTTTGACTGTAATTTAAGGGCGTAGGACCCTTTGACGTTTAAGATTTGGATATTGTACTTTACCTTATGTTTTAGTTTTGGCCTGTAAACTTATTCAGGTTATTATGTCGGATGTATTTGGATCTTGTTAGACTTTAAGTTGTAATTCGTACTTATGTTTATTTTATTTCCGCTGCTTTAGACTCTGTTTCACTTGCGATTGTTGTCATTTGTCTAGACTGTTGGGTTTATTTTTGTTTAAGTGGTTGATTGTCATCGCGTCCCGTCTGGGGCGTGACACTTAGCCTTTACATTTATAGGCATTTTTAATTTTTTTAATTACCAGGCGTATTTAATTATGAATAGGTTTATATACATTGTTATACTGAAATTGCACAATAAGCACTAGTGGTGTAGTGGTAGAACATCATCTTAAGCCTATCAAGGTTGTGGGTTCGATTCCCCTGTAGAGTGCATAAGTATTTTTTTTTAAATAACAGGTGTTGTAGGTGGGTGGCGGCCATCTCACGGATCTTAATCCGTGAGACGGAGCTCCAAACTCAAACCCAAACCTAAACCCAACCCAAATTAAAAAAAACACAAATAAAAAAAAATAAATTCTATCAGATCTCTAGATTGCGATACGCGCATTGTGGTGGATTGAGTGAGCTTGCCAACCAGTTACAATGGCCACAGATCCGAAAGAAACTGATGTTGTTGTAAACGTTGCTCATACAGGCACCGACAATTTTGTCGGCATGTCTGTGGCTCTTGTGTGTGAGAGACAGGGAGAGAGAGGTGAAAGAAATAATTACTCTCATTTCTTCTTGCATGCTGCAACCTTTAGATGGGCCCATTCTCCATCTGACCATGTGTATACACATATATGTAAGTATGTATGTCCTCTCTCGTATTGTTCTCCTCAATCTTTCTGGCCTTTTGTTAAAATGGGGTCCTTTATTCATTTAGTTTTTTGAGTGATGAAAATGAATTACCTTGTGTTTTTAAAGGTATAATAAGTAAAGTTTTTAAAGGTATAATAAGTAATGTTTTTAAAGTAGCAGTTTTTAAAGGTATAATAAGTAATGTTTTTCAAGTGAGAAACAACATTTCTAATTTAAAAAAATAACAATTTTAAATAAAATAGTAAATAATTTTAATAAATATATTAAGTAAATAGTTTAAAGTAAAAATTATTATTTTTCAAGTAAAAAATAAGAATTTTATATATAATTCTAAAAGATTTAGAAGTAATACTTTTTGATTAATAAATGATACTTTTCAAGAAAATGTTAATACTTTTAAAGGGATCAATAAGTAATAGTTTTTAAATAAAAAGTATTAGTTTTTAGTTTAAAAATTATAGATTTAAAGGAAATAGTATATAATTTTAAATTATGTAGTAAATAATACTTTTATTAAAAAAAGTATTACTTTTCGATTAATAAATGACACCTTTCAAGAAAATGTTAATACTTTAAAAAAGTATTACCTTTTAGCAAAAAATTACAGTTTTAAAGGAAATAGTATGTAATTTTAAATTATGTAGTAAGTAATACTTTTATTAGAAAAAGTAATATTTTTCGATTAATAAATGATACTTTTCAAGAAAATGTTAATACAGTATAACCTTTTAGTAAAAAGTAACAGTTTTAAAGGAAATAATATGTAATTTTATATTATGTAGTAAGTAATACTTTTATTAAAAAAAGTAATACTTTTATTAAAAAAAGTAATACTTTTCGGTTAATAAATGATACCTTTCAAGAAAATTGTAATACTTTTAAAGGAGTTAAGTAATAGTTTTTAAGTAAAAGTATTACTTTTTAGGTAAAAAATAACAATTTTAAAGGAAATGGAATGTAAATTTAAATATATAGTAAGTAATACTTTTCGAGTAAAAAAATGATACTTATTAAGTAAACACAAATACTTCTAATGAGATTAGCAAGGATTAAAATTTAAGTAAAAGGTATTAATTTTCAAATAAAAAGTATTAGTTTTAAAGGAAATAGTATATAAGTTTAAAGATCGATGTATCGAAGTAAATAATACTTTTAAAATTAAAAATAATACTTAACAAATTATACTTTTCAAGCAAACCATTAGTACTTCTAAATGGAGCAATAACTAATAATTTTTGAATAGAATGTATTAATTTTCAAGTAGAAACCAATAGTTTTAAACGAAAATAGTATATAGGTTTAAAGAATATAGTAAATAGGTATTGTTCAGTAAAAAAAATTATTTTTTGAATACAAAATAATACATTATGTTTTCAAGTATAAAGTTGTAGTATTTGAAGGAATAGTAAGTAATATTTTTAAAGAAAAAGGTTACAATTTCAAAGAAAATAGTAAATGATTTTTAAAATCTTAAATTATATATTGATGTTCGTGGTAGATATATTAGTTAATATATTTAATTTAATATTTGCAATTAATTTGTTATTGAAAATATATCTATTACGAATATTATTGAGAATGTGTAAAAACAAAATAATTAAGTAAATTTACTTTTGAATTAATGTATAAAACGACCTTAGCAGTATATGGACCACATAACTATTTTAATGTTTAAAGAAACTCAAAGAGAAATTAAAAACAAATAATCAAAATGTTAATTTAGCATGTAGACACTCGACATGCCCAGAGCCAAATGTAGGCCAAGGTTCTATATTTTATGATGTTTTAATATTTGAAATTACAGTGGTTATTTTTTGTATTTCCAGTATCTCTCAACGGTCGTGGCAATGTCGTAGGAGTCAACAACGATAGCAGACTATCCTTCACTCATATTACTAAATTGCCACCGTTAATTTTTAAAATTGCCACATAGGACTTGGGTATAGATCCGTCTCACGGATTGAGATCCGTGAGACCGTCTCACACAAATCTTTGTCTTATATTTTCTATAAATACTTTGTGCGGCTAAGTTCACGGCGGAGTTTGAGCTAAACCCACGTGAACAAGATTTGGTAAACCAATAAGAATCTTTCTCACTGGAAATAATAACGGGTTCCTTGAATTAAGTAAGGCCCCAAAATCAAAGGATAATACTAAAAAACACCCCAAATTTTAATGTTTGTAGACAGGTGTCAATAATTAGCAAATAATAGAAATTAGAAGACTAAGAAAGAAAACTAGTTCACGATTCAAGTTGGACATTTTATCACCCCGAACAATGGAAATGTCGACACTTTTCTAACTCATCAAAAACCTTTCAAAATTGAGTTGCATTTCAGCAGAAGATATGCCTTTTTTGGAATGGGGAAGATATGTTCTCTTTTATAATTAAGGCCCTCAATGTAAAAGTGTTTTTCACTCCCCACCCCACTACCACCAATGGCAAAAAGTATTAAAGATTTAACTACTTTATAATTTACCCGATGACGTTAATGCGGTTCTTAATTGTTTAAAAATTACATCCTCTACGAATGTTTCATGGTTCAATCTCATTTTTTAATAATATTGATACATAGTCATAATTTTCTGTTTCAATCAAATGTGCAATTTTAATAAATTATATAAATATCATGTGTATAATAATGATACCATAGTGTAAACATGATATCTATACTCTTTAATGAAATATTAGTTTCAATTGCCCCCCAAAAGTTTTCAAAATATTTTTTCCCCCTCAAAAGTTTTCCATATTATTTTTTTAAAGGTAAAATAAATGAATTAAATTATAATTTCCCCTCTCCCCAAAATTTGATAAAAACTTCATATAGTTGTCTTTTATAATATAAAAAGCCATTAATTACGGTTAATATATGAAAAAAAAATCGCCTAGTTTAAATTTATAAACTCGGTCCATTTTTCGCCCCCCCAAAAGCCGGAATCCTGCGTTTGCCACTACATGGAACAACCACAAGGCTTTGTGTTGCATGGTAATGAACATAAAGTGTGTAAGCTAGTTAAGTCTTTGTATGAACTAAAACAAGCTCCTAAAAGGTAGCATGAGAAATTTGAATCTGTATTGCTCTCAAGTGGATTTAGGTATAATAATGCTGATAAGTGCATATTCTAAATTCAATGAAGAGTATGGTGTGATTATTTGTCTTTATGTGGATGACATGCTTATTATAAGTACTACTTTAAAAGGCGTAGTAGTTATTAAGAAATATCTTTCTTCTAAGTTCAAGATGAAAGATCTTGGTGAAGTTGATATAATCTTAGGTATTAAGGTTAAGAAACATAGTGGGGGTTTCGCTCTTTCACAAGCACATTATGTTGATAAAATCTTAAAGAAGTATCAACATTTGAATGTGAAAGAAGTTAGTACTCCTTTTTTATCCTAACATTAAGTTGTATGAAAATTCTGGCAATCCAGTAGCTCAGCTCAAGTATGGTAGTGTAATTGAAAGTGTGATGTATGCAATGAGTTGCACAAGGCCGTGCTATCCCCTTAACCTCCATCAAATGGCCAATGACTAGGACATACCCCAGGGAACAACCAAAAGTCTCATCCTCCGTGTAGGACTTATTGATTACATTCTGACAGACTCGGCTGAAGACGAACTCAGCCCAGTTAACCTTCTTGTCCTACATGATCGCAGCCATCACCATCAGCTTAGTCCGTGATAGCTGGTTGAAGCTCCCGAACTTCATGTCTACACACTTGGACACAATGTCCATTAACTTGTGGTAGTCTTCTTTAATTAGCTCATTCTTAGCTGTATAGACAGCTTTCGCAGCAAACTCGGGCTCCCACACACACATACACACCCACATGGATATATATTTTATCCAAAGGTTATAATTTATACAATTAATGGGATGTCATATAATATTAATTGTTTTAGAAATTCTATGAATCAATTATCTTTTTATGTCTTCTCCAAATGCATAAATAAAGATATATACCTAAGTATAATCCATAAGTCACTTCATTAAGGAAAATTTATTGTTGACGTGCAACGCACATGCACCTAACTAGTAAAATAAAATATACGCACATGCACATAAGATCCAAGCAAGACGTTATATATTGTAGTAATAGACAATGACTTATATATCTAATTTACCGCACAGAAATCATCCGTGTCGAAGGAATATGAGATGAAACACAAATTTGGAATAGAAGATCTTCTCTGTGAAATAACACCCTTTGATGTACTAAATTGAAATGAATTATGTTTTAGGGCAATTGTCGGATGGAATTTAGATTGAACTTATAAGTAGAGTTAATATGGATTTCTATCAAGTTTGAACATAATATTTGGTAAATGGTATCAGAGTCATTAGGGCTCGTTCTTGCCTATTTGATGTGCTTGAGTTTGATGATACGTGTGGTTTAATTTTTTATTGCAATCTGTTTTTCTGTTTTTATGCATGTTATATTAGTGTCAAATTTTAGATCTCGAAAAGATGACTAATTTGATATATTATGCATATAAAATGGATTTGAAACGACGAAATAATTGCAATTCGAAGTTTTTTAGAGAAAAACTAATCTTGCATTGATTACCTTGCAAGTCAGCCTATTCGTTTATGTTTCTTGCCAAATTTGTTATGTTTCTTGCGAAACTTCTAAGCTGCTAAGCTCATCTCTGTAGACCCACATGGGCGCTGACAACAAAGGGCTGGCGACTGGTGTGGCGCCGTATGGTTGCCAATAGGGGTGTACACGGCATGGGACGGTTTGGAGATTTGGAAATCTTCAGAACCGTCCCGAAGTTCGGAGATTCTGAAAATAAATCTCCAGAACCGAACCATAGAATAAAATCTCTGTCCCGAATCGTACCGAAAGTTCGGGATGGTTCGGGACGGAGATTCAGTTCTAATGGTATGGGACAGTACGGTTCGGTTCGGGACGGAGATTCGGAGATTAGCCATAAATAGAGCATACAAATTTGAAAAAAAAAAAAGAAAAAAAGAAAATCAATATAAAAAATCCACCTAACGGATATACTTCTAGAGTTCTAGTATCTTTTTAGCGTAGTCTCAAAATAAAAACTAAAACTATAATAGGTAACACAATCCAAAATTCTAAACTTTTTTTTAATAAGTTGGGAGTAGTGGTTGGAGGGGATGGGATAAGTTTCAAAGAAACTGAATGATACAGGGTTCGAACCCTGGTCAACACCCTTACAAAGGGTTAGTGATATCACTTAAGCTACAAGCTCGTGGTCCAAATATCTAAACTTAATAACCTCTATAATACAATAATAGTATATTATTTGGGAAATTGTCCTTCGATTGACATAAAACATATATAATTAACTAATAATTTTTATAATTAAAATGAAATAAAAACTTGTGTAAATTTATAATCTCAATGTCTCATATTTAATAACTTAACATAATTAATAAAATTATATTTATAATTTATGTGATGTGGTAAAAAATTAAAATTCATAATAGTTTCAAATTATTTACTCTATTATTAATATCAAAGTTTTTTAAAATTCATAATAGTTGCAGTATTATGGATTTTTCAGAAATATGCTTTATATTCAATTTTATTCCAAATAGTTTGTAGTTAATTCAATATCAAAATAAAATAACATAGAAATAATATATATGTATTTATATAAAGTCTTTAAAATCAGTTCTAGCTTCGGGTCTTCGGTTCAAAGTGGTTCGGTACGGTTCTCGGTACGGGTATTTAAAAAATCTCCAGAATCGTACCATAAATATTTTCGGTACGGTATGATTCGGGGAATGTCAAAAAGTCAATGGATATTTTCGGTTTGGAGATCTTTCGGTCCGGATATCGGTTCGGTTTCGATAATCTCCAAGTCCCGTGCACAACTCTAGTTTCCAATAGGGGTGGCCAAAGTGGTTCCAAAACCGAAAACCACGGTTTCGGGAACCATTGACCGGTCAATGGTTCCAAAATCGATTCCGATTTTGGTTCTTTGGTTTCAAAAACTATGGAACCGATGGTTGGAACCATAGTGGAACCGGCAGTTTCAAGGTTAAAACTAATGTTTTTTATTTTTATTTGGTAAAATATACTATAAGAAATGTAAAATATTTATTATGATATTTTATATTCATAACCACATGAGACACGTTTTAACCAAATGTTCTACAAGAACTACATGAACTTTGATTCATTTATGTTCTAATAGTATATATAGACAATTTAATATTATTACTAATATAAAGTACAAAACTCAATTGAATATTAAGTCCAAGTATTTTTCTTTCTTTTCTTTTTTTAATCGAAATTGATAAATTATTTTAAAAAAATAAAAAATTATCAAAAGATAAACAAACGGTTCCACCCAGTGGCGTATCCATCTTAGGATGAGTGCGGTCGGCGGATTGCACTCGATCCCGGAATGACCGTGTTAAATTTTAGTTGGACCGCACTGAAAATTTAGAAACAAAATTGAATTAAAATTTAAAAGGCTAATAATATTGGCCCAAAAAATTAAGAATTATCTGGCCTGATTAAGGTATATGAGTGGATGAATGATTGTCTCTTTTTATTTTGTAGATAGATATATATGTTCCAAACGTGATAATTAGTAGTTGTTTTGGGAGTACTTTTCAAATGAACATTTGGATGTAAAATCTATTTCCACAATAATAATTGTTACTTGATGGTTAATTTAGAATGGACTATTGAATACTTCACTCCTCCAAGAAGTTCATTCTAGAGAATCTAAAATTGGAGAAACCCACAAAGAATTTTTGCAAGATACAACCTTTCGATTTGCCTTTTTTCTTTTATTTTCAATGTTTTTAACATTTCAGCCCGATAATCGTCCCACCAAAAAGAAAAGAAAATTGACCGCACTGGCGGAAAAACCTGGCTATGCCCATGGTTCCACCGAAACTGGATTCCAAATTGAGGAACAGTTTTAGAACCGTAGCCACCTCTAGTTGCCATGTGGGCATATTGGCCGCCACGTGGCGGATAACTGACATGTGTGGACAACCATTCATTTAATAAAAAAATATGGGATTATTGGTCTCACAAAAATTTGTACCCAAGACCTTTTTGATATATCTTTATGCATCATCAACACTAGACCAAGAGGATTTCTTATTATACCACTAACATGTTTTCTATTTACACAGAGATGCTGTCTAGCAAGTTATTGCACGTTGGTATGCTTAAAAACAATTTCTTATTATTTTATTATTGTAGTTAATGCATGTAAAAAAACAAATTGTGCAATTGAGTGCATGCAACTATTATTTTTGTGCATTAAAGTGCTTGCAAAATTATTTTTTGCGCATCATAATGTAAATTAAATTATTTTTTGTGATTTATGATGCATGAATAATAATATTTTTTGCATATAAGGTACATGAGTTTTTTCTTTCACATTAGGTGAATGAAACAAAGATTATTTTTGCGCATTAAGATGCTTGCAACAACAAATTAATATTTGTTTTGCATTGTCATGCATACGAAAATTATTTTTGCACATTGGTGGATGGAAAATTCTTTTTGCATAAGATGTGTGAAAAATTTATATTTTCGCGTATTGAGGTGCAAACAAAAATATTCTATGTGATTTTTAATTTATGAGTTGCATGTTTTATTAATTGCTTATGTGTATGCAATTATTTGTGCTGCAAAATATCTTGTAGATGGATTAATCATGGATCCAAAAAGGGCTTATAGACGGTCTTAATCCTGACTATGTGGATCGATAATTCTGCTGCAAATAGGTATACTCGATCAACCTTGTATGTGCAATATGTGATTAAAGTATCGAACTATATTTGCTAACAGTAAACAAATTTGAATAAAGATTGTCGTCGTACTTCCCATGGATTCTCTAGAGGAGAATGGGCAAACTCCAATCCCTCGCTCTGAGATAGGTAAGGTTTGGGCTCAGAACCTTAAGGTGCAATTACAACATCAAGGCAGCCAGGCCAACCATTGGGGTTTTACAAGAACAGTAGGTCTCTTATGAGACCGTCTTACGGATCTAAATCCGTGAGACGGATCTAAAATCCAAACCCGAACCAAATCTGCTGAAACACACTTTCTCTCCCACTCCAGTCCCTCTGATTTCCTTCCATTTCTCTCTCCTTTTCTCAACGCCCCCAAGATCTGCTCTTTCTCTATCCCGCTCCCTCTCTTCTTTTCTTCCTTCTCTCTCGCTTTTCAGCCCCAAGCGCCAGAAGAAGAGTAACAAGGCTAGAATGGAGGATGCCATTACCAGGAGTACACCATCATTCTCTACAAGCCCCTCCATGGATTTCATAAGTGCAAAAAAGAATTCGTATTCGCATTGCGCGAATCAAGAAAGACGATGAAGACAATAAAGAGGAGCTTTACTCTTTTTGGTGACTGTTGTAGAAACTCCATATGGTGTGTTGAAAGGATTGGGCACCAAGTTATTGATGAGGAACATGAACCCTAAACCCATAAACAGTGATACTTTTCACATGAAAAATGATACTTTGACACAAAACGTGATACTTTTAATATGAAAAGTGATATTTCTATATGAAAGTATTCCTCAGAAACAAATCAATAGTATTAACATGCAAATTGATACTTTTCACAGAAAAATTGATACTTTTAACACAGAAATTAAAGTAATACTTTTAACATGAAAAGTGACACTTCTATATGAAAGTATGTTAAAAGTGATACTCAGTTATCCATGTCGAATATAGACTGAGCAGAAATTGAATAATCGCAACAAATCGAAGAAAAATCGGAGATAAATCGCGACGAAAATTTCAGATGAAAATTCTCAATTTCGAGACGTATGAAACACGGGAAAAGAAGCAGGGTTTAATGAAAGAGAAAAAAAAGATTTTTGGGGTCTTGGGGGGTTCACCTTGGGGGTTCGGTGGGTTTGGGGGTCGCGAGGTTTTGGGGCGGGTGGGTTGGCGAGTTTAGTAAGTAGGGCTCCGTCTCATGGAACTAGATCCGTGAGAAGGTCTCACATAAGTTTTTGTGTTACAAGAATACTTGGCCTTCATATATATACACAATATATATGTTTGTAAATTTATAGCATATATATATATATATATATATATATATATACAGGGCCGATCCTATCAATTTTTTGGCCTGAGTCAAATTTTAAAATTGGGCCCCTTGTTAAATACAAAATTAAAGACAACGTAAAAAAATAAAAAAATAATATATAATATCTAAAAGAATTCTATTATAATTAAAATAATATGACATCTCCCTAAAGAAATGACATCCATATTAGAAAAAAAATAATTATTTAAATATAACTCGCCTTACAGTTTTGGCAGCAAAAATATTAATAAAGTAAGTATAACAAAGTTGTGGAATATATAATCTTTTGATTTTTTTGTCTTTTTAATTTGATAAATTTTAATTTAGGAATTTAGGAAAAATTAAATGTGATAGTTTTTTTAGCAACTTGAAAGGCTACAAGGCCCAAAGAAGCATGGGTTGCTTAAAATTGCCAAATATAAAGAAGCATGGGGGGAACCACCATGCTAGAGTTCTTTTTCGGTTAATATCGCATTCCTTTCCTCTATAACAACAAATACAAGGTATACGAAAATTATGGGCCCCTAAATTTTGTATTTTTTCCGGCCCGAGTCGACTCCCTACTCCTCCGCCTTACATGAGGAGCGGCCCTGTATATATATATATATATATATATATATACATTTCTAAAATATATTATTTGACATATAGTATCATAAATTCAAAATCGAAATATAAATAGAATAAAACAACTGAAATACCAAACTCAAATTATCATAAAAGGCAAAATAAAATCCTATGCCATCATACCAAGCAATCTCAAGAACATAAAAGGAAGGTGTAACTTCTCCATTGGCCCACTGTGTAGTTGATTGAGTGGTGGTAAACTACAAATTTTGGTTGGTGAGCTCAAAAGCACCATATAAACCCCCTCCCCCTTCACACTTTTCATAACTCCAAAACGAAAAAGTAGAAAAAAAAAAAAGAACAGATCAAACTCAAAAATGGGCTCAACAAGTCAGAATTTCGGAAGTTCAGCAATGGATTCATCAGAAGAAGAAGCGTGTTTATTCGCCATGCAGCTAGCTAGCGCTTCCGTGCTCCCCACGGTTCTCAAATCAGCCATAGAGCTCGATTTGCTTGAGCTGATCAAGAAGGCCGGCTCAGGCGCCTTTGTTTCTCCGGCAGAACTCGCCGCTCAGCTCCCCACCACCAATCCGCAGGCGCATATTGTTGGGAATATTAAACCCCACAAAACATAATAAGTGGGATGGGCCTAACATTTTTTGACCATTGAATATTTGGTAGCCATCCAAACTTGAAAAAGCCAACCATATGTAGAAGTTCACCAAACCTTCTGCCATTCTCCTCTATAAATAAAGGGGATGAGTGCAGGGAAAAACCATGGCAAGCAAAGGCATTTGCTTGGCCATCCAACTGGGTGGAGAAGAAAAATGATGTGTACACACTGGGAGATCAATTTGGGTGAGTCAAATTGTGATAGGTGTGGGAAACACTCGGGGTATTTTTCGGGTAACAAAGGGGTTGGGGAGAGTGTTCTTTGATAGCTAGTAAAGTGGTTGTACGAGAGTCTTTTATTCTTGGGTTTGGACCATAAAACTCAAAGGGTGTATTTTCTTGTACCAGGAAATTCTTTATTAGTAAAGAACGGAAACTCTCGTGGACGTAGGCGGGTTTTGCCGAACCACGTAAAATATTTGTGTGCATTTTATTTTCTGTCGATGTCATTTATTTTTTGCCATCATCTTGTTGGTGTGATTTGTCGGGTATTCCAGATAAATCAAATCTCGGACCACGACACCCCTCCGCTGCGCCCAACAAGTGGTATCAGAGCTACTTGGTAAGTCGGGCAAGGTAAAAATTGAGATTTGAATTTTTCCGACTGGACACTTTGGCAGTGACAAATCCATTCAATGTGCAATAATTTGATAGCAAAGGGAATTTCACTCCTTGGTAATAAAGGGTGAAGGATCTCCTAGTTCAACAGGGCCTGGCAATGGCGTTGAAGAGAAAGGAGGGAAAATTGACAGATATGAAAGGTGCACAGTGGGCAAATCTGGATCAACTTGGGAAAGTTGGTGTAAAGGTTGAGGAAGAAGATAAAACCCTTTTACTTCTTACCTCTATCCCGGATTCATATGATAGTTTGGTGATGATGTTGTTGTACGAAAAAGAGACACTAGACTGGGAGCATATATAAAAGCATCGTTGTTGTCCCATAAAAAAAAGGCAAACCAGGAGGAGGGGCATGGATATGTTTTGGTTGCTCGGGAAATGAATCGGTAACGGGAGGGATTCTGGTGGTGGATCTGTAATCAGCAGGTCAGATTCAAGGACCAGGGAAAGGGTGTTGTATGCTATCGTTATCACAAGAAGGATCACGTCAAAAGAAATTGCCCTCGGAGAAAGAAGGATGATGACGGTGACGGTGGCGGTGGTGATGCGGTGATAGCTGCGGAAGTTGGAGATATCTCACAGTCTCCACAAAGATTGATACTTCTTCTCGAGATTGATGGATTTTAGATTCGGGATGCATAATGCATGTGTACTCCAGGAGAAATTATTTTGATTTACTTCAATTGTAGAGGGCAGGAATTTTTTTCTCTGGTGATGGTTCTATTTGTAAAATCATGGGATTGGAGTGGTAAAAATCAAAATGGGTGATGGAGTGGACCGTACTTTGGGTGGTGTGGCCTATGTCCCAAAGATGCGGGTGAATCTAATTTCCTGGTGCCAAGTGGATTCCAACAGCTGCGATATTCAGCTGGAGGTGGAGTCTTGAAAGTCACACATGGTGGAAGGGTCCTAAGGGTAAGAGAGAAGTATCGGAATTTGTATCGTCTAGTGACCTCAAGGATTACTGGGAGTTGAGCGCGCCGGAAGGCTTCCAGGGAACAGACGGGTGTGAGGGAAATCCTGTTGGGCGAGAGGATGGATTGAGGTCGTCCCTCTCGGCGATCAAGCTGGTGGAGCGATCGATCGCACGTGTGTACACACCTGGGGAGATCAATTTGGGTGAGTCAAATTGTGATAGGTGCGGGGAAACACTCGGGGTATTTTTCTCGGGTAACACAAAGGGGTTGGGGAGAGTGTTCTTTGATAGCTAGTAAAGTGGTTGTACGAGAGTCTTTTATTCTTGGGTTTGGACCATAAAACTCAAGGGGTGTATTTTCTTGTACCGCGAAATTCTTTATTAGTAAAGAACGGAAACTCTCGTGGACGTAGGCGGGTTTTGCCGAACCACGTAAAATATTTGTGTGCATTTTATTTTCTGTCGGTGTCATTTATTTTTGCCATCATCTTGTTGGTGTGATTTGTCGGGTATTCCGGATAAATCAAATCTCGGACCACGACACGCCTCCGCTGCGCCCAACACATATTATGCTCGACAGAATTCTCCGCGTTCTAGCAAGCTATTCTGTTCTGAATTGCAGCCTGAAAACGCTCCCTGATGGCGGCGTTGAGCGGCTCTACGGCTTGGCGCCGGTTTGCAAGTTTTTGACGAAGAACGAGGACGGAGTTTCTATGGCTGCTTTGTTGCTTATGAATCAATTAAGATAAAGTCGTCATGGAGAGCTGGTACGCTTTCTTTGACGATCCCATAATTACCCACTTGGGATAGTTGAGAGGGTTTTTTGACATTTAGGATAAAAAACATAGTTTTTTTACCAATTTTTGGGGTTCTTTTACCACAATACCCTTGAGGCGTTAAATGCAAGCCTTTAAAATAGGTATATGTGTATTTCTCTCTCTTACAATTAAATACTCCCATACATACGTGAACCCTCCCCTTCTATTTTGCTCTTCATTTTTTCTCTCTCTTCTTCTTCTTCTTCTTCTTCACAAAATATCAAGAAGTTATTTTTGTGGTCTTTCATCACCAAAATTGCACCAAAAAATCGAATAACAAGGTAATGTTCTTCTCCTCCGAATTACTTAACCTTGTTTAAATTGTTCAAGAGCAATATATTTGCAAAATATGTGAAATGTATTGTGTAAGGAAAAATTTTCTGCATCTATGAAGCACAGTGCACGATATATCATGCCTATTTTGTACTGAGGCACGATATCGTGCCTGAAATAGGGCACGATATATCGTGCCTCAGTACAAAATAGGCACGATATATCGTGCCAAAATATAGGGCACGATATTGTGCCTGTTTTGTACTGAGGCGCGATATATCGTGCCCTATATTAGGCACGATATCGTGCCTATTTTAGAATTGGGCACGATATACCGTGCCACAGTACAAAACAGGCTCTTTTTTATGTATGCTTGCATATTTTTAATATTTTTTCTCTATATCTCTTGTATGTAGATGAACTCTGGCTATGTTGTTGTTCGATTTGGTGTTCATTGGGAAGGTTTAGAATATAAAAATGGTGAAGAAGAAGTTGTACGTATTAAATCGAGCAAAATGAATTATAGTGAAATATTGGAGGAGGTTTATGGTGTTGTTTAAGTTGATAGGGGCCTATACGATTGTGTAATGCATGTTATTGTAGATATTTCTGGAAACAAACTTGGGAAGTTAAAGTTGAAAAACGACGATGACATTGAAAGTGCGTTTGAGAACACCGAGTTACCAGTTATTTTTGTAACACTGAAAAGAAAAAGGATGAGTGAGACTAGTTCGCATAATGTATTGGGAAGTCAGTCTTGTTTCATATATGTTTTTATCATGATTTTGTTGATTTTGTTTTTACACCAAAATAATGTTTTCATTTGTTGTCCAAATACTCCTAAATGATTTATAATGTTTATACTAAATTCTCGGAGTATTTCTTCAAAGGTATTTTCGATAAAAATTGGACAACACTTTTGTTGATTTTGTGTTAATGAGTTTTTACATCAAAACTATATTTCAAATGTTGTCTAAATACTCCCGATTGTTTTAAAATATTTTTACTATTTTTTTGGAGTATTTCTTGAAGTTTATTTTCAATAAAAATTGGACAACACTTCTGTCTCGAGATCGGTCGGTCGCCCTATAGGGCAACCCGTACCTGAAGAAGAACGTTGAAACAGAAAATGAGACTGAAGGATTTTGATGCAGGTCGACCGGTCACACTGGGGTCGACCCGTGTGTCGTCGATCGTCGCCCGGGGGGTCGACTAGGTGCTCGCTTGTGAACAATTTGTTCTGTTCTTCAAAATGGAAGGGAGACCGGCTGGGCATGGGGTCGACCGGTCAGACCCCCCATCGACCGGTCGCCCTGTGTAAAATTGTGTTATTACTTTCTAACGTTTATTTGTGCGCGACCGGTCGCCCTAAGGTTTTGACAGCAAATTATGATCGTTGTGCAGCAGACCAACTTTCCTTAAATTATGGGATTGATTTCTAACATCTATATTCTTGATTTTAATTGTATTTTTCTGTAGATTTTCAATCCCCAAGAGGAGCCTATACATGATCAATCATCTCCTATAAATAGAGGAAGTTTTGGAGCAACCAAAATAACAATTGAGATACAACACAACAAGATACATTCAAGCGAACACATTAGCTTTTCATTGTTATCATTCTTGTTGTAATTTGCCTAGCTTATCACTTTCACATCTTGAGGTCTAGGCTTTCATTTCTTGATTACACTTGCACTCAAATTGTAATATTCATTATTGAGTTGTAATCTTGATTTTGGTCATCACTCAGCACAAGACATCATTGTGAGTATTCTTGTCGAAAGGATACACTTGGGTGATCTAGGTGATAGGTGTTTCAAGAGTGTGGTGCTCTTGAGGTGTTGAAGAATTTGGTGTTCTTCAAGATGGAAGATTGTGGTGATCTTCACAAGGTGCCGTTAGAGATTGTGGTAATCTTTAAGAGAGATTGTGGTAATCTCAAAGGTGGTGTTGAAGAAGAGTGTGGTACTCTTCAAGGTGTTGTTGTAAGTTGAATTTGTATTAATTGTGGTAATTAATACAATTCTTTTTCTTTCTCGAAACCCATCCCGGATATACTGGGGTGGTAGATCATGTGGTCCCTAGGTGGGGTGAAGCTCTATAAATCGATGTGTGTTGTTTACTTTCCGCACCTTTATTCTTGTCTTGGCGTATTTGATTCGAAAAAGAGGGCATAATCGAAAAGATGGAGATAATCTATTCACTCCCTCTAGATTATCGTAGCCGCTTGGACTTACAAATCTGGGCATAATCGAGTTGAGAACGTTGAAGGTCAACAAGGTGTTGGTGGAAGTTTTATGCAACTAATGGCTAGTCATAATGATTTTTCAATAGCCATTGGGCCTAGTTACAACTACATGCACCATCTTGGTTTTCAACAATACGGTGTACCGCACATCAATCTATATAGTCATGTAGTAAGGCCTAGTGGAGCACCTTTTATGCATATGAACAATGTTCCAATTATTGATCATCCGCGTCCACTATCACCTACGATTAACGCCCGAGATATCAATTCTCAGGGACCTAGTATAAGGCCAAGCAATGAAGATGACTATTATCCTGATATAGGTTGTGATAATACTGATGTTAATCGTGATAATACTGATGCTGATGTTGGTTGTGATAATAATGAAGCTGATTATGGGGAAACTACAGTGCTGGTGATGCTGATTGTAATAACAACCCAGATGATTTTGGTGAGAACTACATTGTTGGTGATGTTGGTGCGATGTTGAAGCTAATAATCAATTTGAAAATGACCAGAACGTCTTTGAATTTGAGGAATTTTGTGAGTGGAGACGTAGATGGAGAGAAGTATTTCCAAAAAACCAAAACCAAGATGCAGCAGAAGTAGAGGTACTAACATACATCCAGATATCCATAGAGACAATATGGACGAAACAATAGTGTAGGTCCTAAGGGGTGTAAGTGTAAGGTTTAGAAGGTGGGGTTGAATAAACCTTACCAAATTTTCGATTTAGTCCTTTTAAATATTGAGTTGATACTACGGTTGTGTCCTTGGTGGACAAAGTGATTTAGATAATCATGAGAGTTAGTCTCTCAATGAGACTCAACCGAGCTGTTGATGGAATAACTCAGTTGTTAAGTCTAAATTAACTCAACTGTGGTTTGTTTTCAGCGGAAGACTTAACACCCTTAAGTTCAATTAAGCAAGGATTTAGTGCTTGGTTTAGTACTTAGAAATTATCAAGTGGATAGCAAATTTATCGTGATTTAAACAATTAAGATGCGGGAATTGAAATCTTTGAAATGTAAATGACACAATAAAATTTTTATAGAGGTTCGAAGATGGGGTAATTCTTCTACTCCTCTCTTCTCCAACTCTGGAGGAATCCACTAGGTATTGATCAAGTATACAAAGTGGTAACAGTCCGGATACAAGTCTTGATCACACAGCCTAACTTGATCCTTTGGGACTCGATCCGAGACGCCTTGATCACCGAGCGGGCTTCTCGTACGACTCGGCCTTCTTCACAGGGCAGTTGCCTTGCTACTATAGCTCACTTGCTCAAGCTCTTTGGATTTGATCACGAAGCCCTCCAAAAGCTCAAGACTTGGTTCGACCCTGAACCTTCCTACAATCCTTCGTGGAGTGTAGACCCCTTAATTTTTAGTATTTTCCTCTTCAACCGATTGAAGTTATCTTTCCTTCACGGTGAGTGTTGGATTGATGTTCTTCGTAGTGTAGGCTTGAGGATTGAGAATATTTGATTTTCTAATAATTGCTTGAACGTTTTTGGTTTCCGGGTCCGTTCTTAGTTCCTTGATTTTTTTCTCAAATAAACTCCTCAGCCTTTTATATTGATCTTTCAAAAATTTGCCCGTTGAAGAGATAGGCTTATTTTTGAAAGTCACTTGCAGTCGTTGGCTTGTCTTGTTGCGATCCTTGGAATTGCCATTTCCTCGTATGAATTGTTCTCCTCCTTTTCGAGTTCGACACGGTGTAGTGCTTCCCATTGGTTAATTCCTTTTGCACGCTCTCGGGGATCGAGCACTTCGAGAAAGGTAGTATGGAGATATTACTTGTTTAAGTAATTCTCTTGATTTTCGTGCAACGGATCTTTTTAGTTATCTCGACTTGACCGCATTTCTTTGCTTTCCCAGGTGACTTAGAGTCGCCTTCCAATCATTGGATGACTCTTGTCACTTCAACTTGAGACTTGGCTCTTCTTGAGTTGACTTGATCGATACTCTACTTAGCCGCATCTCACCGCTTCTTGAGAGAGTTCCGTCTACTTTCTTTGCCATACTCTTGTCTCGCAATGAGTCTTCCTTCTAGTTCTCCAGTTGTCTTCTTGCATATTTGGGCGTAGCTGACTTAACTCAGCTTGATCAGCCCTATTTATTACAATGCATTTTACAACAAGAATGGGGTGCCAACTTCCTATTCTAAGTTTTACATGGCATTCATCAAAATCTAAACAATAAATTTCCTAACAATTTCCCCCTTTTTGATGATGCCAAAACTTAAATTATTCAAAAATGCAAATAGCAAAGATACATACAGATAGTGTAATTACATAGAATGTATGCGTAGAATCAATCTTTTTATTGATCATGACAATCTTGTTCTTTTACACAACTGTTTACAAAGTGTATCGAGCAAACATTTGTCTACACAAAAAATAAAGAATTTATAGCTTTATTACGTAAGACTTACATAGTATGTATTTACATGATAAAATACATGAAGGGTGGACAACTACACTTCATCTTCTTCGTTGTCTCCTTCTTTCATCTTGTTCAAGATCTTCTCGCTTCTTCTTCTCTTTTTCTCGTCGTCACCGCCTTCTTCTTCTTTTCATATGCCTTCCTGGCGCTTCATCTCTTCTTAATATCTCTTGTCTTTCCTCCCATAGCTGAGTTTGTCTTTTTTTCTTCTTCTATTCTTTTCGCATACTCAAGATTACTTTTAGCCACTTGCAAATTTGCTATTTGGTCAAGGCCGCCCAAGAGATCCCTCCTTTCTTGCCACGGATCTATGTACTCAATATTTTTGGGCAGAGGCCTAGGTATGAAACCTCTTCCTCCACGACTACTTTTTTCCTCTACCCCGGGCGTATATTGTCTTGGGTCTTCTTCTTTCCGGTGAGTGACCGGCGGAGTGACCAGCAGAGTGATCGGTAGGTAGTCTCGTGCGCTGTCGGCCTTCTTCTTCACATAACGTGAGACCCTTTTCCCAAGACAAGTCCCAAGCTTGAGCCATAGACATATTTGCAAAGTATCCTTGGATGCGGCGTTTTAAATTCATCAAGCGATCGTGGCTCTGTCCCAACATCCGAGATGGCTTAAGTGTCTCTGTCTAAAGGAATGCCTCCATGTTCTTTCAAGATGTTCATAACTCGGGCATCCATTCTTCCTTCCACTTCCTTCATCCCCGCTTCAATTGTTTTTTTTTTTTTCACCATAGATATAGCAGAGTGTTGGAGTGGCAGAGTCACTGAGGAGTTTTTGATAATGTCAAATTTGTGACAAGACCTTGTTGGGGGTTTGTGCAATCATCAAGGTCACATCCGCCGATCCTTCCCCTCAACAAGCTTTCCTTTCTTTTGTTTCAACACATCCTCACGGTGATTTTCCTTCGCATGCTTGCTCCTCCTTCTCAACTTGAGGATCCCTCCTGCGCCTTTAGGTATTCCTCTTCCCCTTTTTGGCACATCAAAGGAGAGAGGAACGCTTGAAACAGACTTGCAAGCGGGAAGTCGAGCCTCCTGGCGATAGTTGAGTTTTGTCTCGAGTCTCTTTGTAGAGTATGCGACGAAATTCGGATCGAGTAGCGTTGGACTTTCTTTGAGATTAGCTTCATTTCAGCCATGAGAAGGCTGAATTTTCTGTCCATATTTGCTTCCACGCTTTGAAGATCACTCTTATTTTGCTCACGCAGCGACCTTTATCTCGGCAGGTGTGAGCTTCATGCATGTGCTCAATGTGTTCTCTCAACTTCGTTTTTGCATCAACATTCTCGACTCTCTATACCAGCAGACTTGTTGAACAATGTCCAAGTATCTAACTTGTTCCACACGCATTGTTTCTTCTTTGTTGCCACCATTCACCGATCCTCACCGTGATACCTCTCAAGTCGCCAGATAAGATTTGCATCTCTCGTTGTCGGGCCGCATGTCCATAGAGGCCTGGTGCCTCTTCATTCGTTCAATCTCAAGCAAATAATGCCTTGAACACTTCGCGAACTTGGTGATTATTCCGTTGCATCCGATGGCCACGCAGTCGTCAAAGTCATAGTAAGTTTGGAACGATGGTACCGACGAAATGACAGGAGCTGGTCTATGGTAGCGTGCTTGCGTTCGTTCTCGACTCTTCATGGAGGTCGGGTACCTCCAGGGGAAAAAGGAAAAGATTCTATAAAGGATTCATCACCGCCAACCGGGATTTGTTCAATGATGAGCGGTGCGCGGGAAGTTCCTTTTGAGTCGAACCTCGCTGCACTTGGGGAACTCGCGCAGATGGACTGCTTTTGTTGGGGTCTTTTGTGAAGTGGAACCGCTTGCTGAGCCTCGATTGTCTCAACAGCTTCGTTGGTCTCATTTGGTTTCTCCAATTGAGTGGATGGTCCTCGGCCTTATCGAAGCGTCATCGAACGATGATGAGATCTCCATTGGTGGCGCATCATCAAAATTAAAGGTTTGATGAGTAGTCTTGAGATCGACTTGCTCGTCTTTGGGAACATCCGCGTGAGTGAGTCTTTTAGATGGGATTCACGGGGATGACTCGAAACTTCTTTTTCGTCGCTTCTCGATCCCGAGAAAGGTTACATCGGGGATTATCTTGGGAATCATGAAGCGCGCTTATCTCCTTTTCGGATGGATCAATGATTGCAGGAGAGATGTTCTCTACTTGACTTCTTTACCCGGGAAGTCTCAACCTCCCGTGGGCCTTCATTACCTCCTACAGTCTCAACTACGGTGAGGCTTGGACCTCCCTTTCGACAGTGTCACTGCCTTAGGGTCTTTCGTGGTGGCATCCATTGGAGTCTCAACCCCAAGGATTGCACTTTCATCGCCCAGTGTTAACTCCCTGGGTTGTTCCTTCTCGTGCCTCGATCGCATCGCAGCCGTCATTAGCCTTCAGAGCGGTTGACACCTCGGTGAGAGTCTCAATCGCCCGAGCTTCGTTGATGGCAACTTGCATTCGTTTGGTGGTTGTACTTTCTCCACTTCGCCTCCTTGATTCGTTGTGGAGTCATCTGCAGCATTCTCCGACCTTGCCGCAGCGGTGGAGGAGTTTCCCGGTGGCGCACCAGGTGAGTGACTTGGAATGGGGTCACTCGTCTCCAAACTCCCTACTGTTTCTATTGAGTGTTCAGCCGTTGGGGCAGGTGGTAAGACACCTTCAATAGGGGTTGGCTCGATTTGGGGTCCCCACTATCCCGGTTTCATCGCCATCTCCCTTATGCCTTCTTCCGAGTGAGTGGGGAAGTGGTGGCAGCAACAACGGTGGCGATTTTTTGAACCACTCCCATTGGATCAATTTCATTTGTGTTCGGAGGACTCTCTGGTCCCTCCATCAATCTTTGCTCGTGAAGGATTCTGGATTCGTGCAATGCTTGCTGCATTTGCAACTCTTCTGTGGCTGCAGCAGAGTTCGGATCCTCATCACTGTCAGATAAGACATCAAGGAGAGGGTGTGTGTGTTCTGTGGTGCCGGAGATAGGGCAGATCTTTGGCCTTCTCACGTGCCTCGCCTTCCTCTCGCTTGTCTTTCCTTCTCCTTGTCCTTGAGGATCTGCAGGATATCCGTGCGCTTGTCTTCATCCATCTTGGGATCACAGGTGGTTAGTCCAAGGAAGTTTACAGATTCCTCTTCTTCTTCTATAAACTCGGGCCGTTGGAACTATTCCCTTGATGTACTTAATTTCCATTTCCTCCACTCACGCGGACGATTTTGGATGTCCTGGGTAAAGTGGGATAGGATCATCACATCACTATCAGCTCTATCGCCTTCGTCTTGTGTCTCATTGCGCGGACTACAGCTATTTCTTGATTGGCTTCGTTGATCGCCTTCACAGACTTGGTCGTTTCATCAATTACATCCGGAGACTCTACTTCTCCGGCCAGTCTCCGATATCTGCTCGGTGAGTGGTCGACTCGGCCCGGTTTCTCAAGCTCGGAGTGCTTGATGATTCTTCTTCGTCTCCTAGTTTGTACCAGAGGGATTTCTCGGTTCGAGAGACGGTTTCTTCGAGTCTTGGCGGCGGGGCGGTGCTAGTGTTTTCTTCGAGGAGCTGGCCGTCTTGGCTTATCGATTTCTCCTCCTTTTGACGATCGGAGAAGGTATTTGAGAGTCCTTCTCGACCCCTCTTCTTTGGGCGGGAGACACGGCTGCGGGGCAAGTGACTCGGCGCAGGGGCGGAGCAGGTTTGACTTTTTCTTTCTTGCAGGGCGCAGATCTTCTTAGCACCTGCAGGCCGCCTTTCTTCTTTGGTGGGGAGGAAAGCATTTGTATCTTCAGTGGTGATTCCCCTCACTCGTGTCGCCTCTCTTGGCGTAGGCTCTCTTCGTGCGCCGAGAGAGGTTTGATCTCGAACATCCTCTTGTTAACATGGAACGCCTTTCCATGTCTAAGAGGGACTCCTTTCACCTCCATCATCCGGCCAATCACCAGGCCATATCCTAGGGATCCTCCAAATGTGCCATCTTCCTTGAAGGATTTGTTCCCTACATTTTGGCATACCGTAGACAAACTCAAATTTTGATTTATTTTCCTTTCTTCAATGATCGCGGCCATTACGATCAACTTTGCTTTTGATTGATTGGCAAAGTCGCCAAATTTGATGTCAATACATTTGGCAACTATGTCCAATGACTTGTGATAGTCCTCCTTCAAGACCTCTTATTTATTTGTGTAAACTATTTTATCGGCATAGTCGGGCTTGGCTTGGCTATTTCCTTCCAAGCGGCGATCAAGTTTACATCACCGTTAATTTCGATGCTCCTTCCGTTGGTAATGAGCGAGTGTTCACCAAATCCTTGGCGAGAGATGGTGAACTCCTTTCCGTGAAAGATGACTTTATTCCTTCATCGTGAATCTCGGCGTTCACATAGAATTGTGCGACCTCCTCCACATAGGTCATCGAAAATTCCATCGTCGAAACGATTTCAGCCCGGTTGTTTGGAGTTTGTCGGCTATTTTCTTTATGAGGGCATCATTGGACCCCTGTTTGACCATGCCCTCGAAATCCACGTGTAGACCCGGTGTGGATTTGCTTTCCTAACTTGATAAAATCATAAGTTGGTGCGATTTTTCAGATTTTATCAAGAAAACTTGGGATTGATTTGAAGATAGATAGGGTTTTTGAGAGAATTTTTGCTTCCGAGAGAGAGAGAGAGATGAACAGTTTTGATAGTGTGTGAGAGAAACGGCGAAAATGGTTTAAGTATGGTTTATGAAAGGGCGTGCGGTGTTTTTGAAATGTGATCGAAATCAACGGCTTAGATTTTGCACGCCTATTTAGCATTTAATGTCTCGTATTTAATGCGGCAAAGCATTTATATCCAATCATAAGCTTGGTGTGCGCTTTATGTCAGTACACATCATCATTATCTTTGACGTCATTCTTAAAAACATTCCCGCTTAGTAAAAACGATCTGCGTTTTTGTCACTTTGCTCATAAGTGACTCGAACTTATCCTTTAGCTGATTTAATTCCTCTTCTCACAGTTCTCTTAGTGACTCAGCTAATGGTGACTTAGTATATTGTCTTTCCAATACGGTGATGTACTTAGTCGATTTGTGAGTTCAACTCTTTTTCCTTTTTGTGTTCCATTTCTTTTCTTTGAGTCTTCTCAATGTTAACTCAGCTCAATTAACCCCAACTCATGCTTGAGTTCTTCAAATCTTGACTCACATAACGGTTTTGTGAAGATGTCGCCCAATTGTTTATCGTTGAGATATATTCCACGATGATGTCCTTCTTTTCAACATGATCTCTTATGAAGTGATATCCGACGTCGATATGCATTGTTCTTGAGTGCAACACAGATTTTGAGTGATTGCAATTGCACTTGTGTTATCACACATGATTGGAATCTCTTTTTCTTCAACTTCATAGTCTCTCATTTCTTTGTCTCATCCATAGGACTTGGCACTGTGTTTTGCCCAGCCTATGTATTCTCGCTTGTTGTAGAGGTGGCAATTGAATTTTGCTTCTTGCTAAACCAGGAAATCACTGTTTCCTAGCATTTGACATGTGCTTGAGGTGCTCTTTCTGTCAACTCTGCATCCAAAGATAGTCGAGTCCGAATAGCCAATTAGCTTGAATCCACCTTCTTTTGATACCATAAGCCAACTTCTTGGCTTCCTTTCAAGTATCTCAAGATTCTCTTAGCTTTGTCATATGACTCTCTTTTGGAGCAGATTGAAATCTTGCACATACACCTACAAAGAAAGGTGATGTCCGGCCCGCTTCTTTGTAAGATAGAGCAATGATCCAATAAGTGCTCAGTATCTTGTTTGATCTACAGGCTTGCCATCTGCATCCATGTCCATTTTGACTAATGTATTCATTGGTATTTTCACGAAGACTTCTCCTCCATACCAAATTTCTTCATTAAGTCTCTCGGTGTATTTTGTTTGACTTATAAACATTCCATCCTTCAGTTGTTTCACTTGGAGTCCAAGGAAGAATGTCGACTCTCCCATCATGCTCATTTCAAATTTACTTTGCATGAGGTTTGAAAATTTTTCACATGACTCTTTGTTTGTGGATCCAAAAATGATGTCATCCACATATATTTGAACAAGCAAAGATACTCTTTTTGTCTTGAATTAAAGAAAAGTGTTCTATCTACTTTTCCTTTTGTGAATCCATTTTCGATTTAGGAATTGTGACAAAGTATCATACCATGCTCTGGGTGCCTGTTTCAATCCATACAGGGCTTTCTTGAGTTTGTATACCTTATCTCCAAGAGTCTTTTGCTCAAATCCTCGGAGGTTGTTCAACATACACTTCTTCTTCCAATAAACCATTTAGGAATGCACTTTTTACATCCATTTGATATACAATGAAATTCTTGTGAGTCGCATAGGCAAGAAACATCCTTATAGCTTCCAATCTTGCTTGCTACAGGAGCAAATGTTTCATCAAAATCTATTCCTTCTTCTTGGCAATATCCTTTGGCTACTAGTCTTGCTTTGTTTCTTACCACGTAACCTTCCTCGTTCATCTTGTTTCGAACACCCATTTAGTACCAATAACATTTTGATGTGTGGGTCTTTGAACTAATTCCCATACTTTATTTCTTTCAAACCGATTCACTCTTCTTGCATAGCTTGAATCCAATGTGTGTCGTCCAATGCTTGTAACACATCTTTGGGCTCTATTTGCGAGATAAAGCATGTGAACATAGCTTCTTGTTGAGTTCGATCTCGTTTTGACACCTTCTCTTATATCTCCAATGACAAGTTTCGTGGATGGTCTCTCGGCCATCTTACATCGAGGTTGAAGTAAATTAGCCGGGTTCGATTGTCTAGCAAATTTTGCATTCTTTGTGATCGGCTCTCTCGTAATCACTTAGCGCAAATTTTCCATTGTTTTTGAGATTCAGCTATCTCATCTTCATCCGAGTTAATAGTTCCAACTTGGCGGCGTAGGGACTCTTCTCAGTATGGTTGGATGATTCAAACTTATCGGTGACTCTTCAATGTCTTCTCTATTTACATTTGGCTCATCGAATACCACATGAATGGATTCTTTCCGCAACCATAGTCCTTTTGTTGAGTACTTTGTAGGCTTTGCTTTCATTGCGTATCCCAAGAAGATACCTTCATCACTTTAGCATCGAAAGCCTTTAGATTGTCCTTTCTATTGTTGTGGATGAAGCATTTGCATCCAAATATTCTAAAATATGCAACATTTGGTTTTCTTCCGGTCCAAATCTCAAAGGATCAAGTCGGTTTGTCTTTATCATACATCTCTGTTTTGAGTGTAGCAAGTTGTGTTGATTGCTTCCCCAAAATCTTTTTGGTAATCCTTGACTAACATGGTCCTTCTTTGCTTCTTTGAGAGTTCTGTTCCTTCTTCTCGCAACTCCATTCTGTTTGTGGAGTCCTTGCTGCGATAGTTCATGACCAATACCATTTTCAATACAATAATGAGTTATTATTCCATTGACAAACTCGGTTCCTCATCGATCTTATTTTGATAATGGTTTGGCTCTTCTCATTTTGAATCCTCTTCATCGATTGTGGTAGTTTTCGTAGAGTTTCTTTCTTCTTGCACATGAATATTGTCCATGTATATCTTGAGTAGTCATCTACTACCACCAAGGTGTATTTCTTTTCCACTTATGCTGGCTGGTTCCACTGGGCCAAATAGATCCATATGTAGCAGATGCAATACTCTTGTTGAAGATGGACATGTCTTTTCTTTGAATGAAGATTTGATTTGTTTTCCTTTCTGACATGCATCACATATACTCTCCTTCTTGTATACTGAGTCTGGAAGTCCTTCCACAAGATTACTTCGTGCATGCTTGTTAATCGTTTTGAAGTTTAGGTGACTCAGTTTTTTGTGCCACAGCCAACTTGATTCAGTTGTGCTCTTTGCTAATAGACAAGTGTTGTGTGTAGCGGTTGACCAATCTACTACATACATGTTCTTTTGTCTGCATCCTTGCAACACAACTTCATTCATTTCAATATCCTTGTCACAGAGTTGGCTGATGCTTAACAAGTTGAAGTTGAGTCCTTCAACATATGCAACATCTGAGATTTCTAATCCGTTTCTTTTGATAGATCCAATGCCTCTTATTTCACCTGGAGCTTCATTTCCACCAAATATGACTTTTGCTCCTTTAACTTCCTTGAATTTTGGCAGATTTTTCTTGTTTCCTGTCATATGTCTGGAACAGCCGCTATCCATGTACCAGGTTCCTTGGCACTCACTGTTCCTTGAACCCGCAATCAAGGAAATTAAGTTTTAGGTACCCATATTTGTGCGGGTCTGAGGGGTTAGAGTTGTAAGATGATCCAAGCAACTTATAGCCAAATGATTTGACTCTAAGGGGTTGCCATCTATCGAGTGCCATAATCATAATTAATCTTGGCAAATTGCTTGGGGATTTTAGGTTCATACAAATTTGTCTCTTTTTGCGTATGCTGTGTATATGTTTTAGCAATCGCCTTCTTTGGGTAATTGTGGTGTCTCCGAGTGTAGTGCCTAGGTGCATATGTGTCTTTGATGAAAGCTCTTATACTTTTGGTGGCCTTTTCTTTGAGTTCTAAGCCTTTGCCATTTGGGCTTATATTCCATAAGTCTATCTTTGATAGTTTACATTATTCCAATCACTTGGCTAGGATATTTTCTACCATTCCCATCATATGTATTTCCTTTATAGATTTTTACGGGGTTTTGGTAGCTTTGCTTTTTCTTTCTGAGTATTTTTGCTTGGAGTTTCTTTGAGAACTCGATGAATCTCTTCTCGGATGTCCTTTCGGCGCACTCAACTGTCTGTTTTCCTTTTCCTTTATAACTAAGGCCAGTTTGCTTGAAATTGTGCTTTGAAGTGAATGTGTGTGTAACATTTAGAGTTTTGGATTTTTTTGACTCTTCATTGCTTGAAGATCCTTTTTCCAAAATCACTTTTGGAGTTTGACATAGTATAGAGGAATTAAATCCTAAGCTGTCTTGTCTCCACATTCTCTTTGACTTATAATAAGATCATCCAATGATTTAGATGCCTTAGTGAATGAGGCAATAACATTTTTGAGGTCATTCTCCCTCTTTTCTATGGCAGCAATTTCTGCTATTAACTTAGCATTTTCAGCCTTTAAACTATCATTCTCATCGGCCTATTTGACTTAGAGTACTCGGCTCCTTAGTCGACTTTGAGTTTTGGCTCTTGAGTAGCTGTTTTCCTCATTCAATAGTGTGTGTGAGGATTTAATGTGTTCAAAATCTTTCATCATTTTGCCTAATGAATCATAAAGATCGAGTGGGTGATGAAGTGTGTGTGTCTGATCACTATCACTAGAGTCCGAGTTTGATGAGTTAGAGTGTACCTCATCTTCTTGGTCAGGTTGATCCTGTTCTTGGCCATTAAACAGATCAGGGGGCTTCGGTGTCACTTGAGTAGTCGGCTTCTTTCGCTCTCTCGAATCGCCTATCTCTCTTGACTTATTTTGTCACGAGCGATCGCTACTGCACCATCATTGCCTTTTTCTTTTCTTGTCTTCTTTCTCTCAAGACCTTTCTTTCTTTTTCATTCATTCGTATTTGTTGACTACAGGATATGGGATCAATGGCATAGTGACCTGGTTGTCTACAGTTTCAAAGATAGATATTCAACCTTTTGATCGACTCTTTCCATTCTTGGATTGTCACCCTTTGATATTGACCTTTTGATAACTGTTCTCTTGGTTGGCCTATCTTCCTTTGACTTGGAGGGAGCCGAGTGTCTTCTAGAAGATTCACCCTTTCCTCTCTTGTAGTTCTTATTGAAGAACTTGTTGAACCTTTTAACCATGAGGGCTATTTCTTCTGGATCAATGACTTTTCTTTGACCTCGGCTCTCTTCCCATCTTTAACAATTAGAGCAGTTGTTTTGGGGTACAGTTGTCTCTTCCTAGTCTTTTCTTCTTCGGCTCAAACTCGTAGGCTTTGAGATCCGAGAATAATTCATGATTGGATGTCTTTGATAGGTCCATGGAATGTCTCGGTGCCATGACCTTCATTTCCCATTTAGCTAGAAGACTTTTTAGGATCTTCATACACATTTTTCTCGTGTATATTCCTTTCCAAGTGCGAGATAGCTCATTGGTGATTTCGTGAATCGAGCATCCGGTTGATCCAGGTTTTCTCCCGAGATCATTTTGAAGTTCTCAAATTTCTATACTGACCACCGATAATTTGTTTTCTTTGATTTGCTTCCGAGCCTTCACAAATCAATGTTAGCTTGTCCTGATTTCTTTAGCCGTTTTGCATGATTTGACTTTATTAAACATGGCTTTGTCCAAGGTTTTGTAAAGGATGTCCTTGGCTACATTGTTCAGTTGTATCTTTTTGTCATCATTTGTCCATTCAGTTCTTGGTTTTTCAACCATGGGTCCGGGAGCAACATCCTCTTCTCCTTGGTGCGATTCTTCTCACTGTTTGTGTTCACCTTTAAGATTTGCGGTGGCCCATCTTCTATCACTATCCACATCTCATCATGTAATCTTTGATAGATGAGCTCGCATACGAATTTTCCAATCATCAAATTCTTCAATTGTGAACATAGGAATGCGTGTCAAATTTGCTTCCATGATAATAACTTTTAATGATAAAAAGAGTTTTGAAAGTTTAAGTGCTAAAGCGAGACTTTGAAAAGTTTGGAGATCTAGTTCAAGAACGGTGCGGAAGGTTCAATGAACCAACCGCTCGATACCACCACTTGTAGGTCCCAAGGGGGTGTAAGTGTAAGGTTTAGAAGGGGGGTTGAATAAACCTTACCAAATTTTCGATTTAGTCCTTTTAAATATTCGAGTTGATACTACACAATTTTGTGTCCTTGGTGGGACGGTGATTTAGATAATCAAGAGAGTTAGTCTCTCAATGGACTCAATCGAGTGTTGATGGAATAACTCATTTGTTAAGTCTAAATTAACTCAATCGTGGTTTGTTTTCACGGAAGACTTAACACCCTTAAGTTCGATTAAGCAAGGATTTAGTGCTTGGTTTAGTACTTAGAAATTATCAAGTGGATAGCAAATTTATCACAGATTTAAACAATTAAGATGCGGGAATTGAAATCTTTGAAATGTAAATGACACAATAAAATTTTTTTATAGAGGTTCAAGATGGGGTAATTCTTCTACTCCTCTCTTCTCCAACTCCTGGAGGAATCCACTAGGTATTGATCAAGATACAAAGTGGTAACAGTCAGATACAAGTCTTGATCACACAAACGGTGACTTGATCCTTTGGGACTCGATGAGACGCCTTGATCACTCGGTGGCTTCTCGTACGACTCGGCCTTCTTCACAGACGGTTGTCTTGCTACTACGACTCACTTGCTCAAGCTCTTTGGATTTGATCACGAAGCCCTCCAAAAGCTCAAGACTTGGTTCGACCACTCGAACCTTCTACAATCCTTCGTGGAGTGTAGACCCCTTTAATTTTTCAAAGTATTTTCCTCTTCAACTCGATTCAAGTTATCTTTCCTTCAAGGTGAGTGTTGGATTGATGTTCTTCGTAGTGTAGGCTTGAGGATTGAGAATATTTGATTTTCTAATAATTGCTTGAACGTTTTTGGTTCTGGTCCGTTCTTAGTTCCTTGATTTTTTTCTCAAATAAACTCCTCAGCCTTTTATATTGATCTTTCAAAAATTTGCCCGTTGAAGAGATAGGCTTATTTTTGAAAGTCACTTGCGATCGTTGGCTTCTTGTTGTAGTCCTTGGAATTGCCATTTCCTCGTATGAATTGTTCTCCAGCTTTTCAGAGTTCTGACACGGTGTAGTGCATCCCATTGGTTAATTCCTTTTGCACGCTTCGGGACCGAGCACTTCGAGAAAGGTAGTATGGAGATATTACTTGTTTAAGTAATTCTCTTGATTTCGTCAGGCAACGGATCTTTTTAGTTATCTCGACTTGACCGCATTTCTTTGCTTTCCCGGGTGACTTAGAGTCGACTTCCAATCATTGCATGACTCTTTGTCACTTCAACTTGAGACTTGGCTCTTCTTGAGTTGACTTGACCGATACTCTACTGTTTGCATCTCACCGCTTCTTCTTGATAGAGTTCCGTCTACTCTTCTTGGCCATACTCGGTTGTCTCAATGAGTCTTCCTTCTAGTTCTCCGGTTGTCTTCTTGCATGTTTGGGCGTAGGCGACTTAACTCGGCTTTGATCACCCTATTTATTACAATGCATTTTACAACAAGAATGGGGTGCCAACTTCCTATTCTAAGTTTTACATGGCATTCATCAAAATCTAAACAATAAATTTCCTAACAAATAGTGCCCACAGGACGAAGTTGGGTGATTCCTGGTGCACTCTCACACGTTTCAGTTCCTCCCAAAGAACCTGCTAGATTGGAAGCATCTGGTGGGACATTGCGCCAAGGAGCAACATACATGAGCAAAACTGAATTGGATATCGCACTAGGCATGTATCACCTTGAAAATCAAGTCGAGTATCTAGTTGAACGCTTGAATAAGACTCGTTTTCATGCAATATGCAAGTATGAACGATGCCCTTTTCGAATGCGTGCATATGGAAAGGATGGTATTTGGAGAGTAGGGAAGTTTGACAAGCACCATGGATGTGGGTTAAATTTGAATGACAATGCATCTAGGCGGGTGCATTCTAAAGTAGTAGGTGCGTATTTTGCATCTAGATTACTAGTGGAACATTCTGCGCTCGTGCCAAGAGATATGATAGCAGAGTTGGAATCGCGACATGGGCTTAAAATGAGTTATAATATTGTGTTGAGTGCTAAGCATCATGCCTTTGGGTTGATATATGGAGATAGCAACAAGTCATTCAATCTAATTCCGACATACTTACACATGTTGAATTTAACGAATCCCGGATTGGTAACTAGATGGAAGAAGGATAATTTTAATAGATTCAATACGTGTTTTTGCTTTGCATGCATCAATCATCGGATTCTGAACAATGCCCGGCCAGTTTTTGTGATTGATGTAACACACCTTAAAGGCAAGTACCAGGGAATATTGTTTGTGGCTGTAACAAAAGATGGTAATGAACATATTTTCCCACTTGCGGTTGGAATTGGGGATGTTGAAAACGACGAATCCTGGACGTGGTTTTTGAGACAGTTGAGAGATGCTTATAATTGCCCTCGTGATCTACTGATTGTTTCTGATCATCACAAGAGTATCAGTAATGCCATAAAAGCAGTATACCCAGAAGCATCACATGGGCTTTGCACTTATCATTTGCAGAGTAATTTGGCTCAATACGGTCAACATATAGTAGCAATGTTTAGGAATGCATCATATTCATACATATTATGATAAGTATTTTGAAAACATAAAAGTTGCTAGTGAGACAGGTGCGTTTAAGAAGTTAGAACGTGCAGTGGAAGACAGATGGTCTCGAGTTAAGTGTCCTGTCCGGCGTTATGGGTTCATGACATCAAACTCAGTTGAGAGCTTCAATAGTCGGTTATTATGGGCCAAAAATTTACCTGTTTGTTCTGTGCTTGAGTGTGCTCGGACTATTATTGAAAAGTGGTTTTATGAATGATGTACTGCTGCTAATGAAAGAGATCAAGAGCTGACACTTGAAGCAACCAAAAGATTAAGTGATGCAGTTGTGATAGGTCGTAGAATGGATGTACAATATCTTAGTAATGTGAAGTACAAGGTGAAAGATGGAACAAAGACCTATTTGGTTGACTTATCCCAATGAATGTGCAGTTGTCGAGAATTTGAATATGAATTGATGCCTTGCGCCCATGCATCTACAGCAATTAGGTATAAACAAATTTAAAATTTATATCAATATTTTCACATAATTCGTTCAATATTTTTCACATAATTGTTTGTTTATTTGTGCAGAAAGGCGAACCTCAATATCTATTCATTTGTTTCCCATTATTATAAAAAAGAAAATGTTCAACAAATGTGGGCAGGTGAAGTTTTACCAGTTCCTGATCCGAGTAAATGGGTTCTACCACAAGAGGTCGAGAATTAGTATGCAACCCTCCAAATAACCCGAGACAAGCAGGTCATCCTAGACAAAGTAGAGTTCACTCTGCTGTTGAATCATCAAGTAATCGTTCACGTAAGAGTCAAATTTGTTCAAGGTGTTGCTGGCCACAATTGCGTCAAATGCACTATGTCATTGCCGCTTGATGAGCGCGAAAGTGCCTCAGTGAGACAGTCGGGTCCTTCCAGACAAGTGCGTAGTAAGATGAAATGTGGAATATGCCGAGCAGATGATCATACCTGTAGAAGATGCCCGAGACGTCCGGATGATGAAAATTAGGCAAAAGTTATTTCAACTGTAACACTATATTAGAAAAACACACTAAGAGCAGAAACTCAGTAGTTATTTAAATATATGTTAATCAAGTCAGTAGTGTAGTATTTTGTGCCTAATTATAAGAGTGGCACGATATTGTGCCACTTTTATAATTAGGCACGATATCGTGCCCAATATAAGGGGCACGATATATCATGCCACTCTTATAATCAGGCACGGTATATCGTGCCCCTTATATTGGGCACGATATATCGTGCCACTCTTATAATTAGGCACGATATATCGTGCCCAATATGAATATGTTTGTAAATTTTTGTGGATTTCTTATCTGCTAGTTGTAACTCTCTTAATTTAAAGTAAACAAATTTTAGTTTTTTTTAAACAAATTAAGAAAAATCATGCAAAATGAATATTTAATTTAAATAACTCAAAAGTTTTATAAGATATACAATAAAAATATACTACAACTCCAAAGTACTACTATCTGTACTGTACTAGTAAACCTTTTGTGCCATCTTCTTCCTTATCTCGGGAATCGACTGTTGCACATACTTCCTATTAATCTTCTGTGTGATACAACTAATTACGGAATATATGGAAAATACACCACAACTGGTGGTGTCGTCCTACAAATAACAATCTTCCGGCAGCGCATGGACAAGGTCCCACTCGCGGCAGACGGGCTCCTTACGTATGTCGTCGTAGAAGCCAGCGCGAATGAGTACACATGGGAGGATGCAACGGAGTGGACGTGTGCCGGCTAGCCGATTAGCAAAACTATCATCTGTGTATCGGGCACGTACAGAGTCGTACATATATACTTTGGCTCTACGTAGATCCAGTCTGCACACGACAAAATGGACCGATAAATTCACGATCATGTACACCTGGGGAAAAAACAAAATCACTTGAATAATCAAAAATTTTGAATGAAAAAAATAAATAAAATAGCCGAAAAATAAATAAAAAATTCAAGTGTACATGCGGTACGGCACTCCACGGACCAGGATTACCCCATCCTGGAGATCCGTGCTGGACAACCCTAACCAACTCATCCAGCTCCTGTCCGGGAGGAATTTCCTCCATGGTCGCTGGGTCATATACTGTGTCAGCAGGATCCGTACCATCCATACTATTCCATATAAGCCGTATGGAATCCTACATATTGAAAAATGTTTATAAGTTAACAAGTATCATTTATTAAGTTAACAGTAATGTGCGAACACATAATAAATAAACTAACCGAAAATATCGTAGATACAATCCTATAATTTCCCATTTGCTTCTCATGAGGCTCAACCCCAAGAAACTGGGGATCGGACTGTAGTATGGACAAGTATGCATTTGCATGCTTTACAGAAATGAAAGAAATCGACATTAATCAATATGAAATAAATAAAATATTCATCAACTAAATAATACAAAAATTTAATAAACTTACATCATTCTCCAACTCTTCCTTTGGATCCCCCATTTCCTTAAAAAATGATGGCCCAACAAGATACATTAGCCCCACGTTCCTCCTGCAATTGGACCCTCAAATATTAAGACATTGCACTAATATAAGATGTTAATACTAAAACAACAAGACAAATGCAAAAATATTTAATAATTACACTTCATTAGAGTCTAAGAAGCGGGTATACTCCCTCTCGCTTGGGTCTGGCTTGCGAGACCTAGGATCCCTAAATAGGCTGCGAATATGCCACGACGGCTGCCTATCTCAAACCTGGATGAAGGGAGTAGGCGGTGAGGGCACAACTGGAGAGGGCGCTCGTGGACCAGAGACCACGAGTGTCGGAGAGGGAGCTCGAAGAGGAGACGACAATGGCCTCGGAATCGTGACTAACACACGTGGTCGTGGAGAATGTGCTAACACAAGCATAATAGGAGTCGACAATGGCGGAAGAGAAGTCGACAATGCCGGATGAGGAGGAAGAGTCGACATAGTCGGAGAAGGAGGAGGAAGAGTCCACATAGCCGGAGGAGGAGGACGAGTCGACATGGCCGGAGGAGGAGGAGGAGGAGTCGACATGGCCGGAGGAGGAGAAGGAGGAGTCGACACTGCCGGAGGTGGAGGAGGAAGAGTTGACACTGCCGGAGGAGGAGGAGGATTCGACATGGCCGGAGGAGGAGGATGAAGAGTCGACACTGCCAGAGGAGAAGAATGATTCGATATGGCCGGAGGGGTAGTCGACGGTGGCATCTGCTGCGATGACTGGCTTGGATATCTCTGACTGGCATGCACGAAGTCATCGTACTGATCAAGGTATGGGAACAAACGCCTAATCTCCTCCTGAATAAGGTCCGGAACCTGGCCTATCTCCTGATCCAGGCATCTGTCCAAGCGAGAACCCTCCTCTGAGATGACAGTCTCTAACTGAGAAATGGCATCATCGACTCGTGACTACAATCGAGCGAACCGCTCCTCTATGCGTCTCTCGAACTGCATAATCTCCTGCATAAGACCCCCTATCAGCGCCAGCATATCTGTCTGCCCACTGAAAGATGGATCAACACGAGTATCCTAACGGACTGATGGATCATCGCGCGCATATGTTCCGCCTTGGTGATGCGTCATCGTCCTGGCATCTAAGGGATCATCGGCCCGATAGGATGATGGGCCATCGTCTCCCTATGCCGCTTTTCCGGCCTCAATCGTAAGAGTAGTAGTAGTGTCGGCCTCGAATCGGCTCTACCTCTCCCCCGATCTCGCCCCGCCTCGACTCGCCTAGCAGCTAGCCAGCCTCCGCCCCCCTGCGCGATAGGGGTTGGGATTGTCGAATCGACACTCCTCTCTCGCTAATAGGGGTTGGGGGTGCCGACTCTGACTGCTCGCTCTCGCCTCGCCCCTGTCCCTCCTCCCAAAGAGACCGCTAAAAACCGGTTCTCCTTCGGGATGAACCGAGGAGGACCTAACAAAATAACTGGATCATCGACTCGCTCCATATATATCTGTTGGAGCTCCTCCTCGGTCGGATCCAATATCTCATGACACACTAAAACCTATAAATAAATATATAAATAAATTAATAAAAATAATTTATTAATTAAATAAATAAATAAGTAAACAAAGTTAATACATACCGTGTCAAAGAAAAAATATGTCATGTCAACGGTGGTCTTCGAAAAGCTCCAACGGAGGCACCTAGGCAACTGGGTGTCGGATACTCGAGTCGCCCAGGCATTACACAGCGAGGTATCGCCTCGAATGCCCAAATCGTGAGAACATTGATAAGTGTCAAAAATAAGATTTTTAAATATTTAAAAACTAAGTACAAATAAAAATAAAATAAAAAATATACGTACCAAAGAAGAAGACATAAGTGGCCCCATAAAAATGATAAGAAGGTGATCGATATCGAGGTGAACGCCCTTAGTATATCGGCCAGGTGGTGGCGTAACATCATGCATGTTGCCGAATATAATGAATCAATATCTGAAAGGAGTATTTCCCCCAAGGGAAAGTCTCCTACTGTGCATCGTCCTCGATCAAAAACCACAGCCAACGGTCCACTACGGTCTGTCGGCCATCGAAACACAATATCATGTAAAAGGCAAATAACACCTTCACCACCTTTAGGGCATCTGGTGAGTCACGGAAGGTGCCATCAGCAAATAAATCGCGTAAATGCGCGGCGGTAACCCGATCACCCCTAGGCCAATACCGTCTATATATACCAGTCTCGGGTACCTCAAAATCACCGTTAGGGTCAAATGTGGAACCTAAAAATTACAATCCCGATATCATAGCAAAATCACGCCGAGAGAATCTGATAGTATCGCCTAGGCAACTGGGTGTCAGATACTCGAGTCGCCCAGGTATTACCCAAGCGAGGTATCACTTCGAATGCCCAAATCTGTGAGAACATTGATCAGTGTCAAAAATAAGATTTTTTAAATATTTAAAAAAACTAAGTACAAATAGAAATAAAATAAAAAAAATATACGTATCAGCAAGACATAAGTGGCCCCATAAAAATGATAAGAAGGTGATCGATATCGAGGTGGAACGTCCTTAGTATATCGGCCAGGTGGCAGAACATCATGCAGCTGCCGAATTTAATGAATCAATATCTGAAAGGAGTATTTCCCCCAAGGGAAAGTCCCCACCGTGCATCGCCTCGATCAAAAACCACACCAACGGCCCATCATGCTGCGATCTGTCGGCCCATCGAAACACTGATATCATGTAAAAGGCAAATAACACCTTCGCCACCTTTAGGGCATCGTCTGGTGAGTCACGGAAGGTGCCATCAGCAAATAAATTGCGTAAATGCGCGGCGGTAACCCGATCACCCCCAGGCCAATACAGTCTTTATATACCAGTCTCGGGCACCTCAAAAATACCGTTAGGGTCAAATGTAGACCCTGAAAATCGCAATCCCGATATCATAGCATAATCACGCCGAGAGAATCTGATAGTCTGCTCTCCGACGTGGAACCAACACTCCGATTCCGGAGCATCCGGCACATGCACCTCTATCGCAACCAACGCATGCAGTACCGCATTACAACTAGCTCCGTCATACCCAAAATCCATAAAATATCCGAAATCCGACTGTCTAAACTGGTTATATAAACCACCACCGATCTCCCGCAACTCATCTCTGATGGTCTGAATAATATTCGATCGAACGTACCCCACGATCTAGGACGTCTCTCGATGATATGAGGGTCTCATCCACTGTGGACCAATCTACAACAATTAATAAATTGCAATTTAGTAAGATGAATTGTTCAAAAATTGAAGAAATGTAGTGATGAGGTACAAAAATTAAGATCATATGGTAGAGGCACGATATAGACGTGATTTCATTTCAAAAATAACACTAAACAAACCTACGTCACGATATCGTGCCCAAATATACCTAGGGCACGATATCGTGCCCCATATCGTGTCGGAACCCTAATCGCGCCTCATCGTCTTCTTCGGCATATCGTGCCGCATAACCTAGAAAAATTGCAAACAAATTTTCGAACCAAAACACCATTATCAAGTAATAATGTAAAGCCATTTTCGAATATACTAACCAATACACCAAATCTCATTATCAACCAACAACTAACATACTAATCCTTGAAAATCCAACATTTATTTCGAACTAAAAATCGACTACCATATATATTTCGAACTAACATAGATTTGAGAATGAAAATCTAACCTCTATGCGAGCGGAGGAGGAAGGTGCGACGGGCGTTTCGGTGGCGGCAATGGCAACGGCAGCGGTGGAGGCGGACGACAGGTTGTGTGAATCCATGGAGCTTTTGTTTTTTTTAAGTGCACGATTTAGGCACAATTTATGAATTGTGCTTCTTTTTTACTTTTTGCTCTTGCCTTTTACTTTTTCACTTTGCCTTTTAACTTTTGTCTTGGAGTGTGTGTGTGTGTGTGTTATAGAATACATACGGTTTTCTATACGGTTTAATGTGGGTATACATGAATTCAATTTCAAAATTCAAAAGTCACCAACTTAAAGAAGGGGCAGTTTTGTCAATTTGGGTAGAAAAGAATTTTGTAATGTTAGTGGGTAGAAAAAAGTACCCACTATCCATAGTGGATACTTAAAAAATTTTCCCATTTCATTTTCTATTGTTTATATTTACAAATAAGTCGGCTCGGTGCTTTTTAATGTATTTTTTTATTGACTGAGCTGGGCTGGGCTCTGAAATCAGTAGCCCAGTTACTATTGTCCCTGCCAGGCCCGATATTTACCACGTGTCCAGCCCAACAAAACTTTCAAAAGTGAATGATATGCATCAAGAAAATTGGATTACAATCTCAATTTGTTTCAATATCATAGACTAAATTAAATATCATAGACTAAATTAAGTGGAGTTATTCAAACTCGCATTAGGAGTTTCACTCAACTTGTTAATGATCTTAAATTAGTAATACTAAATTTAATGTACATGTTTAGACAATTTTTACTCGTTTTGAAGTTAATTTATCTATTATTACTATGGATTTCAAATCTACCTTATTTTTAAATGTTAAATTTTTGTATCCATTAAAAAATACCTCTTTATCTACTAGTTTTAATTTTAAAAAAAAAACACTTTTTGGCTCCATTCCTGGCTACAAATATAAACAACAAGCAGCGATGGAGGCAGAAGGGTCAACTTGGGCCCAACCTCCCCTTTTAAGAAACAAAATATTTTACTAGGAATTTAAACAAAAAAATAGTTCGAATTTATATCATTTTTTTTTAGTTTTTCATCCGGCGCAGCCCATTCTTATCTATCGGCCCACTCCAATATATTTCCAATATATTTCTTGGCTCCGCCATTAACAACGAGAATAATTTTTTAAGTCACATATATGAATTAGCTCTTGCATTAATATAGGTACCACTTGAAAGACGCGGTTCTTGAAGGAGGCATTCCGTTCAACAAGGCTTATGGAATGACAGCATTTGAGTACCACGGCAAGGACCTAAGATTCAACAAAGTGTTTAACCAAGGAATGTCGAACCATTCCACCATAATTATGAAGAAAATTCTTGAAATATATGATGGGTTTGAAGGCCTTAAAACAGTGGTGGATATTGGTGGAGGAACATGAGCAACACTAGATATGATCATTTCAAAGTATCCATCCATTAAGGACATTAATTTTGATTTGCCCCATGTTATTGATGATGCTCCATCTTATCCAGGTTCTTATTTTATTCCTATATTTTTATACTCTTTTTTTTTTGCAATTTTAAAGGCTTTGTTTGCAGTAGTGGAATTTGAGATTTTCGTGCATTTTAACTTTATAATCCTGCTAACCCACCACAAAAAAAAAAAAAAAGTCCAGTTTATCAACATAACAATTTACGGGTAAACATTAATATGATTGTAAAAGTGTAGGTAAAATTATTGTAGGGAAATATTAACCTAAATAATCTAAAGCTGCTGATGGTAAACACATATAATATTTCTGTTAATAAATTTAAAAATTGTTCATGATCTGTTAGCATAATTATTTGGGGAAAAAATAATATTTAGGAGTAGGAAAGTGCTTAATATGGTAGGAGTATTTGTTGGATAGGTGATTGGTCCAATTTTTTATTTATTTGGTTTTTAGTCTTGTTTGTGGAAATTGTCAAATGCATGGACTAAGTGGAGAATTTGTAAAGCAGGTATTAAACATGTTGGTGGAGACATGTTTGTGAGTGTGCCAAAAGGGGATGCCATTTTCATTAAGGTGAGCTTCATTTACAAATAATAAAACTAGTACAGTTTTTATTTTCTGAGAAAAAAATCATAATTAGTAAAAATAACTAATTTTTTTATTTTCAAAATATTGTAGTGGATTTGCCATGACTGGAGTGATGAGCACTGCCTGAAATTCCTAAAAAATTGCTATGAAGCACTTCCAAAAAATGGGAAAGTGATTCTGGCTGAATGCATTCTGCCAGAGGTCCCAGACACTGGACTGGTCACTCAGAATGTGGTCCATATTGATGTGATTATGTTGGCCCATAACCCAGGTGGTATAGAAAGGACTGAAAATGAATTTCAGTCTTTGGCTAAAGGGGTTGGGTTTAAAGAGTTTCACAAAGTCTGTTGTGCTTACAATTCATGGATCATGGAGTTACGCAAATAAATATAAGCCCATAATTTTTTGGGTGGTGTTGATGTTCAATGTGTGTTGTAATTTCTTTTTTTCAAATGATATTCTTTCTTTAAGGAAATATAGTTAAATTTACTAGAGGAATCCAAAAAATATAAGAAAAAAAGGACAAAAATCTTCTTCGTGTACCAATTTGTTTCCCACTTGTTACTAAATAAAGTTTTTTACCTTTTTGGTTTAATGGGAGTGATAGCGCTAGTATTTCATTATTATCAGTTTATTGTTGGAATAAAAATGCCAATCTAAAATATTATGTTGTGTTAAAAAAATTATGTTGCGTTCTTACGAATTTTAAATCCTTCTTAGACTTTCGAGTTATTAAAAAAAAAAATCAGAGTCATCTAAATGACTAAATGTAAGGTTTTAAAATATAATTAACAATTATATACTATGTCATCTAAAATAGTTAGTAATGTATTTGTACACATTGCAAGGTTCATAATAATAAATAGATATTTTTAATAATCAAACATGGACCAGGAAAAAAAAAGGGTCAATTCAAATTACCATAAAGAAATAACAATTTTAAGTAAATATTGATTGCTATAATCACCTGCTATCTGTCATATCTTTGCTGCTAATCAACACCCTAAGAAAATCTCATAAACTCGAAAATTAAAGTACTGTAAAGACAGAGTGATTATCGGGAGATTTTAAATTTGGGGGTTTTTGCCTTGTAGTGAGATGTTCCAAATAATAAGCCTAAAGCCTGTGTGGGAGACAAATTAAACACAACGTGCAACCGAGAGAAAGAGAATCGGGAGACTAGGGCAAACTAAAAGTGAGAATTAGCATAGAAAAATATTCAAGGAGAATCGGGCGAGCGGTCAAGGAGAATCGAGGGACAGAGCAGTTTAGGCAATGGAAGAATCGTGCTACAAATCAATTCAAAATGTAAATTTGGTGTAAGTTTTACACTTTGACATGATTAAAAAAATAATAAAAATCATAAAAATAATCTAAATTGGAACTAAATAAAGTGTTTTTCCTGAAATCAGAAGTTGTTTATTAATTGTTAATGTATTAATAAATTGTCTTAATTCGAATCTTTTTAAAGTAACATAACTTTAAAATTTTTAGGATTAAATTGATTCTTACATTTTTACCAAATAAATAGTATACACATATTTATTATTTAAAATTTGGTCATAATAAAATTCTGCAATGTTTTTTAGATTTTAGGATGAATTAATATTTATGCTTTTATAACTAAATAGAAATTATTTATATATTATATATTATTCGCAACTTATCTTGCAAAGGAAACATTAAAAGTTGTTTTAGTTAGATTTTTTTAATAATACAATTCTACAAGGATTTTTTTAATGAAAAGTATTTTTTAATGATAAAAATGATAATTGAATTTGGTGGGAATTATGGCGCCAAAAACAATTAAACCAATAATGAGGGAATTTTTTTTTGTTGACACAAATAGTGACGGAATTATCCGTCAATAACAAGGAAATTAAGAATTCGTCACCATTAATGACCCTCTTTTAACTACAAATTTTTTTACCCTCATAAAAAGTTCACGGATTATGCTATTAATGACGGTTTTTTCATACTTTCATCATGTTTTCCTTATTATAAATCAAATTTCTTGTAGTGTAAATATTTCTGATCCTAGGACATAATCAAAATTGTGAATTCATTAAATTCTAATTTGATTGTTTTTCTTAATTGATTTCTTGCGTTCTATTTATAAATTCGAGTGCTTGTTTTTGGTATATTATCTTATCAATAATTTGATTGCCATATTTGTTTTTCTTAATTCGGGAGATGAGTTCTAACTTAGGAAAACGAGTTTATAATATAAACAGGTATAGAGTAGAGAGACTTATAACTAGATGTGGGTAATACTTCAATTCAAAGATCTTTTTGGAAGTTGATATTAACTGTTGAGTAGGGATGCTAGCAGTTGGTATTAATCAACTGTTTATTTTCTTCGAGAGGGGGAATAAACTAATTTAGGAATTGAACCAATAGATACGCAGAAACTGGTTTTAATGAAACATTAATTGTAATTAAAATTGAAGAAGCATGTTAACATTATGTGCCTAAGGTTGCTTTCTTATTTGTTGAAAACTTGTGGAGTTCGGGTCTTTAACAATTTTAGATATTTTATTTGTCAATTTAGGATTTTGTTTAGATAAATAAATTATTTGATTTTCGACCTCTTCAATAAAATTGAAATATGATATTTATTGTACTCTACGTCTTTTGTATTCAACCTCTGAGGAATACGACTTGGAACGCTGCTATTTGCTAGCTACACTGTACACTTGCAGTTTAGTGAAAAGATTTTCACGATCACTTCTGTAAAATTTAATAACTTTTTTTGTTTTTTTTTTTATCTCTTTTTGACGTATAATATATCAAATTTATCGTATTTTTATGATCATCAATTTGACACACATATTATATATATAAAATAAAAAAAATATAAAAAAATAAGATATAGTTACCAAAAATCTTATTTTCTAATGAACTCAATAATTATACATTTGGGCTATGGGCATCAATTTGTAAATTTATGTATTTTCATATTTATGATATATATATTTATAGTTGTTATCTGAGTTTAACCCATTTTTTCATAACTATATAAATTATATTTAAGTTTATTAAATTCAATTACGAATACTTATTTTAATTGAAAAAATACATCCTAATATGTATCCAAAAATATTATATATATTACATATCTCCATACATATCATCATATATACAATAAGAAAGCCACTTATAAATAGTATCTAAAAAATTTCCTACTAAACCACCCTTCAATAATAGTGAAAATATAACTGCAACGTGTAATACCAAATTTGGGGGCTTACAATTTTTAATATTTGATTGATTGCAGTCCAAATCTGCCAATATAAAAATAAAATCAACCATTAAATACTTTTATGTCGAGATTTCAGTAAATCTAATGCTGATGAATTTTTAATTTACATTGGATTGTCGATGTATAATTATAGTATTTTAGATATACAAAACTTTCAAAAGTATAACATATAAATATTAACAATAAGAAAAATTTAATATACATGTTGATGTTATGCTTTATTAAATAAGTTGAATAATAATATATCATATTCTCAAAAACTAAATTGAATTAAAATATAAGATGGATAATAAAATCCCTAATTAAAAGTAAAAAAATAATAAAAAATTATAAAATTACTACAGCAATGAACATCGAATTAATCAAGAAATAAAAATACCATAAAATAAATATCAGAGATTAAAATCATCTAATAATGTTACAAAACATAGCAAATAATGAGAATAATTTATTTTATTAATTATTCTCACTAGTTCTCCTATAAAGAACCCAATTTTCAATCATTGTCAATTATATGTTGTTATTGCTTGAATTACATATCGTAGGAGTTTGAAAATATTAGTTTGTGACAACGATTGTTCGATAAAATATTACCGCAAGTATACAATGTCAAGTTTTAATATAGTGATAAAAATCGGGTTGTCGTATCCACAGGGAATGATAATTAAATAAGCACTAAGTACTGTAATTAAAATAACTTAATTTCATTTAGAAAATCGAATAATGAGTTTTAGTGTTTACTTAGAATAAGTAAATAGCAAAAACACAATTTAACACAAAGTTTGACCGAAAAATGCAATAATAAATAAAGTCTAGAGGAATGATTCACTTAATCTTATCTTATATTTATCAACTTAATTTATCATTTACTCAGTAGTAATTTATAAATCATGAAATCCAGAAAATAATTAATTCTATCTCTTGATTACTAATTAATTATAAAGATCCAAATTTGGATTTCAATATCTCTATAAAAATCACAAAAATAGATTTTATAAAGATCAGTGAATTCATAAACAAGATTTCAGAGAATTCATAAATTTCCCAATTATATGAAATTCTAAGTTATACTATTTTTAGGCCAGTTATACAATTTATTCTCTTGAGTTATAACTGTATAAACCAAATAATCTAAATTATTGATCAAGTAATTTATAAGTAATTAAAACCAACAGTATAAATAAATTAACTACTGAAACATGATAAATAAAAGCATCAAAATATAAGATTCGATTAAGTTACATCATCCTCTAAAAATGGAAATTTAACTCATGATGATATCCATAAAATTAAACAATAAATAATTAAACATGTTCTACAATTTACAAACAAAAATTAAAAGAGAGGGTAAAAAGAAACTTATTTGTAACCCGTTGGAAGATTTCTCAAGCTCCAAGAGGTAACCTCCTGCTCCGTGCTACCCTTCCTATCAACTGCTGCTGAGCAAATATGTAGAACCACACAAATTGTATAGAAAACTAAAAACTAAAAACTGAAGGAAAGAAAATGATAACTTATTTCTGGGGTGAGAGGTGTATTGCAATCGTCTGAACTGAAGGCTATTTATAACAGAAGATTCATAGGTGTTGGTGTCAAGCAGATAGGTCTTCATACTGTCCATTATCAATTGTCTTCCACCGATTTTCCTTTTGACGTGTAGATCGGTGTCATTTTCTTCTTTCGGCTTCTCACTCTAATTAATCCGTTCGTGATTTTCGGCTGTGGAAAGTCGAATTATTGCTGAAAGTTGTTTTCTAGATAATGCGGCATATATTGAATGTTTGGCGGTAGAAAACAGATGAAATCACGACACAGACGAATTGAACCGCGGTACAAACGAATTGTACCACGGTAGGAATACATAATATATATTTATTATTATTATTATTTTTTTTTTCAATTTCTTTTTTTTTCTTTTCTTTTTCTTTTTTTTTTCTATTTCTTATTTTCTTTTCTTTTCCTTTTTGTTTTTGTTTTTCCCTTTTTTTTTTCTTTTTCGTTTCTTTTCTTTTAGCTTTTCTTTTCTTTTTCATTTTATTTTTTTTCATTTTTTTTCTTTTCCGTTCTTTCACCGTCGTGATTTAATTTTCATCGTTTTTTGCCCGTTTCTTGATTTCTTGGTACCTTGATGCCTATTACAACTCGATGTATAATTTCAAAAATAATCTGGACTCAATCTACTCAAAAATAGCACATGTTCTAAGTCCAGGATACCTATTTTGTTGGAAAAATTCCAACTTAACAAATACTCCCAAACTTGAATTGTTGCTTGTCCTCAAACAATCTGAAAACCATCAAAAGTTATCATGATGCATAATTTTATCCCCCAAACTTAAAATGTGCATTAACCTCAATGTACGTTTTATCAAGCAATAAAGAGTTTTAAGGTCAATAGAACTTCCTGAAAATCCATCAAACGATGGTAGAATCGTCTTCATGTGAAGTAGGTAGTGTAGGCAGCATGTCACGCCCCAAACGCGACGCGACAATGATCAATCACTTAAATAGAAATAAATCAACAGTCTAAACCCATGATACGAAACTTCAAGTGAAAAGAGTATAACAGCGGAATTAAAATAAACCCAAGTACAAATTACATCTTAAGGTCCGACGGAATCCGAATACAACCTAATAGATTATCCGAATTTAACTTACAGTCCAAACAGAAACAAAATGAAGAAGTCCAACAACAATAAAAGTAAAAGGAGTGTCGCTCCACATCGGTAGGAATTCAAATGTGGTAGGTTCGACGTCTTCAACGTACTCTTCATCTAAAGGTTAGAAAACAGGAGGGGGTGAGACAGAGATCTCAGTGGATGGGGTGATCGTGTGCAAGTGTGGCGATATATAGTTAATGCGAGAAATTAGTTGTATGAAAACATGTGAGAGATGATGCATGATTTCACACACATCCACAAGCGTCGTGATAAATATATTTATGTAATATACTTATACTGATTTAAGAAAGCGATTCGTGGTCACGCAGCACTATGGTTCAAGCGATTAGGAAGATTGCGTGCACGGATTTGTAACGCCAATCCTATTCAAGACAAGTAGCGGTTGCGTCACGGTTTGTAGCGCCAACCTATGCAATACAAGTAGCGGTTGCGTCTGATTTGTAGCGCCAACCAAATGGGTCCGATTAACTCCGGAATTGTGTGGATCGGGGCCGATTCCTTCGTTCTTCCTTGTAACTCCCGAGTAAGATGGTCAAGACTGTCACCTTATCGCTCCGTAGGCAAAGACAAAATCCACAGTGGAGCTAGCAAGGCTCGGATCTGTCATAATCATGATATACCTCAAGTACTACGACCCGCTTCCCTTGGACAAACTCCGTCCCTCAGTTGCGGGTTTAGGACGATGGGGCCAGAAGAGTGGAATAGCAGCCGAGTTGCCCTGTTCCATCCCCGACGTATCCATTCCGACTGTGAGCTCGACACACCAAGTTGACTCAAGCAGTAAAATAAATACACGTTCAGGTAGTGAACCAGACAATCGAGTATATTGATTTGGGAAACAGTTCATGAAAAATTTTCGAAAATTTGCGTAAGGTAATTATGGCGTTGGTGGAGTTATTTGGATGAAGATGATTATCGGGAGGATAAGCAATCTTCGATATCTTGAAAGATTAAGTAGAACATAAGTCCCGTTATAGATTTAAAATTGCAAGACGAGGAAGTCGCCCCGCGATAGGGTATTAACGGTCAAGACGGTCCGATAAGTCAAGAGATTTTGAGAAAATAAAATATTTTAATTAAATATCAAAGTCAGAGGGTCCAGGGCTGTTTTAGAAAAGGAAAATAATTTGGGTTAGGTCCTTGTTAAAAGAAAAATTACAATTTAGCCTCGTTTTGCAAAAACCAATACTTTTGGGGTGAAAATTGAATAAATAAATATCTCGACCTTGAAAAATTATGAGGTCAGTTCCTAAATTCTCCAAACTCTTCAGAGATTCAGGTTTTTAAAGTTTTGAGGTCGAGTTTTTATAAAATTCTCACATTGGCCCCAAATTTGTTAAAATTGTCATATCAGACCTTAAGTTTAAAATAATCGGAACTCACAAACCGGAAGGGCTTTTAATGTGATTCCAGTTGAAAAATGTCACTAAGGTTAGTAGAATATTGGTACAAAAATAGTTTTAAAAAGAAATAAGTTTAGGTCCCTTAACTTTTGAAAATCTCATTTTTGTCCCATTTTGAAATAATTGCCTTTAAGGCTTTTAGGGGTCCAATTGCTATGAAATTTAAACCTTGGGTCCAAAATATAATTAAGTTATATTTAAATTAGTATTTCCAGGTGAATGGGCTGCATAAGTCCTGGAAATTTTATTGGGTCCTCAAGTTTAATCTTTTACAATTTGGTCCCTCAATTTTTATAAAATTACTTTCCAAGCTCTAAATACTTGGATTTTTGGAATACACTTAAAATATGTTATTTCAAGTCCCTTAAGAGTTAAAATTTCAAATTTTAAAATTAGGGTCTGGTACAGTTTCGAAATTTGCAAAATAGCCCTTAAACTTCTCAAATTTTACAATCTAGTCCTTGGGCTTTTAAGGGTTGATTTTATTTATCTAAAAACTCTTAAAACTTTATTAAAATGTCAAAACATAATTTTTGAACCTGAGTTCAGTCCCAAAATCGAAAATTATAGAGGGGTCCCTTAAGTTTTATTTTCTTGCAATTAAGTCCACCAACTTTCCATTTTTGCATTTTAAGTCCAAAAGTTGAAATTTAATCAATTATGCTCGACTTGTCCAGGTTATAAATCATTCAAAACATAGATTTCAAGAGTCATACACATACATATCGTTCTCATACAAAATTTCATCAAGTATAACAATAAAGTGGACATGTATGCCCTATTTTTCGATAAATCGCATTTTTGAGCAACACTTGAGAATTTTTCCAACTTGATACAAGAAAATAGCATGCAATACATAATATATATCTCAAGTGATCAATAACAAAATACTACATGCATATTTTCAATTTAAAATAGCTAGAAGTTGAAAGGATTTTTCCACCCACCTTAAAAATGAACTTGTTGGTGAAAGATGAAATAAATCACTCTTGAAGGAGAAGTAACTTAGGTCATACCCTAGGTCAAGGAATACCAATAAAATATTGGAGTTAGGAAATGAGATTAAAAATTTAAGGAAAGAAGAAGGAGGTGAAGAAAATTGGTAAAACTACACTTACCTTGTGTCGTAGATGAAATGAGACTAGTAGAGGTCTCAAAATGGTCTCTTTGCTCACTCTTAAAACTCCTCTTAAGGTCAGCCCCTAAAAGTCCAAAAGTGAAAATGGAGTATCAAAATTTTGGAAAATAGAAGAGAAAAAGAAAATGTACTAAAAATCCCATTTCTTACCTTATAGTCCAATTTCTTTCACAATTTCTTGAGGTCTAGTCAAGATGGTTTCAAGTCTCTATTATCTTCAAGTTGTCTTCTAAGTGTAACTCAAACCAAAAATCAAACTTAGGTTAAGGAGTGAAGAGGATGAGCTAGAAATATCAAAATGGATTGAAGAAGAAAATTCCTTACCTTGTAGTAGTGATAGTTTCGAAAATAAAGAAGTAAGTGTTTGAAGATATGAAGAGGATGAGTTTTTTTTTTTTAAGTGTTTGAATAAAGAAGAAAGTGTTTGAAGATATGAAGAAATGTTTGAAGATATGAAGAAGTTGTGTTTGAAGATATGAAGAAATGTTTGAAGATATGAAGAAGTTGTGTTTGAAGATATGAAGAAATGTTTGAAGATATGAAGAAGTTGTGTTTGAAGATATGAAGAAATGTTTGAAGATTTGAAGATTTGAAGAAGAAGATGAACTTATGCTTAGAGAAAATGTTGGAGGATTTTTTGGAGAGAAGTTGGAGAGAAGATTTGTGTTTTGTTTTGGTTAAATGATGAGTTAGGATAATAATTGGGGAAGTTAGGACATAAATTAAATAGTTAGGTTACTTTCTTAGGGACAATTGGCCAAAAGCTAGGTTTCAGGGAGAAATTTAAAATTTGTTGAGTCGACTAATGGGTAGTGGGATTTGTAGAGAAAATTATTAATTGTAGGCTTGGAAGACATAAGATAAAATAGAAATAAAATTATCAAAATTTTATTTATTTTTTTGTCCAATAATAATTTTGTTGGGAGATACAAAATGATAAAATAGTGGTAGAAGAAAAATTGAGTTATTTTCCCCATTTAAAGTGGTAATTTCAAAAATTAGGGAAAAAAGAAAAAAAATATTTGGTTTCTTTTCATTATAAAATTGAGGGAAAAAAATAAAATGTATAAATATTCATAATTAAATATTTAGAAATTTAAAATAAAGATGTGAAATAAGAAATGTGTAATTGAAAAATAAATTGGAAGTTGGGTGGGATGAATTATAGAATAAGATGAAATATTTGGATAAGGATCAAAATGTACTCCTAAATTTTCGAGGGTCTAATATTTCTAAAGTCGTAGTTAACCGTTAAAGTATTAATACTAGAGGAAAATCTAAAATTGTTAAGCTCGAAAATGAGAAAGAGCGTAATTGACGTTGGACGACATAATTAAAACTCGGGTAATGTTTTATTAATAACGGGTTTGTGTTACTAAATCAAATAAATAAATCACTGCATAACGTCGTATCTCACATCGTGAAAATTCGGGGCATCACACAACATAACCGGAGGATGAAATCAGTATCAAGATGCAGAATATGATGTGTCCATGACGCCAAATAATCCCGATGATAAGCATCACAAGCAGCAAGTCGTCGGTCTGCCCACCGCTGCATTCTTCTCAGCTCTTGACGTAACTCATGGCGTAACGACCCACTCGCATCTCCTCTTCTAATTGTGCTATCTTCTGGAAAAGCAGAATTTGTGAATACGATCCAACACGGCCGTGTCTAAATTTTTTCTTTTCCTTTTATTTTTATTTTTTGTATTTTTTTACCCTAAAAATAAACGCTCACACAAAAGGATAAACAAAATCACACACATCTCGAGTTGCCTCCCGAGAAGTGCTAAGTTTATAGTCTTCAGCCACACTAATTACTGTTTGATACATGTTTTTATCTTAATTTTGATGATTTTATTTTATCACCAAAACAATGTTTTTTAAAGGTTGTCCAAATACTCCTAAATGATTTAAAATGGTTTTAATATTTTCCGAAGTATTTCCTCAAGTTTATTTTTGATAATAATGGACAACACTTTTAATGATTTTATATCAATGGATTTTTCCTCTAAAACAAGGTTCCTAAATGTTGTCTAAATACTCTCGATCGGTTTAAAATGTTTTTACTAAATTTTCGGAGTATTTCTTGAGTTTTATTTTCGACGAATATTGGACAACATTTTTGTCTCGTGGTCGACCGGTCGCCCTATAGGGCAACCCATACCTAAAGATGTTTTTAGAAACAGAAAATGAGACGGAGGTAAAAACAGGCAGGTCGGCCGTCGCATCAAGGCGTCGGCGTCGGCCAACCGGTCCGCCGTCGCGATGGTGTGGTCGACGATGCACCGCATGTTTTGTTTTGAAACAGAACAAACCTCTTCGTTTTTTTATGTTAGGGGGACCGGTTGAGACAGGGTTCGACCAGTCGAAGCCTATGTCGACCGGTCACCCTGTTGATTTTTTCAAAGTGTTCTTATTTCTCTTATTTTCGTGCGGCGTGCGGTCGCCTATTGTATTGACAACAAAAATATGACCGTTTGACAGCAGACACATTTCCTTAAATTGTGGGATTGATTTCTAACAGCTATATTTTTGATTTTAATTGTATTTTTCTGTAGATTTTCAATCCCCAAGAGGAGCCTATGCTTGATCAATCATCTCCTATAAATAGAGAAAGTTTTGGAGCAACCAACACAACAATTGAGATACAACACAACAAGATACACTTCAAGCATATACTTGGTCTTTCATTGTTATTATTCTTGTTCTAAATTTGCCTAGCTTATCACTTTCACATCTTTGAGGTCTAGGCTATTCTTGATTACACTTCGCACTCAAATTGTAATATTCATTATTGAGTTGTAATCTTGATTTTTGGTTATCATTCAAACACAAGATATCCTTGTGAGTGTTCTTGTGGTAAGAACACACTTGGATGATCTAGGTGATAGGTGCAAGAAGATTGTGGTGATCTTCTTATTGAGGTGTTGAAGAATTTGATATTCTTCAAGGTTGAAGATTGTGGTAATCTTCACAAGGTGCCGTTGAAGGAAGATTGTGGTAATCTTCAAAGGGAGATTGTGGTAATCTCCAAAGGTGGTGTTGAAGAAGAGTGTGGTGCTCTTCAAGGTGTTGTAAGTTGAATTTGTATTAATTTTGGTAATTAATAAAATTCTTTTTCTTTGAAATCCATCCGGATATCTTGGGGTGGTAGAGATTAGGCCCTAGGTGGGTTGAACCTTTTTAAATCGACGTGTGTTGTTTACATTCCGCACCTTTATTATTTTGTTTGAGCATTCGATTATAAAAAGAGAGCGAAATCGAAAAGATGGAGATAATCTATTCACCCCCCTTCTAGATTATCGTAGCCGCTTGGACTTACAAGTGGTATCAGAGCCAAACTCTTTGGCAAGCTCGTTTCACATCGCGAGTGAAGCGAAACGATCATCGGCTACGAACGAAGCTCATCTTTCCGGCACCTCCACCACCAAGCCACCACTATTTGATTCCAAAAATTTAATTTTTGGGAAAGAAAGAATGGAATGCTACTTACAAGGTTGCGGGTTCGACATTTGGAACACCGTCATGAACGGAGAATCCATTCCGATGAAAGATACACCACACACCTCAAAAGGCTTCAAAAAGCTCAATGATGAAGAAAAGAAAATCATCTCCTTAAACAGTAAGGCTTTAAATATTTTGTATTGTTCATTTACTAATATAGAATATGAACATATTGTCGGAATAAAATCGGCACATGAAGTATGGCAAAAATTAGAAGCCATCTATGGAGTATTTGCAAATGAAAGAAGTCAAACAAAAGCATCTACTTCTCAAGGTCATACAAGTTCATATCTAAGGAACAAGCCTCATACAACTTCCAATTATGAAGAAATTGAATATTGTTTTATGGGCATCAATGAAGAAAATGAGGTATGTCTTAAACCCTCTACTTCCTATGATATTGTTATTCAAAATGATTATAGTGATTTGCAAAATGATTATGATGAACTTCAAAATGAATTCCAAAGCTTACTTGTTAAATACAAAAATTTGAAAAAGGAATTCAATATTTTGAAAAATGATAAGGATAGTTTACTCACTTCCTATGAATCACTATCATGTGCTCACACCACCACACTTGACAAGGTTAGAAACCTTGAAAAAGAAAATAGTACTCTTGTTGAGAATATTGATTCCATGAAAAATGATTTATCTAAATCCAACTTGAGTACCGATAAAATGACCAAGATTGTTGATTGTTCGATACTAGAACTTGATCATAAGCCTAAGGATGTCAATCACATGAAAAAGAATCAAGTCTCTAAGCATGTTGGTCATTATGCTCCTAGAATTATTACATGCTTCTATTGCGGTAAAAAGGGTCATACGGCTAATTTTTGTCGAGCTAGAAATAGCTCTAATTATCGTTGGAGACCTAAAAGTCTCAAGACTAATCCTAATGGACCCAAACACATAAGGGTACCACAAAATAATGTGTTATTAGGTACCCGACGAAATAATGATCAAAGAAAATTCATACCGCCAAGAAGACATCAAATGACCGTTTCATTTGATCAAAGAAGGAGAAACTATTTTCAACAAAGCCAATTTCCAAGAAGAAGATATAATCAAAAATGGGAAGAACACAATCCTTGGAAATGGCAAAGACATCATCAACAAGATGATTTTCAAAGAAGAATAGACTCTCAACAAAGGGAAAGCAACAAACCTTGGAAATGGAGTAATCAAAGAAGTCATCATCAACAAAGTGACTTCTCAATGGGAAGATATCATCAACAATGGGAAAGACACAACCCATGGAAACGGCGTAATTGGTAAACCGTATCTCCCCATTCATATATGCATTTTATTTTAATTCTATGCATGTTTTTAAATTGTGTCTTAATTGCTAAATGAGTCTTCAAGTATTTATTTTTAATGTAGGTCTTTTATATATTTGTGAGTTTCAAATTTTTTAAAAGAGACCTTGCATGATTTTCTAAAACTCTTGAGCATTTAATTAGACTTATGTGGCTTGTTTTCTCTTATGAAATCTTATGGCATAAGTTTTTTTTTTTTTTATATCTCCTATTACTTGCCTACACTTGTGTTTTTGTGCAAATTTTGTCTAAGATTTGTGTAGGATACATATCTCATACTCATTGGCTTTTACGTCATCAAATCTCTTAAACTATTGAGGTACGTTCACTCGTATATTTCTTAGAACTCGATATTATGCTTATGCACATATCTTTCAAGATATTTCATTTTAACCCCTTAGTGCCCCTAAATGATTTTGCAAATATTCTCTTAAAAAAAGGCATTACTTGTTTAGTCTCGATTTTCTCAAATATATGTTTTTCCGAAACCCATATTTGTTGGATATAGTCCAAAATTATCTTCTTGCAAAGTTTTAAAACTTTTGGGGTGAAAAATAGAGTTTTGGAAAACTCTGGGAAAAAGAAAATTTACAGGGACGGTCAAGCGGGGGCGACGGCCGCTCGCACGCCGTCGGTCGGCCGTCCCCTACCTCGACCGGTCGCCCAGGCCATTTTTACAACTTAAAAATATTCTGTCTTCTTCGCAAAACAGACGCAAGAAATCCCTCAAACCTTTAGCAACGATTTTTTTTCATCCCCTTTTCTCTAGAATCTTCAATTCTTCATCATTTTTCAC